>QVRM01005825.1:0-36100 GCA_003439945.1 Dermanyssus gallinae | reverse complement strand
ATATATATATATATATATATATATATATAATAATTACAGGGTGTTCCTATTTGTGTGTCCAAAACGCCAGGGTATGGTCAAACTCGGTGAGAAATCATTTTGCCAATGGGTGGAAGCCGGGAAAACGTTTTGTTTAGGAGTGAGGATGAAATTTATAAAAGCAGTTATTCTGTCTTTTTTCTCCTACATAGTTGTGCAAAATCTACGTTTGCGGGAGAACCAGTCAGCGCACAAAGGAAACCGATCATACCGGCGTGTTTGGCGGAAATTCTGCACAATAAAGTATACAATTACTAGCTTGCGTAGGCAAAAAGCGAATAGCCAGATTAAGGAAAGTCATAAAAAGTCAAAATGTTACGTTAACGCTTTTTTGTGCAACATCGTAATTTTTTCCATTACGACCAAAAATGCACGTCCAAAAGACTACTCTCAGGCAATAGCAGATTTAATGCCCACTACATTCGTACCAAAGTGATGGTGCTGCGTTACGTAGTTGCCAAGTAACTAAGCTTTTTCGACAGTCATATCGAAAGCGAAGGCATGCATACTTGCATAGGGCGTATGAGAAAGTTAGGTACATATTTTGAGGTTTGGTAGAACTCAGCAAGAGAATATTTTTTTCTAATGGAAAGAGGGGGCGGAAACGTCTTGGCAAAGTGCTACGGTTCTGGACGTGAAAACTTCAACGTGAAACATAACAACTATGACTGTCGAAAAAGCTTAGTTACTTGGCAACTACGTAACGCAGCACCATCACTTTGGTACGAATGTAGTGGGCACTAAATCTGCTATTGCCTGAGAGTAGTCTTTTGGACGTGCATTTTTGGTCGTAATGGAAAAAATTACGATGTTGCACAAAAAAGCGTTAACGTAACATTTTGACTTTTTATGACTTTCCTTAATCTGGCTATTCGCTTTTTGCTACGCAAGCTAGTAATGTATACTTTATTGTGCAGAATTTTCCCAAACACGCCGGTATGATCGGTTCCTTTGTGCGCTGACTGGTTCTCCCGCAAACGTAGATTTTGCACAACTATGTAGGAGAAAAAGACAGAATAACTGCTTTTATAAATTTCATCCTCACTCCTAAACAAAACGTTTTCCCGGCTTCCACCCATTGGCAAAAATGATTTTCTCACCGAGTTTGACCATACCCTAGCGTTTTGGACACACAAATAGGAACACCCTGCATAATAGATGGGAATGCCTGTCGGCGAAGACAGTCCGCTATTGTCATAATTACTATACGATAATAATGTATACGACAATTATAGTGGGCTACAGTACGGCTACACTGGACTACCTTGCGTACGGTCTTGTTCTTGACCATTAATGTGCATATTTTGTTTTATTTCTGAAGAATTTTCAAATTTAGACCACTTACACTGATAAACCCCATTCCTAACGTATATGTTATATGTCCTCATATAATATATGTGTTATGCATACCTCGGCATACCCATATACACGCATATACATATATACAGCAACGAGTATATCGTTACAATTGAAGAAAGATAGGCATGGCTCACAACTGGCTAGATGGAAGCAGATGTTGACGTATCGCACTATTCATTTTGCTGTGATAGACGACACTTCAGAGTCCTAAGAAGACAATTAATTGCAAATCGTAGAAGGCCCTAAGAGCTTTGTGCAATCTGGCAGGACCGTGCTTTCCAACCCAGATCGGCTACCCCATGCATGCGGTACAAGATGTCATTCTTGAGTTGTTTTTTGATAAGTGGCTTTCTCTCAACGAAACCATTCGCCAATTTGTCGCCTAAGAGCAGCAATGAGCGATGGACTCGCCACGAAGAAAATATTGCATCAGAGAAACCGCACCATGGATGGACAACAATACAGGAAAGAAACGTTTCAAATGCGAGATTGTTGTTGGATACTAATTAAGTACTTGAAAAATGGCACGTTTTGACATATTTATCATCGAATATGTACAGCAGATGCTAGGTGGTGGCTTCCGAGCATTTCAAAGAATATCAGAAGAGTGGGGCTAAACTGGGTCAAACGTGATTTCATGCGTCATATCTGGTATCCAACGAGAGTCTGTTTCATGTAGAATGATGACAAACACCAGCCATGGCCGGCCGAGCAATTTTGTGTAAGAAGTTTTAGCAATGATTAGCTATGGTTTTCGCTCTTCGCGTTGTGCGGACCCCGAAATTATAAATGAGTTTGGAAAGTTCCATCTTTTTTCCGAAAACGACACTTCGCCGCGGTCTTGCACCGCGGCTGAGTACACAGTTGCAGAAAAAGCAGGACCGGAGTCCGACTCAGCAGAGCGAAAGGCTCACGGCTATTTAGTGAACTGTGTGAGAACTCCACAAAAGTACATTTTGGACGATCCCCGAACTTCGACGCGTGCTTTGATACTTGATAAATTTGACGTGCCGTCACAAACCAGTCGTCGAAATATTCGCGAGGAGTTCTAGTATTAGATTTACACCACAAAAATCAGACATATTATCTTTGAGGCCAACAGGCTTGCTCGATGTCGGGCACTCCTAGGTTATCTCAACAGCAGGATATGGTCAATTCTTCTCTGACGACAATATAGATATTCACCATAGACGCAAACATGATCTGGCGAAATGGCTGTTGGCTTGCCCACGATCCAGAAAATGTTCCCATTTTGCGACAGAGCAAATTTCCAGCTTATGTGCATCTTTTGCGTGTAGTGTCTAGTGAAAGAGAGTTTGTAAACTATACTTTTCAAAAAAGCCAAACAGTGACACGGGAAGTTTATTTGCATGTCCCCAAACTTTAGCGTAGTTAGACTTTATGTCTAGTGGTTTGCAATTTGTTATTCAGCGGGACGACGTGCCCGCTCATATCAGTCGTTTAGTGCAAGTTTGGCTGGATAAGTATATGATCATGCTCTGGGGTAAGCACAATTGATTGTCCAATCCAGATTTAAATCATCTCGACTCCTGTGTGTAGAGCGTTATTGAAGGAGACTCTAGCAGGACTCGATATACCAACGCAGACTCGCTCATTGTCTCGCTTCAGCAGAAATGAGCAAATCTTGCAAAATGCCTGTAATCGGTTTAAGTATCGTAAGCAAATCAAACGGTTGTTTCATTCAATAAATACGTCGGTCAGAAAGGACCCTATCGGCATATGCGAAATGCAGAATTTGAAGCAAGTAACATCAGATACTCTCTCTCTCTACATATATATATATATAATATTGTGTGTTTTGCCGCAATAAACCTCGCCACTGTGCTTTAATGCTCACTTGTTATCGGTAGACCGATATAAGTACGCGTGTATGCACTTTTGGTGCCTGTTTTGTTTGTCACGGGCCACAATGCGTATAGTTAGCTGCAAAGATACAGACAGCCGTGCTTGTGCAGTGAACGGCGGTGGCTCTTTTCAAAGACACGACTCAAGTGGAAGATCGACATCGCCACGCAGGGCGTCGAAGGCTACGCCGAGCTGTTTCATTGTTTTCTGCCCGAAAGTGAACTGCCTGCAGACAACGTACATGCAGGCAGGTTGGTGGACGAACGATTCTGCGCGCAATCGTTCAGACGCACGACCCGAACAATCTCTTGACAAAACACGTCGTCTATAGGAGCGCAGCGAAGTAAAGAGATCTGTTGCGGGTCGTGGAATATGCAACAGTTGCCGACAGGCGACTTCCGATATCAGTAGTTTGTCCAGTGTTGTTCTTTTTTTTGTCTCGCTCATATTTCCTCTGGCGTTAGTTATCACGGTAGTGTGGATCATCAATAGGTTTCTGATATTGTATCGCAATAGCTTCTTTCGTCGATCTGAATGTATTACCTAGCCGGAGACGTCGTACACCCCGCCGAAACCTGTTGTTACACGCTTGGATTTTGGCCCGTGGTCTTGTGCACCGTAGGAGGCACTAAGAGGAGCGAGGAATTCATGACGCCGGGGCTGCAGAACATCACAGATTACCGTGCGATGCTACGCAGAATCTCTACGGGACATGCCATGGGGGTGTGAGATGTCAATACAAATAGTGATGACTATTTGCTATTGACATCTCACACTCTGACTCAGAGCTATAAGTAGCTTATTGTTAACTAATGCCTATTGTAACCCTAGTTAGTATTCGCAGCATAATAGAATGGTAGAATAATACGTGAATAGCAAGTTCTACGATTGGTCTAGAAAAATGCTAATTACCGCACACGACATTCACACGTCAAATTTTGCATAATAGCCCGCGGTGTTTGCAGGTTCATGCCTGACATGGCTCACTTCAGATGAAATCTGCTGCAGCTGTACGTGACAAGGTTATCTGCATACATAAGAATTTTTTTTCTGCACGCTGGCGGGTCTTGATTCAGCCAGGCGGGCCTGCAACATGATTGCAGATCTGCAACTATAAGCCCATAAAATGGGGCCGGTCTGCATCTATAAGCCTATAGGACGACTATAGTCCTCTAAAGCAAGCCAACTGATGCACCTCAGCAAATTGCTTAACGTGTTTATACTTAGTACTTTCTAGTAAGACGGTGCAAGAATCCTTAGCACAGATGATTCAATCAGTTAGGTTGTCTGGCGTTCGTGCTGAAGGAATAGGGATTTCCGGTGATGCGGAAGTTGAAATAGACGTATTTCATGCCCGTTATGGGCAAACGGCATCCGGCGCTAGTGTGTGGTAAACTACCGGTTACCCAGAGCTTATTGCGGAGCAAATGGGCGTTTAATATAAGTTACATTTTATTTCGGAGCTTTCCTAATAAAAAAATTTAAATAGATATGTTCACTTGTACATATGTATCCAAAATTACTTAGAAAAAAGAGTCTAGATTTCTGCGAAAGTCATTCGTATAATCAATTGATACGATAAATAGTAATAACATGATTATCGAGGAGTAATACCAACAGTTACAGCAGCGTAGCTATGATGGCCTGAAATCAAATAATAATAATAATAATAATAATAATAATAATAATAATAATAATAATAATAATAATAATAATACAGAAAAGAAGACGATCAAACACGGCGTAGAGCTAGGATTTTCTTCAGCATTGACAGTCTTTCATATTTGCTCGTTTCTATCGGGTATCTGATGCTTGCTTAATCGCATTACAGCAGCAGCAGCCGTTAGCGATAGGGTTATCAACGAGCCGGAGATCCGGGGGTCCGGAGGTCTGCGCCGGAGATGCGGCGATAAAACCGACTCGTAGAAGCAGAAGAAGAAGAAGAAGAAGAAGAAGAAGAAGAAGAAAAACAGAATAAGCTACTAAGGGTCGTGCTGCTATCGGAGGACTCAAGGTCAGATGCTTCCGCCAACCCCCGACTCGGGCCCGACTCCGACAAGCATACGGCACGCCCGTCGACCTGTCGACGGAGTCGCTGTTAGTTTGGACCCGAGCTTCGCGAAGGCCGATTGGCGGCAGCATCCACGACGGCCCCGGCTCCGCCCACAGTGAAACATCATCGCTTTCCATTGCTACTGCTGCTGCTGCTGATGCCAGCGCCAGCGCATGTAGGCAGACGCATGGCTCTGATTTGGTGAAATAACAACATATCAACATTGACACACACGCAATCGTAACGCAACGTTCGGCAGATGAGACACTTGTCAATGAAATCCAACAAATTGAAGTTGAAGTTGCCCACATCTATTCATATTCATATATGGGGAGCTTCAACTTACAGTTATTGAAATTCATTGACACCTGCCTCTGCAGACAGCTGCGCTGGATTAGGAAATATATATATATATATATATATATATTGTTGTATGAATATATATATAAAAGTGGGTTTACAAAAGTACCCTACCTAACGTGACAAATACTATAGCTCGTGACGATTGTACGTCAAGTCTCAGCGTTAACCTGATGCCCAACACCGGTATGGCGTTCCACACCGAAGCAGCGCTTTGGCTCTGCTGTACTTCACTTGACTGTTGACGGAAGTATTTTCTGGACCAGTGGTCACCAGTGACTAGCTTCAAGCGCTCGCAGATTTCGATACGCGGAAATGCAGCCGCCTTGAATCCAGCGTTTCATACGCGAGAGACCAACAATTCAAGGTGTCCCTGGTGTCGCAGCATTCCCGGCATTTGGCCGCACATCCCGTACGGCTCGCACCGGTGGCACAGACCATAGAAGGTGCTAGAAGAGCTAGTCACGGTAGCACCACAGAGGAGTCCAATTGTTCCCAAAGGCCACTAGGGTCAAGCGTTTGCTATTGTCTGAACACACGCCTAGGGTTCGTCACGGATATACGGGTATCCCAGAAGGTCTCACGGCGCGTGCCAAGACGTCGTTCAGGGCAGCGTGCCGCGAGCAGGAATCCGCACTGGGTGAACAGGTAAGTCTTGCTCACTTGCTAATTCATCGTTGTCCGCTTGTTCGGTTAGAGACATTCTCGATTTTTAGAGCGACCAGGGCCCGTCCGATTGGGAGCAAAATTGGTTATCCTGGTGTGGGAGGCAAGGTGCGTTCTAGTAGTTCCATTTTTGACCGTTTACACGTTGCGGAAAACCTATTTTTTGCGATGCGGCGATGGCCGAAGTCAAGGAAGCCACTGTGCTGATGATTTTTGTATCTAACGATCTCTGGGTTACGTACAAGAAACAAGTCTTTAACAACTTTCCAATGTATGTTGTACCGGACTTGAATTCTCAAACTCATCACATCAAAGTCAGACAAACATCGCTGCTATTTTCACAAAGCCATCCGGCCGACGAATATATATATATGTATATATTTATATATATATATATATATATATATATATATATATATATATATATATATGTGTATAATATATATATATATATATATATATATATATATATATGTATGTATATATATATATATATATGATACGTCGTTTGCCAGCAGTAAAAGCTGTAATAACAGTAACAATAAGATGTAGCTGTGAGTCGACGCACACGTCCGTATATATATATATATATATATATATATATGTATATATATATAACACACAAGCTGCAGGCACCCATCATATTCACGCGCCGCAATATACGCGATATTGTCGCCGCGCGCGTTGAACGTCAATGTAACATCGGTGTCATTCACGCTCGCACTTACTGTGCTATTGCTCTTATCATTAAAATTGCAAGCAATTATATAAATTGCTCTTATCATTGTTATCATCGTTGTCGTCGTTATCATCACGACTACTACTACGACCACAATTTTTACTTATTAATATTGTTATTTTGTCTGTTATTTAGTTGGTTAGTTCCGACCACTTCGCTGATAGGAAAACGGAAGAAGAGTTTTAGCCCATATTTGCGCCTTTCTCTCTCTCTCGCTCTCTCTCTCTCTCTTCGCACTCGCTGTCCCTTGTTGTCGCTTTTCCTTCAGCGCTCTCTCTTTCTCACCTCAACTTTCCGTTTTGTCATCGTTGTTTCTCTCGCATTTTCCCTGCTTGCTTCCACTTTGACCCAGAAGGACCCTAGAGGGGTTCGCCACGAATCACATCAGCTTGTGATGTGTTGCATGGTAAGGCGTGAAGATCGACGCCGTGGGGTTCGTCGCGGTTGGCGTTGTATCATCGTAGTCGTCGTGTCGTCGGCGTCTTCACCATATCACCGTTGCGATATTGATGAAGAGCACCGTAAGGGTCATATCATCTGTTCATTCACACCACGGTTAACAAGGACCGACCACGACGCCTGTGGTGGCGGCAGCTGCAGCTGATGCAAAACTGTTGGTTTGCGTGGATGCGGACAGAGAGGGTTACCTCTCTGTCGGCCGGCGTCTCCAATGAAAGGCCATCGGTCCCATATCGGTAAGCCATAAATGCGCCTCTATCCAATGACGACCATTAATATGAATATTATTGTTATTATTATCATTATTATTAGTAGTAGTAGGTATCCATCCACGTCGACGGATAAATCCGCTGTGGCTCTAAAGTCGTCACACAGGTGGAGCAATCTACCGCTTCGTAAATTAGCTGTGCAGTTGTTACACGTAGAGGAGGTTCGTCTGACCTTATATGCATACATTGGGTGTGTGGGTGTGTGTGTATATATAAAATATACGAATCGTCGTTTTACAGGTGGAACAGTCGGTAAATACTGATCCAGCGATAACAGTATGGCGAGCAAGAAAACAGGTATGACCTTATATGAATATATACGTGCTAATGCGTAAATATTAGTAAACACATGTGGACACAGTGTTGATAATGTGTCCCAGACAACTGTGTGGCAAGACTTTTACAAGCAGCTGCTTTCGATAACGTTCGTAATGTTCGTTCAATAACGACCATAAAAACAAGAGTATTTAGGATATAATAAAGATATATACCTCGGTAAAGGGAGTGACATTTTTTGGCTTTTACAAACTGTTTATGAGACACCAAATGTTGAGCATTTTTCTCACATATCTGAGGCCCAATTACATTTACGCAGGCTTCACTATTAGTCTTTAGCTCGCTGATGATCGGGAGATCATTACCGTTCTCTTTAATCTTCTCACGGAATCTAAAAAAATAACTACGGAAAAAGTCTAATGGCATTAAATCGTAAAATCTTGAAGGCCAACGAAATGACCTAGATGCTATAGATTAAGTACCTTATTTGCTTTGTGAAACTCTTAAACAAGTTACCACGTATGCACACGAATAATGTTCTTACAAGGCCGGCTATGTCGACTGAAAAATTGCACGAAGAGTTCGCCAGCATGCTCGTGGAGAGTTTCTCTTCTCGTAATAAATGTTTACAATCTGGACGCGCTTCTCCGTTGAGTGCAGCTACTTTAAACCTATTACTGTATCATTATGCCTACAAACGATTTTAGGCCCGTACAGGCGCGCATATATTTTAGACAATACAACATATTTGCCTCTCTAAACGTGGACATTTCATTAATTACCGGCAGAGGGCCTCGAGGCGCAAAAAGCAACAACATTAATAAGGCCAACAACAAAGCAACCCGGCTCGTCGTTATAACTTAATCAGTTTGCTCCAGCATTATTAAGTGAATATATGAAAAATAATAAAATATATTGAGTCCTTATCTAAAGTATGAAATACTCGGCCTCCTTGCAGCTTTTGTGCACGTATATAAAAATAATCTTGTGCTAACCAAGACATACTCCCCCGTTTAAATCTAGACATACTGCACCAGCATAGAAACAATTCACTTTAGAAGTGTTCCTGTATGGCGTTATATACAGCTTTAGAAAATCTGTCACTTGGGTTTTACAGAACTAGAGAACCGACGCTCTGAACAGTTTACATCTCAGCTCTAAGTTGGAAAACCTTTAATATCACATGGTGCAGCTTTAGTATAAACTACTCCCTAATAAGCTTTTGTTGCAGCAGGTAGTACCACAATAGTACGCGTTTACTGCACGTTTCTGAACCTAATATTTTCGCACTACAGCACTAAAATTGAGTTGTCAAGGGATTAAGTCGCCGTGTGTTCCGAATACGTTTTTTCTTTCTCTCTTTTCTTCTACTTTTCCTGTTATTTCGCCTTTTTCCCTGTTTTCATTTGTATTTCTTTCTTCCCTTTATTTCCATTTTTTTCCTTTTCTTTTCCTTTGAAGAGAACCAACATAATAATGTAGTGCTGGGAAAGCAAAATATATTGAAGTTATCAATGTCCACGGGATTACAAATTCATCTTGACAGCAGCTGATTCTGCTACCCGCCTAACATAACCCAAACGAATTTAGCAAATCTTTTAAAATCTAAAAAAATCTAACCTGACGTAAATTTTTACAGCATAATAATGTAATTCACTAACTTATTACAGTAATCGTTTTTTCTGTTAATATGTCCTTATTGGAAGCTTTGTAGGAACCTAAACGTCGTTGAAGAACTCGTTTGAAATACATTTTAGTACGTATTTGTTAATCTGTGGTTATTTAATTTTGGTTTATACCTTGACTCAATAAGTTAATCGGGCTGTTTTACTATTCGCGCATATACTTTGCGTTTCTATTTGAGACTGTTGATATATATACGCCAAGAAATATATTCATACTTTGTAACTATTACGTCACGTTGATATTATGCAAGTGCTTCAATCTATGGTACAGTGCGCCCATCATACCAGAACCCGGTAACTCCAGTTTAGCAGGCTTGAGCAGCATATTAGAATATATATATATATATATATATATATATATATATATATATATGTAGAGAAACGAGTAAAGTATTTTTCTAGGTAACTGCCATATATACCCGCATACATTCACCTTTGAACGATGAGCACTTTACGGCACTTACTAGCTGACTCGACGACAGATTGATTCGGTCAGTGTTATCAGTGGGGTTGTGTTGAGGCTTGCTTACTCTATGTTACGTTGGCAAAATAAACCCCACTACATCATAGCAAAATATGAAACAAGGCACTCTAGCAACGGCAGCAGCAGCAGCAACAACAATATGAAACAACAGCGGTGCAGAGTGGATCAAAAGTGGCAACAACAACGCAAGCTTTTCCGCGATTGCACAGCCAAATAAATGCCAAACGTATCGCCGACTGCACGGGCACGTTTCGCAGCCCCTTACTACAGCTAGCAGCGGAACCAGCACGCGTAGGCATCTCTAGCCAATCATCATCTACATAAATAGGAAAAACACTTGCTGACTCCGTTTCCCTTTTCTATCTTTCTTCTTATGTGTCTGTTTTTTCTTTCTCTCCCTCTTTCTCCTATACAATGTGCTGTGTCATCTCTCTCTATCTCTCTATATCTATCTCTTATGTCAGAATTACGTGGGGTACAGGCAGATTTGGCCTCAATTACTGAAAGTAAACGACGAACGACTTAATCGCTTCCAGGAGACAGGCTACGCACATCAGACCGTCAAACGGAGCCGGCATATTCGAGCTAATCTAGGCTAAGAGTCAATGTTGCTGTATTGCTGCGCTGGTCGTGCTGTTTTAACTGGTGTTTATTGTTGCTGAACTAGTAGTAGTTAAACTGATAGTTGGTATGTTGTTGTTGTTGTGTGTGTTGTTGGTTGTTGTTGTGTTGTGTTGTTGTTGTGTTGTTGTTGTTGTTGTTGTTGTTGTTGTGTTGTTGTTGTTGTTGTTGTTGTTGTTGTTGTTGTTGTTGTTGTTGTTGTGTGTGTTGTTGTTGTTGTTGTGTTGTTGTTGTTGTTGTTGTTGTTGTTGTTGTTGTTGTTGTTGTTGTTGTTGTTGTTGTTGTTGTTGTTGTTGTTGTTGTTGTTGTTGTTGTTGTTGTTGTTGTTGTTGTTCATGCAACCGCCGCTGTCGCCCCGCCGTCACTCTTCCCTCCTGCCGCTAGTTCGACCGTGTCGGGCCAAACGCCGTCGACTGGTCCTCTTCTCCAGGCGGTCGCGCTCGTTCCTAAAAATTCCTCAAGCCAAAAAAATCTCCCCTACATCCCCGGCCGCAGCCACCACCACCACCGCCGCTGCTGCTGCCATCAGCACCTGCACGAAGGCAATTTGCACTAGACGCCCAATCCTGCGGTCGCTCGGTGGGCTTTGCGCAGTCCTGGATGAGCGACTGTGCCCCGCTCGCCGCCCGTCGACGCAACGAGAGGTAGCAACGAGAGACAGGGTAAAGAGGATACGGCCATTGGTAATGGTGGATGCCGCTGCTGTTGTTTCTGTTGCTGCTGCTGCTGCTACTACGTCCACTACAACGCCTACGACCGACCGAGACTATTCAACGCTCCACGTGCCCGGGAATATCGGCGCCGGGAAACGCTGCAGTTAGAGTTGCCACTGCTGTTGTTGTTGTTGTTGTTGCTGCAGTTGTTGTTTTTGTTGTTGTTGCTGTCGTCATCGTTTTCGCCCCAGCTACCTAGAGTTCCAAACTCAAAACTCCTCGGTATGGGCAAAGAATTCGAAGACAAATGAACCGGGGCTCAATATATATATATATATATATATATAGACGAGACATACGATGTAATATATATATATATACGACGAGACATACGATGTAAAAAAAAATATATATATATATATATATATATTGCGATGATACCAACAGAAAGAAAGCTAAACAACATTTTTGCGCGTGTCTAGGCACATATGTCTCTACACATGTATGTATAGATATTCGTGACTTTAAGAACGCTCTCCGAACGGGGCAACACTAAAAGCCGCTTAGCTGTACATATTTATTCGAAGAACGTTTTTAGTATTTATTAAATTTGACTTATTCAAACATTTTATTGCAAACGTTCCAGGAACATAAGCACGTACTGGACGAGCATGTATGCTTCGTTGGACATAATTTTAGAAGAAAAAAAAACGATTATTTACGAGGTAGGAAACGCTTGGCCTTTTGCCGCGAGCTTTTCAAATATTTAATACACTTACTTGATCTACCAGAAGCGCTTAGCTTTATTTACTTCCTCGGCTGTGGGGATGGCTACATATGATAGTTCTCCGTGCTTGCCTTGTGATGGAAAACGTTGATAGGCGATTCCCTCAGAGCCCCGGCGATAGTAATATTTAAAACACGCTATTCACACATATATATATATATATATATATATATATATATATATATATATATATATATATATTAATCCAAGTAAATGAGTACATAAAGGCGCAACGATAATCAAAATATATGGCCGTAGTCGCATGAGGCGATTTTGTAGTCGCAATATTAGCCGACTCGAACGGTTAGGTAACAAGTAGAAAAAACTCCACAATTAATCGATTCAAGTAGAACGTAACATATCAGGTTAAATAATAATAATATGACTAATATGACATGTCATCACGTTAAGAGCTTGCCAGACAAAAGTTTCAACGGCCAACTAAGTTGGGACAGAACTCGCTAATGAGGCCGTACATCATTATTTTTCTAGAGCAGCATCGTATAGAGCAGACAAACAAGGCAATTAGTAAAACTGTTAATCTAAAAGCGGAAGTAGCCAAAGGCAGCAAGAATACAGGTAGCAGATAGGTGTGGCATCGTACATGGTCATTCTGCCAAACAAACACGCTTACCCCCGGCTATGGCAACTAATTCGTTACACTAGAGAAATATGACAAAGGGAAAAGCGTATGAAAAACCCAAAGCCCGTGGCATCTACATGAGCTACGGAAGAGAGACGGTACGCTATCTCAGACGTTTAGTATTGAGCCAAACAAGAGTCTGAGAAGGCTGAGCGAACGAAGCCAGGAGTTTGTACAAGCCAGTTGAATTACGTAATAATTTTACTTTAGTGCATGCAATGCGTTTAATGAGGCTAATAAAGTAAAAGGCATCGGTGACCAGCGCGTCCAATCACACACAAAAAAAAACTCTTCGATGCTCTAGGTAATGATAGTAAACATATGTATGGACGTAAACTACTGCAGCTGCCCATCGAGCAGGCGCGGGGCAGTTCTGGATAATTTCGCATGCACTCCGTGACGGATTCAGACAGCATTTGTGATTGATTGTTGACCCGCGAATGAATTGAAATTGTTTCAACGCTGCATTAGGCTTGTGATCGAAACGAGACAAAAGAGCTTCGAGGTTTACACCAGATGGTTCCTCAAATTGTGAAAAATGCCAAGAAGAAACATTGAATGTATTTATTTATTTAAGGAATATTGATTTAATACTGTCTCTATCTGTTTTTTTTTTGTTGGGTCCTTCTTATCGGGCTTAATTTATCCATAGGAAGCCACTGATGCTGTTCTGATATTAAACAGCGTTAATGGCTCTATGACCGAGAGTGTCTAACGTGCTGGGGGGTTTGCTATAGCGGCAATCATTTTTGAAATAGAAACGTTATGTGTTGCTTAACGTACACTCTCTAGAACTGAGCTCCACGCCAAAGAATCACAATCGGAATACATATTTTATTGAAGTATTGCCACGTTTTAGCTTCCGGCATTTCACACTAGTTGTCCTTGGCGCGCTGATTGTGGACTTGTCATTCGCGCAGTAGTCCCTTAGTACTCTTCCCATTTAAAAGGATATATTATTTGAATTGGAGTGGAGTAGGATTGCTTCCCTGGAATATATATGCTTTGGACTATATATATATATATATATATATATACATGTGCCGGAAAGAAGAAGTCGTCGACCCCAACTTAACGGGACAACTGCATTCTGTCCAATCAAAATGATTGTTGATAGAGTTTGCAGACTGGTGGGGCGTGAATCCACCACTACCAAAGTCGACAAACGGTGCAAACAGCGGCTTCACTGCACCAAGAGCAAATTTAGCAGTGGCACGCGGAACAAAAATAATATCAGAATAATACTAAGGTCATTTCTGTGCACCTCCTCGCGGGAGACATGGACTGAAGTACAGCAGACGAAAGGCAATAAGCAGTACGAATAGGTGGACGAAGCGGGGGTATCAGGAGACGGCCGATGTTGTCAACATCGGGTGCTTATCAGCAGTGCGCTACTGGGCGCGGTTTCCTCGCCTCGTCCGGCATGATCCCGCCATGACCCGCCATGCTGTATGGCGCAGCGATATCTCCGACCAGGCTACGCTGTAGAGTGGTTGGCTGTCGCCAGATGGGTTCGGTCAGTATTTGTGTGTACTCGGGCGCTTCTCGTTCGCCTATCAATGCGGCAGTCCTTCTATGGCCGTCCACCCTGTCCCGTGTGCTCTCCAATGAAATTGTGGGTGAACGAATCGCAGTCGTCGCCGCTTTCGTTGTTGTTGTTCTTGTTGTTATAGTTTTTGCCATCGTTGTTCCTTGTGCGGTGCCCGATGAGATGCCTCGCCTCGTCTCCCCACAAAGACCGCGACTTATAGTCGCTCCCATCTGCCGCTGTTGGGGAGGCCCGGGGGAAGGGGGATCGGGGGGGGGGGGTGACGACGACGACCCATAGTCCCCATACATATCCGCAGGACGAGGAGACACACACACACACACAGAAGTACACATCCACACTGATACCCCCACAAATCTCGCTAACGCCGTGTACCATTGGTTCTTCGACATAGAAGAGAAAGAAGAAGAAAGACTCTATTACATCTAATAACTGAGTCAGTCAACCAAACAGGGCTGCTTGCCTAACAATGTGGATTTTCAGCGCAATATGGACTTTTTGAACAACGCGGATGCCGGCTACGCCAGTGGGACTGACCGGTTGATAGGGCTAGCTACAGTCTGATGAAAAACAGAGCGCTCTCAGAGCGTCCTCATATTTAACGTGCTGTGACCGTTTCTGGTACTGCCCCGGTTTGTCTAGTCGCTCTTGCCTAGACTGCGGGAAAAGTGCACACGCGATTCAGTAGTTCTCACTAAAATAATGCCATTTTCGATGACGGTGAGCGCAGAGTGCACGCGTCCTTTAGTGTTAACAGTGAAACAGAATAGTTAATGACGATATATATATATATATATATATAACTCACATTATGTGTACCATGTTGGCAGTGGCCATCAACTACACTCACAAAGTGTGTGTGGACAAGCTAATGCAACCATGTTTACGTATATCAATATATTCGTATTTACCGTTGCCAGTAATCGGAGTGACCCTAAATGCTCCAGCGGGCGAGTGTGGTTCCAAATGTATAATACAGCAGATTCACTTTAGTGTGCAGTGAGCGAATGCCTTTGATCGCCGGGCAAGCAATGAGCGCCGAGTCTTGCAGAGGCGCATTCGGAATGAAGAGTGGAAATTCGCATTTGTATAGCATCGCTTCATATTTACATTTTTCGTCGTTCGCCGAACAGAACTTTCGAGTGTGTGTGTGTGCTGAGGTTACACGACCCTCTCGGTTGACCTTGGGTAATTTATACTCAGGATGTCGGCATGAAAGAAAACTGCTTGCCTAACGAAGCGAAAAATACTTTTCTTGACAACTTTGCCAAAGATAGAATGCCTTGTGCGCTTTTGACAACACATATATGTACATATGTATGTCGGCATAATGTACGTATATATATGTATATATATATATATATATATATATATATACACACACTGTGTATATATATATATATATATATACACACTGTGTACACGTAATAGGCAAGCAAAGTTATACGAAAAAATGCTAATATCGCTCTAAAAAGCACCACCAACAGCAAACGTCGAGTATTATCGTATAGTCAGAGATCGAACTAAGTGGCACGGATCGGGCAGTTGAATGTACGTATGGTGACCACGACGGTGCTCAAGAACAGCAGCAGTGCGGCTAACTGGAAAAGCAGGAACGTAGCAGAAAAGGCGCATCGAGAAAAAGCGCGACGAAGGTCCGGGCGGCGATTGAAGGCAATAGCCTATAAAATTGACGGGGACACGCTCGAGACAGCGAGGGTCAGAGACAAAGTCTACGAGGGAGGGAGGAAGAAAAAGAGAACGTATTTACTGGGAGAAACGTATATTGACGTATCGTCATAGCACATATATATATATATATATATATATATATATATATATATACATATATAACGAGAGAGAGAGAGAGAGAGAGAGTAAGATAAAGGGAGGGATATAGAAAAACAGAGAGGAAATAGGAAACGATTGGAGTGAAGTGGAACGTAGAGATTCGAAAATAAGAGCATGTACAGTGCGAGTTCACAGCTGCTAACGACGCCCGCTCTGCTCTAGTAGTCAGCGACCCGAAGGCAATTGAAGTCCGGCTGCAACGCCACTCAACGGGCGCAAAACATAAATTCTCAATGCGAATCGCTTTGCCGCCGCTGCTGCTGCTGCGGCTGCTGCTGACGCTATGAACGCGTCCACAGTCGTTCCGTAGTATGAAGCGTAAGACGACGAAGTAGATAGATGAAGCTGATTTATGATAAGTGATCGAGAGATAAAACCTAAGAGAGAGGAGAGGAGCGAGAATCGAGTCGTCAGCGAGAGTCCAGGACAAGGCGAGGCACGAGGCGAGGGGAAAAATCGATTGGGCGTAATCGTCGCGTCCGTTCTCCATGTTTTCTCTTAGTTCCTGTCGTTTCCCTCACCGCCATGTTTAGCTAATATAATCTCGCGCCTCGCGAACGCGCGAGCCAGGTCGAGAGGTACTCGTTCTTTGCTGGTCGGCCGGTCCGTTGGTTGGTTGGTTGATTGATTCGCTCATTTGACATCATTCGATTGCTTTTTGCTTCTTCTAAGTTTGCACTCGCTTAGTGTATGTTTTGTGTACTCATTTGTATGCAGGAATATATATATATATATATATATACATATGTGTGTGTACGCGGGTGTGTACGAGTGTACACCTGTATGTATGCTCGTAACGTGGAAACGCGGCCTCCGTTCGGGGTACACTTCTGAAGCGGGCTCGGCCTAGCCTAAACGAAGAAAACGAATTTCAAATGTATATATATAAAAAATAAGAATAATAAATATATATATATATTACTGTACTGCTCGCCTTGTATAGATGTATGGGCGCTTTGTATCGATGTATTTCGTATGTTTGCCGTGTATCGATGAATATGAATGTATCTATGTCTGTATGAATGTCTGCGTGAGTGCGTGAAGGACGACGGCGCTCCCTCGTCGATCTATGGCTGTATACTCGGCCCGGCACGCCCCGACCCGTCATGGAATGGCCCAACCTACCGAGGCCACCCACTTGGCGGGCCACGATGCGGTAACGGGCCGAGGCTGCTACTGCTGTGGTACTTTAGGCTGGGAATGCGATCAGAGAATCAACGCCTCCTCGGTAGAAAGGTTGGCAAAGGCGACGAACGCGCCTCGGTGTCAACCGAACGCCCGGCCCGGCCCATACTGGACAAACTGTGTTGGCGACCATTGGCCTATAATCTACCTTATCATAGGGAAGTGGTGACAGCTGCAATATATATATATATAATATATATATATATATCTTTTTGGGCAGACAAGGGCGATAGCCTTTTCTGCAAAATACTATTAATGGTTGCAATTATGGAAAATGTTTAATTAGGGAAAGTTGAATTTCAATACAAAATACCGAATTTAAATAAATTTGCCGTCCGGAGAAGACGATCGAAGATATACAAAACCAAGCACAGGGGTTTTAGCAATTATTCTGCAGAAAAGACGGTGATTAAGAGCTAAATGATTGTATTATATAAGCAGTGAATATTACACGTATATATTTAAGTAGGTTTACCGAACTCAGATTGAAATACAATTATTATTTGAATTTTTTTGTTAAATAAAACCAAATTTGGAAACTGCAGAGCTGATTGTCATATGTACAATCGTACTTTTAACTCATCAAAAATATCGAACATAGCATTGCCGCTGAGAATTCGAAACGCTAACGACGAGAGTGTCGGCACACATGTAAACTGACTGTTGTATGAATCTAGGTAACGGTTGGTGAAATGTAAAGATTAATACGGGTTCGAGCAGAGGTGCGCGTTCTATTATCCAATGACATATAATCAGACGCAATAAATCCAGGATAATAGTTAAAGTTTACATAGACAAATTATATATATATATATATATATATATATATATATATATATATATATATATATATATAAAAAAGAGATATACTTAACTGAACATCATGTTGCCCCAAAAGCATCATACGTCTTGCTTGTCGTACGCTTACCTGCAAGACACAAGTTAACAAACGTTAGATAATATATATATATATATATATATTTATATACATGCAGCATTTTCTCACACGAAGAGAGGTGAATCAAAATGCTTTTCGCCAATTTGTTTAATTTTCCAAGAGAGGAAGAACTTGTACAGTGCCAAGTCGGGCGAATACGTTGGATGCTTTTCCAGCGGCTTGACTGCTGTAGAAGAAGATGGGGACCGTCGCCTTCTTGCCAGCCGACCACCGACCATTGTCGCTTCACTTTTGTGGGTGAAGCCTCTCTAACACCTGGCTATTTGTCGAGCTCTGCTACTTAAGTAGCCCTCGTCGAATTTCATCTGCAATTCTCGAAACAAAAGGATCCGCGCCAATTTGTCGTCCTGAGACAAACCACGAGGAACTTATCTTGCAGTGTCTGTTTTTTTTTTGTGAGCACTAAATGTTCCACCCAAGCATCAACAAAGATGACGCAACGCGCCAATGGATTCGCTTCTTCTTAAGTCACCTCTGTAACCGTGTGGCTGTTTTCAAAGACTCTACTCTCGATCCCGACACGCGTAGACATGTACGAGGCACTTCTGGCACGCCAATTCAATAACATTGTGTTTTATTTTGATTACATATTTATCTCCAAATTTAGTTTGATCTAGCACCCCCGGTTAGCACCCCACCCACGCCGTATGCGGCCGCAGCGGCGAAAACTTCGTCCACTAACCGCTTTCCACCCCCCCCCCCCCCCCCGCTTGGCAACCCGCCCGAAGGGGAGGCGAGCCATTTGAATATAGTATATGTAATGTGTATGTATGGCTTGGTTGCAGGTCAAGCGCCTGCAGCAGCAGACCAGTAGACGGATACGATACGGCGACGGTGACTCGCCGATGGTGTGTAATAGTGGGTGGTGGGTAAAGTAAAGTTTACCACCACCACCACCACTATTACACACCACTGGCGGAGGTCGTCGTGGTGGAACAACAACGACGACGACGACGGCCGAAGACCGTGACCAAGAGCCAACAACGAAAACTAATATAGTAGTCGCTCGTTCGCCTGTTCGACATCATTTGTCTGCCGCCGCCGCCGCGCTAGTATTAATGGCGGCGAGGCGACCCCTAATGGCGCACAGGCGGCGACTGGCCGGGCCAATCGGCGACGCATCACCTCGGCCGCCCCTGGACGGCCCGTGTCCGTTTCATAGGGTTACGGTAGTCATCGTAGTAGGGGGTGTAGTGGTGATGGGGTAGTTTGGGCAGGCGGGGGCGCGTGGGGTGAAGATCGTAGCAGTGGTAGCACGAACTAGTAGTAGTAGTCGTAGTAGTTAGAAAGTAGTCCTAGTGAACTGGCACTAGCCGTTCAAATCGCGATTCAAAAACGAAAGCAGTAGTAGTAGTAGTAGAAGTAATAGTGGTTCCGATGGAAATGGCTGTAGCCATTAGAATCAACGCTGTCGTCGTGGCCGCTGTATATACTATACGCACATCTATCCAGTCAGTAATGGCCACACTGTCGTGGGCGGCGGGTTCAAAGGTTTGTCAACGACTCTTTAGAGTGCGACGGAAGTGAGTCTCGGGCCGGAAGAAGGCCAGTGTGAATAGCTAACTATTTGGTGGGCTCCATTCGTATGTCTCTCTCTCTCAACAGCTCTCTATTTTGGTCTCTACTCGGTCTACTAGACTGTCACTGATGTGATGTGTAGCCTGTCGATGGGATGGTGCAGGCTGTACAGAGGATGTGTATGGGTTGTTGTTGTTGCTAACTTTGGCGATGATTTCGTTCTCCTCTACGCGGCCTCAAACTTCGGCTGATTCTGGGACGCTGGCGGCCGCGGCAGCAGCAAAAGAGACTCCATCGTCCCTTATTCCGTGTACGTCACACGCGGTTAGTTCTCTCTAGGCACGACCATTGCAGAAACGACTAAATCGGGTTGTTTACTAGAGCCCAGTCAGCGATACGAGTGTGTCTGTCAGCTGTGTATATGATCATTGGAAAAATATGCCACAACTAGTCCTAGATATTCATATCGAGCATTTAAAGAACTCTGAATCATCTATGAAAACACATATAGTTTTAAAGATGTGTTTATATATATATATACGAATTATCATTATGATTATTTAGTATTTATACAAATAGCTTTATTATCGCTGCTCGTATCAGAGTAACGTATCATCTGCAACCTTGCGTATATTCAACAATGGTTCAGCATGCTTCCTCTCGCTCTTTTTTCGAGTATGCTGATCTATTTTTGTTAAATCTCAAGTATATGTTAGAAGTAAAGGAATCAGATTGTCTACATTTGTATGCAATCTTGCATTATTATCTATCGGACTCTGTTCAACAGCTGCTGGTTCGCTCTACAAGCATGAGTTTCCAAAGTCCCAAAAGTAATATAATTATTACTTCTAGTCTGCTGATATATATATATATATATATATATATATATATATATATATATATATATATATATATATATATATATATATACATATCGAACAGCCATAGTCAATCCCTACAACGTCACTCACTCCCTTTCTCGTAGAAGGAGAGTCGTAGCGACATCTAATAAGCCACAACTTTTGGTGACAGCGTCTAAATTTGACATCAGACATTTTGTTTGACATAATCTCCGGAGGTGCGTGTCTCTCTCGGAATACTAGAAAAATATGTATATACTTTTTTTTATGTTTGTACATATATAGTGCTTATAATTCCTATTAATTATTGTAGGATTACAGGGGTATATAATGAACTCACTGCACAGCGGCTTGTAAGGAGCGCTACCAGTCGAGGTAATCGTCGACGCAGCCCTCAACGACGAATAATCATTATCAGGATATATATATATATATATATATATATATATATATATATATATAATATATATATATATATATATATATATATATAATATATATATATATATATATATAAAGGTCAATTAGGCTTTCGGGGTATTGTATCACTCAGTCGTCAGTGCGTATCGCGATGCATGGGCGATCTGCGGCCGCGCAGCGCACACAACCCGAGAATGACGAATAGCCAGGCTGTTGGCGCAGCTGACAACTACAACAAACGATGATGGCCCGTTGTTGAGATCGATAGTCTGACAGACAGACAGACTGGCAGATAAAATACAGAGAGGCAAAATGTCACGACGAAGTGCTGCTAGGGCGAGGGGAGCAGCGCCTGTTCATCTGTTGTCCGAGTGTCACCCGTCGTCGCCATAAGCTGGCTAGCCTTCAAAAGATAGTGGCCACAGTAAGGTTCAGCGAGCTTTCCGGGGGGTTGAGGACCCTACTAACTGTGTATGTGTGGGTGGCGGGGGGAGGAGGGGGTATGGAAGGCAGGGGGAGACCTAGACGCACATAGAAGAATCACACATTGATGGTGGCGAGGAGGACGACGACAATAACAACAATAACTAAGCTTCGCGTTGATCTGATGGCTAACGTTAGTGACGAAATGTCAAGCGCAGCTGGGGTATCCCCCTCTCTAGAGGGTAGCGGTTGGGACGCGGGTTCGGTGCCATGACTGCTACTCGATATACGGTGTGTGTAGTGTTGGACATATGAACAACAATACAAATACTAACAATAACAACAACAACAACAATTGAAACGAGGTTCACAAGAACAGATTAAAAGGAGACCACGCTAATATAAGAGCAGGACTTATGGGTTTGACATATATATATATATATATATATATATATTAATTTACCCAACCTGGGTGTTAATAATATATATATATATATATATATATATATATATATGTCGGCGCTTTAATTGTTGTCGTCGCCGTTGTAATCATTGTTTTTCCTTGCGTTTGTTAAACTACTACCGTAGTTCTTTTTTACTCCTACTGTTTCAACTGTTATTGTTGCTGTTCTGTTGCCTAGAGCTTTTGTCGTCGATTCTCAGTTGAAGCTCGCCGTTCTGGCAGAAACTACAAAAGATAAACTGCCTCCACCACGGAACGATATCGGCGTCCGTACGGCAAGCAACATGTTCGTTTTTGCGCGTCACGCTTCGGTTCCGCATCCGCCGCGCCGCGTTCACTGCATTGCCGCTGCCGTTATTCGTCCGAACAGTTAAGAAACTCGTAGTATCTATCGTCTTCGCGATTCGCGATGGGGCGCCTGTCCATGTTTCCGCATCTTCTCCTGCCCCCGACCCCACTTCTTGGTTCTCGGGTCTCCTCCTCCTCGTCGTCCACCACCTCGCGGTGGTGCTGCCGTGTGTTAGTTGAGAACGGACCTCACGCCACATTTGCCATCGCCGCCGCCGCTGCTGCTGCTGTTGCAATTTATCTATCGCCGGGCGGCCGACTGCGGCTACCGCCAGTATCACCTCCGCTATCGCCTTCCCCCCCCCCTATATCTCCACGTTCTTTCTCTCCTTACAACCCAACTTGCCGCCATACTCTGGCGCACCCTATACTCCTCTGACCAAGCCTACTCGATTCCTTTCGAGAAGGGGGCCCGAAGCCCAGCTTGGCCTGAGGTCGTCGATAGGCCAAGGTAGCCAAGCGACGCCGCGCGGCCTCGGCAGCCGTCGTCGGCGTCGTGGCGCTTCTGCGGCGCCAGGGAGGGAGGGAGGGAGGCAGAGAGGGAGAGGGGTGCGGGGGTGCGCTGGGCAGTCAACCGCCAATATACAACAACCTCCTCTGCATTCGACCATTTTGCTGTTCCATAGAACGGCGATGCCGTGGACTTCCCGGCCCGGTCGTCGTTGAAGACGACAGAGAAATAGAGGGCGCCTACAACACAAAAACAGAGAAGGCGCCTACCAAGGAGGAGGAGGGAGCCCTTAGCACGGGCTGAGTTGTAGGAGTAAAATAGCCCCGTGTTTGTCTTTTGCGATCGAACTATCAGGCTGCTTGCTGCTCCATCTACAGCCAACATGTGCATCTCTGCCGAGCGGATACAGAATATTGAGGAAAAAAGAAAATATCGAAAAGGTCGAGCATGAAAACAGCGAATAGCAGCATTGAAATGAACTGTCGCGGCAGGGCGGCAATCTACCGATTGCTGGATGCTGCAAGAGCAGCAAGAACACAGTACTATCATTTTAAACACAAACAATGTATACTCGTATTAGTTCATGTATGTATATATATATATATATATATAATCTGGCAGTTCGTCGGCGTGTTATTGATGACTTGTCTGTTGTGTTTGCCGCGTAATCTGTTACCTTTAATTTGTCGCGGCCAATGTGCTCTCGTGCGCGGCAGCGCGTTTTTGCCGCTATCAAAAACACTGACGCCAATCAAAAAAATTGGGGGTCGTTTCCGAGAGCGCTTCTGAAGGCATCGAAATTCGTACGTAAACAATTTTACCTGCACGACTGGCATGCGGCAGCGCCGGGCGCGTCCTTCTATGTATGTGTGTGTGTGTGCATGTAGGCGTGAATGTCTACGTCTTGGTGCAATCAACCTCCGAGAATAAAAGCACGTGTTGACAAACAGGTAACCAACCAAAAATCCAACGAAGCGATCGAGCCATCCGAGCCATTAAAAATAGACCACAGACAACTGCGAATGAAACCAAAACAGGCGTTGCCCCCGGGTCCGAGCGTGAACGCTGTACGAACATCCGACCAACAGAGTCTTGGTCAAACCACAACACTCACCAATTTCTGTGGCGTTACTCCGCATGTGCGGCCTCGTAAGTGTACCATCACTAGAAGAACCACAATTGACTACTAAGCGCCTAGTTATATATATATATATATATATATATATATATATATATATATATATATATATATATATATATATATATATATATATATATATATATATATATATATATTATATATAATTGCAACAGATTATTATTTTAATAGTAGGATGCGTGGGTCAAATATTGTCATATACTAGGATGACATTCCAAAGCGGTGGGGAAGCAACTACCATGACAAACATCATGAGCCCAAGCGTCCCCGAAGACAGCCTTGTGTGCTGGTTGGCTCTTGGCAATGTTGGACGCTTTTACCGCTTGTCAGATGAATAGAGAGGTATATGGACTGATTGTCGATGGCGAGCAGTTACAGGAAGCAAGCCTCATTTGGCCGTTAAGTTATACATCGGCTCTAGCTGTGCGCGTCGAGCCCGGTGGCGTGGTGGCATGCGTCTGCGCCTCGCGACCGGAGGAGACACATAGGTGCGCGGGTTCGAGCCCCACCGTTGCACCGATTTGTATTGATGGGGGTCCGTCTATGAAGCAATGCAAAAAGCAGTCCCATGGACGTTCAATCTTGGCTGAGAGTCAGTCCCAAAAAGATTTTTTTTCTAGCTGTGCGCGGCAGCCTATCTGTGTTGATGTTGTTGTTGTCAGCCGGCACCTCACAAAAATTGTTAGAATAGATACAGACTGACAAGAAGCGAGAAGCTCTTGTCCACTCGGTGGTGGTTGTGGTGGTGAAGCCTTTGCTGCGACCTGTCGTAGACATCATTGTTATCGCTGGCATCAGCATCACAGCTGCTATTTTCTTGCAACCTTTGTACTCTTCAACGTCATGACCATTATCAATCGTCGTTGCTCTGAAGATTAGGTTCGTTCTACAGGCACAAGGCTGGCGGGCCTGTCAATCACAGCTTCACACGAAAATAACCCAGTTAGCAACGCGCCGAGTGGTACAAATGTCGTCCGATGGCCTCGCTTCTGGCGATTAGCTGCGATTTCTGCCTAGCCGGACGTCTTGCCTCTCCTCGATGTTAGCCACCGTTTCCGTTGGCCGTCACAAACATCAAGTTCCAGCGTCTAAGCAACCAAGCAGTTGTTCAACATTTTGAGCTGCTTTCTCGACAATGGGAAAGCGGACTTCGGACGTTAAACTAACCGCCTTCACAAACGCACAACTTTCAATCGTCCAGACATCTCTTGCGTCGCTACTAAAACAAAAAAAAACGCCCGCACTTATGTCGTAGCAAGCTGTTAGCCGTTGAATTACGTCTCGTACGCACAGAAAGGAAAATGCAGCCTTGTAGCCACTCACTATATATTTATTGCAGTGCACTGAATATTGCAGGTTTTTCTCTAGCTTGAACACTGTACTCAAATCATATATATATATATATATATATATATATATATATATATATGCATGCATCTACACATCGGTGTAGATTAGATCGCATGCCTTACCCTAGTCGGAACGAACGTAGCACTGGAAACACAAGCGTAGCAAGAAAAGAGAGAGAGAGAGAGCGAGAGAGAGATGGAACAATATGCTGTATAGGGCTTTGGCATTGATCACGTCTGGTGGAAAAGGAGAGCACAGGGACCGACCGGTCCACAAGAGCTGGTCCCTGGGGACTCGTAGAAAGAAAGGCCAGGTCTCGGCTATTTGCGCCGTTCAGGCCGGGCGCCGTCGCTCGCGCCGATAGGGGCGGGCGCATTCACCACCTCCTCGCCGCCGCCGCCTCTGCTTGGGGATCATGGCAGTGGAAACGAATGGAATGGCGAAGTCTACCGTCTGGTCGTCGAGCGAGCGATGTCACGACGATGTCTCCCGAATGAACAATCCATCAACGAGGATATCGTCAGGCGGCTGGCTGGCAGCCCAGGACCCAATGAAATCTCAACTTTGTCCCCATCAACGGAGCGAACTAACGACGAGTTCGGAGTTCGCCAGGCATCGGCGGCAAGCATACATGCCATGTCGCGGAGATGACATTCATTCATCAGTGGCGCGTAAACGCTCGTTCCTCTCTCTCTGAGCACGAGTTGAGTACAAGTGTAAGTAGAGTGTCAGGAGTTGCCGATTTGCCACCAAACATCGTTTCCATCCGTAAACCAGCTACCATACAGTACAGAGGCTGGCTGAGTGGCATATTCGCGTGCGGCTCAACGCGTGATGTCTTTGCTAGAAACGGGCGCGTCTGCATTCTGGCACAAGCGGCCTTGTTCGAGCGTCCGGTCCTTCCTTCGATCGCGGTTAGAACAGTCGACGCATTTTTACGCCGGTGCCGATGACTTGGTCCAGTGTCAACGGTGGCATGATGTGTCGATTTTAGCCTTCAGAGTTATCCATGCCTACATAGCTGACTACGTGTGTGCAAACATAGAACGGACTCATAGGTAGGAACAAACGCAAGCTCTTCTAGCTAAGCTCGCTGTGACTCTCGACTTTTACGAACTGGTTCACGTTTACTTAAAGCCAACCGTGACGTATATGGGGAACAACTACAATATATATATATATATATATATAGAGGAGAGAGAGAGAGAGAGAGAGAGAGAGAGAGTAAAAAGAGGACGCCAGGACACAGTAAGGACTCAGTAACGGCATGGAAGTCTCCAGGGCGTCTGCCTGTTGGACGTTTACTGACTGCTGGAGAAAGTTGATTGGGCGGGAACCATACAAGTCCTAGAAAGCTGAGCTCAACGGCCTGGCCTTCGTGCCTGCTATAACTGCAGAAGCTGGCCGGTTTCTTAGCCCAGTCCGTCCCCAAGACGCCGTAACGGGCGCAGTGCACTCTCCTCTGAACGTGCTCGCGACGAGAAGCACACAGTCACCGGGTGAATTCAACAGACAGCTAGAGCGGCCATGCGTCGGGCGAACCCTAGTCCAATTGAGAATTTGCACACGGTAAGCAAATGAACTCGACAAGCAGATGGAATAGAGTGTGTGCGTGTTTTTCGTCAAGAGATCTATTTTTATCAAGGTTACTTTTTGGAGTACAATTGTGTACGTGAGTTTGGCCGTGGCAAACATGAGAGCTTCGTGAGAGTAAAAAGGAGGAGCCTGCATAAAACTCCAGCTGGCGACTATACCGTGCATAAATGTACAATATATATATATATATATATATATATATATACAATGCCACTTCGAATCAACGACGTACAATGTATAAAGCAAAAGCTTTACCACAGTACCACCTTGCTTGGTGCATATACATGTATATATATACATATATGTGTGTAAAATATTTCGTTTACATATATGTATATATATATATTTATTTTAAACGCAATATTTCACACTCCTCTATGTATCAAGTATCTCTATGCCAATAGAGCGCCAAGATGGCGGTTCAACAGACTGAACACGATACGGTGCAAAAACTGGCCACAGACGATGCCCACCAACACCTGATCCCCGACCGCAAACATGCCGGTCCTGCCTGGAACGTGTGAATAAAGATATTCTTCGAATCCCCTTCCTCCATTTCCATTTCGGTGCGTATTCATTCATGCGAAGCGTACTTGATCGGGGATTCTTTGTGGGCCTTCGTCGTGCTGGCGGCTATACTCAGCCAGTGATTCGTGCCGTCTGTCATCATTGCACGGGCGCGTTGCGGTCATTCTGTACGCAGGGACACGCGTGGCATGCATTCGTTGTAGTGCACCCGTCGAGCTGCGCGCAAGCTGGTCGGAAGGGCAACAATTGGAGCCACAGCAACAGTTCGTTGAGAAGAAACGCTTGCAATCTCGCAGATTGTTTATCAGCCAACCCCGTATTGCCTTGACCCGACGGAAACCTAGACAAAGCGGCGAGAGTGGTGCAGAGGTAAAATGAGATAGATATATAGGTATATGGAAGGGGGGAGAAACGGAAAGGGAAGAATGAGAAAGGAACTAGGATAAAAACTGGAATAAAAACACGGAGTGTGGGATCGATACGCAATATATGAGGCAGCAAGGCAAAACGACACGCAGATGCATAGAGATAGGCTGTCGAGACAGCGAGCCATATCCGAGAAGAAGTGGTGTGGAAGTGGAACAAGGTAAAAAAAGGAGTATCGAGCAAGGAAATTAGGCGAGGTTTTGTAACTATGGGCGGGGAAGTGGGAACAGTTGTGGAGAGATGCTGTAGGTAAGACTTCCTTAGGATAGACGACGCCTACGCTGATGACATCTGAGTTGTCAATCACCCGTTTCGATTAGGGCAGCGGTTCGGCCGCTAGTAAAACAGTGAGAGTTGGAAACAACATAAGCGGCAAAAAGAGGCTAATGTGAGGTGGGCGGGTGCCAAATCCCAGTTGACGGGCAAGGCAAGGCAGAAGGTCAAAATATTGGATGTTACACTGTTGTTGTGCCTTGTCCAGTTCATGCATCGCTTCCCGCCTTGCTCCGGTGCTGGCGGCTAACACAAAGTTAGAACAGCCCGTGGGGCTCGGGACCAGGCAGGTAGGTGGTGGTAGAGACGCGCCTTTCCTTTGGTAAATAGCCATGTTTGTTGTTGTTGTTGTCATCGTTGTTGCCGTTGTTCCGATTATTGTTGTTATCCTTGTTATTGTTTTGCCTTGGCCTGCTCTAAGTTTTTAGTGAGAGGCAATAATGACACAAACAGATAGTCCAGCCTCTGCCAGTTTAAGCATGACCCTAGAAATGGCGGCGTCGATGGAGTGTCTAAGCTATTTAGTAAAACAACGCAAAGCTACAGTTAGTTATCGGAGCAACAAGGGAAAAATCATATATACCATATACCTAGTTAGGCAGCCTAGCTTCCGTGGACTCTCAACAAAAAGCGAGCAGTTTTGCATAGCATGCAGTCCGGCATATATATATATATACCTTTCGAACTTATTAAGAGATGCCTTACATTATATTATTGGTGTTTTCGGCAACAGTGCGTAGACATTCATGTAGAAAGCAGGGCGGGGGGGACTGGGTAGCGTTAGCCCCGGAAGCGGTAATAGTGGCCTAGCGAGATCGCCGAACTGGACACTAGGGGCAAAAGCTTGCGACCCGCTGCAACTGCCCCCTTCTGAGCAAGCATCTGATTATTACGGCGGTTATTGGCGACACACCAATAATAATGCCAGGCTTAATTAGACGAGAGCCGCAGCCGCTACACGCAGAACGGACGCACACGTATTAATAACAAAGCGACAACAGTGACGCCTGCCTCGTTCGACATACGTAAACAACAATAGAGCAAGCCACTGAGAGAATGTCGATAAAACTGGGAAAGCTGATGGCCCAAGCTTACAGAGCCAGCAGCAGAAACAGCACTAACATTTGACCGCAACCAATACAAGAAATTTTTCGTTGGATTATTACGTATTGGGTGTGATTGAGGGTGGTCTAACAAGTCTCACCATGCTAATCTGGACTCGCTCACTGTGGATATTATGAAAGTGTTCAAAGATTAGATAGTCGCTTTTTGACACGGGCTTGTATGCAATTTAGACCCGAATTTAAAAAAATGATCTTCGCGAGGGGGTTATTAAAGAAGTATGTTCGTCTGGAGTTTCCCTGTTGATTTACGCAAGCATGCTATATATATTATATATTACCTCTTATAATTATATATATAATTTTAGATTTGACTCTTATATATTAGATATATTTTTTTTTAATTTTTTTAATACCTCATAGCGGGGTGTAAACAATTGTCCCCTTAACGAACGTTACGACGAACTACATCAAGCCCTAGGTCCAAGGCCTGGTGTCGACCACCTGGACAAGGTGACCAAGCATCGTAGTGGCTTTACCCACGTTGTATATCCAACAACCGCCTTTGCCGGAAAAATTTCACCATGCGCGTAGGTCCCCCGTGGCCTAATCTTAGACACTTGCATATCTTAATAATAATCCCTCACTAATTTTACCTGGGCCCCCTTAAGGTCTCAAATGCAAAAAATATCGAAAATCCATAGAGTCTTCCGATAGGTGCATACTTCCGACACTTATATTTTTCCGCCTGCGAAACAGCAGTATATATATATATATATGTTTTTTTTTCAGAGGGCCAGAAACAAAGTGCACGAGTCCTTAGTTTGGGTAGTGTATGACTCTTAAACCCACTAAAAACTGCTGGTCCCCTAATCTACCATGCCCGGGGGTAATTGTGGTATGGCTTCAGTGGATATATATATATTATATATACTACTTGTTAGGTGCTAATTATACAACTCAGGGCACAGTTCTAAAACTTCAAACACAGGGTCTGCCGAGCCCCGCAAATCTTCTCTTGTGTTGCTGTTTCTCTCCGTCTTGTTCTCTCGCCCTGTTTTCGACCGCTCTCTCACCCTGTGGTTCTCAGCTCCTCAGTGTCTCTCCTACAGTTGCCACGCAACAGACCCAGGCGGAGTGACGGGCTGTCAGCGGCTTGAAGCATCACTGCTGGTCGTATCGAGTATGAACACATGAGGAGAGGACGTCCTTGGCGTGTACATACATGTCTATATGACGAGCACGACACGATTGCAGTGCAGGTAGGCGTAGATGCCTTCATACCTGGATCGACAATGGCATCCTTTACCTTTATTTAGAACGAGTTGGTAATCATTTCTAGCCTCTAATAATTTCTTCATTTCTCACATGCAAAGCAACAAAAACAACTACAACAACAATTAACAACAACTACAAATGCAACTGTTCTAAAGATCAACAAGTATGCCCCGCTCGCCAACGAGTTCATTTTCGTGCCGCTAGTATTTGAGACACTCGCGAAGCCTGGCCCCGAGGCATGGTCGCTCCTACAGAAGATTGGCAAACAAATCGAACAGGCGACAGGGGACAATAGATCTTTTGACGTTCTAGTTCAGCGGATATCGCTGGCGGTTCAGCGCGGCAATGCGGCAGCAATTATGGGCACAATGAGGAACTAACTCGAGGATAAGCTCGACTGGTAGCACTCCTCACAAGCCCTGCTGTAGTTAGTTACTCACATTTCCCTGTAACCATCGAATTAAATAATAAAATCGTGTACAATGCACCTGTGGTCATGTGAACAGACACGGTGTGCAGATAGCAGCACAGATGGTGCTACTGCTGCTTCTGCCACAGATCATCTACATTGAGAGCAGCCATGAACCACTTGTTTTTCTGTTGAGTGCTTCGCGCGGCAACCGAAAACAAAAGGAGACGCACTAGTAGCGGCCTCAGCAGCAGCAAGAGTAGCAATACTGGCAAAAATCCGTATCATTATTGACTATTCAAGCAATGTTTGCTCATCTAAGCCTGGCCATTTCCTGGCGCTGCAGAGCGGAACCAAACACTGACTGGGCCAGACCACAGTTCGGACCCCGTTCGTGGTCGTTTACACACCAACCCCACACATTCAGTGGGAGGGCGTGAACACAACACAACGGTCCCGCAAACAAACGAACACTAGTCGATGGCAGCGTGCGACATCAACAAACGACCCTAAATAAAATCACCAAATGACGAGTCCGAAATCAATAGATACAAAAAAGCAGGAAAGCGGAAATTTAAAAGAAAAGGGAATACCCACACGCACACATAGCAAACGTGCAGCGACAGAGAGGAAACGAAATGGTCAGACCCTTGGCCTGCCCTCGGCAGGCAAAGGCTCCGAGGGAAAGATCGAAGAGAAACAACGATTCATAGCTTAGCAGTAAATGGTTGAAACGCGTGAAACACACGGCTTTGATCTCAATGCTGGAGTCGTCAATACTATTTTTATTATTGCTTGAATATAATTTAGTCGCCGTTGTCGTCGTCGTCGTCGTATTTGTTGTGACTTTTTCGCTTATTTATCGTTTCGTCGTTGTTCCACTTATTGTAGAAACGTTGCTATTGCTGTTGTTGTTGCTGTGAAAATGTTAGTTGCCGCTGCTGGCTGTTTTTGCTTTATTATGATTGTTATTTGTCTTTGCTTTATTACGCTCGTGCTTTTGTCGTTATTGTCGTCGTTGCTACAGTTATATTATTATTATTATTATTATTGCACTTTATTTCTTTCCCGTCGCCACAATTTGCCACATTGGGTTGCACAGGGTGGCGGTGTGGTACGTACGTAGGTAGTAACGCCGACTATTCGACGGCAATAGAAGCCCCCCCCCCCCCCCCCTAGCGCACATTCTCTATTCAGGCTCTCCAAAAAGGGAACCTTTATCGAACACACCGAAGCGCGGCGCTGTAGTGTCTCGATCATTTAGGCGAAACAACGATCGTCACAAAGTGATTGATTCACCAGCAGGAGTTATCTGAGCAAATCGAAGAGGTTTGATATTTACCGAACATGCCAAGCTGGTCTTCAACCTAGCTTCTTCTCAACAGTAGTAGCAGCATCTCGACATATTGTTGCCCTTCGACACTTTTGCAAGATACGTTAATGACTCGCAGACGTGCAAATCGCACGACTCTCAACTCACTAAGTTTGTGGGGTGATCAACCTTATACAAGCATACGAAGTCTCTCCTAGTATGCGTAGTTGGCAACAAAAATGCGTAGCGATGTCGTAAAACCCTGTTACCCAGTCAGGCTGATGACAATAAAGATGTTTTAGAAAGCGAGCACTTCAGGTTAGTGTGTATCTGTGCGTCTAATGATTTAAAAGCCGATGACGCCAGTATATTTCCTTGATACTTTGGTTTCTGTTGTATCTTGTAATTGGTCGCAGCGCGCCATTGTAACAGACTTGTGATTTGTTTAGGCAAGTGTGTTTCTAAATTAGATAGACCCTTTGCTGAATAATTACATGACGAAGCTTTTATACAAAATGAGGAGGAGCATGGCTTCTGGTATCCTACTGTTAGACATCTTTGCTTGACGTGGTGTGGGATGCCGTAGCGCATCTAAAAGTTAAATGAGACTTTTTATATGCCCTAATAGTTACCTTCTGCGGACTGTTAGGAACAATAAAAACTAGGAAAAAATGTCATATGGAATGAAAATCGGCGATAGTGTGCTAGGGCTTCTCCACAGTGAGTTGACGTACAATAAATATGAAGTCAGTAATAGGCTGGGACTTTTCGGCGCATCTATATGGCGGCTTGTGTTATATATATATATATATATATATATATATATATATATAACAAGCCGCCATAACAAGCATATATATATATATATATATATTATATATAGTTATCGCGGCGACAGCACGCGAAGACAAGATTGTCCGAAAAGTACCGCATACTGCATTTGGTAATGTGTAGCCACACTTCAGACATCTTTGTCCGATCTTCATGTAAGCGCTTTATTTAAATGCAGGCAGTGCAAGCAATTCGAGAAAAAAGTCACCCGTTTCAGAACCGCATATACTTGGCAAAAAAACAAGGCAATCATATTAAACAATCTACAAACAACGGCAAGGCGAATACTTATCGAATACCATCGAATGATAAGTATTGCTTTAACAGAAATGCGTGTGTCAAGATTAGATATACGTTAGATAGACGCACTTCATCATACGTACTGTACCACAAGGCCAAGAAGTCTCGCACAGTCGTGTCTTAGAAGTGCCCATAGCTGTAGTGGAATGTGAAAACTAAATTCAAAACACCGTGCACATTGACAGACACTGCATTTGTCTGTGCAATTCGTTTTTATGCGTTCACTCGTATCGGAGGAATATTTACTAGCCCACACCGGATTGTACAGGTATTGCGAAAAAGTGCCGAATGTATCAAACAAACAGCTGTATCTACCATGCACGCAGTAACTAGTACACCACGAACCACATACGCGTTTGCTAATGTAATTTTGCTGTAATAAACAAATCTACTAGTTATACTTAATAATAGTAATACTACTAATAATATGCAATAAAAACAATGCAATTAGCATTTTATTATTAAGCTCAATCGAACTTAAAAAGCTGTCTAGTACGTTTGACTAGGCCGCATTCATATGTTCATACATTGCCTCAGCATTCAGTGGTCGATTTCCATCGTCCAACGGGACAGAAAGAGACCAACCTTAAATTGGTTTAGAAAAATCTTTTTCTGACACGGCGCGACATATGGCCCCATTTCCGAGATTTCTCAAGATTTGCAGCTTTGGGTCAATAAAAAAAACTCCTGTTGTTATTGCATTATGTATATATTACTTCTACCACTCATACTTTACTAGGCATTCGTGCCGACGGCGACTTCCCATATAGAATGGAACCAACAACAAACGAGCTAACTAACAAACGCGTAGAGGCTGTCGAATCGTTTATCGCCTACCCTGCCACTTCCGAGGCTCACGTGAGGTCGAAGCAAGCGAGAAGATTCTCTTAACCTCAATCATACCCATTCTGCTGTCAGGCCTAAAATCGGCTCATTGGCAGATGGTGATTTCGGTCACCTGTCTATCTAACCAGATGGTCAACGAGTCCATTGCAAGCATTATGTTGGCCAATTCAAAATTGGTGCAGTCTGTAGTCCTTGGGCCATAAAAGACAGATCCGCCCCGCTGGTTCTTTTTTTGTTATGAAAGTAAATGGAAAATACGGTTCGTATACTCGGACAGTACTGCAGAAAACTCGTCTGCGAATGTGGCCCGGTAGTGTGGGTTGCAGCCCACTAAAAACCAGTAATCTCCCCATCTCCCCACCGACTGGAAAATGCCTAGGCAAATATTTTAAACAATCGGAGAAGGGGTCTACACATGGTTAGCTTCTTCGCCGGATATCTGAGGGGTGCGCATAATGTAGCGGTTGTTTGCCATAGATTTGGACGAAATCTGTCTTTTAAAGTTCGTGCGTCGCTTCTTGCCACTGGGGCAAAAACTCTTATTCATGCAGGTTAAAAACGTCGCGAAAAGTGCGCTGCTTCGCCCATGCTGATCACCTCAGTGCTGTCTGTTCTGGGATGTCCTCGACACCATAGTCGCAGTGGACGCATTCAGAGATGGAAGCCTTCCCGATCCTTAACAGGATAGAACTGAAAGGCTCTGTGGACCGTCAAAACCTGCGTGATATGGAAAGTTAGTTTTCTCCGGACCGACGTAGCCAATCTTTGATGTTTTGTACAGAATTCCGGAGACTGGCGCCCAGAACACTCCCCAGGTATATGTATGTAAAAAAAAATATATACGCTTGAATATTTTTCTCAACACATAGATACGGATGTCTAAGTCCCTCATGACATAGATGAAAACGCTCGGCTAGTGAACAGTGACTTTTAAGAGAGCAAGGGAAAATACAACCGAGCCGTATAATAATTGTACACACTGCACTGCATTTGCAATGTTGACTCTGTATAGGCGAGGCCTGGGATCTACGTTACCTGCTAGATCTTCATATTTATGCCACTCTGAAGAGGGGAGGGGGAGCGGAGAAAAGTTGCAATAGCCGTGCGCTGATCTATGCCGAATCTGCGAGACGAATGGAACTGAAATAGACGTCGACGGTCGGGAAAAAGGAAGTAGCTAAGAATTGAGGAAAGGATTACATGCAAAACTTTGCTAGATTGCTCAGCGCGGCGACTCCGGAGGCGGAAATCCCTTAGCGAATGGGCGCTTGCCTGCATCGCAGCAGGATGTGCGGATGTTTCCGTGTGTCCTTAACGGCATGGGAATGTGCCGAGGTCGGTTCTCATCTGCGTTGCTTCAAACATGGCGTGTAGCAATGTTGACGCAGCCAAGGAATGCCTTATGAAATGGGCCGAAAGGTGGAATTTTGATGAAGTCCTTCTACTTCACTCGATCTTCATATATCGTATCACCCGCCCAAGCATCCCTCGCCCCCTCGTTCTAATGGTACTCTCGAGAGGACCATAATAAATAGAGAGCTGGCGCCAAAAATGGTTGGCCAAGGACCAACTCAGGTCAACGCTGCGTCGTAGAAACGGAAGCCAATCCTACTCTGTGATGTACTCTGCCTCCTCCAAAGTATAATCAGCTAACTCAGTGTTCGAATGTGCGGCGTTTAACAGGCCGATGGTAAACCAATAAAAAAAAGAATATTCTCAGGAATATGCCTTACCACGCTTAACCTA
>QVRM01005824.1:0-23799 GCA_003439945.1 Dermanyssus gallinae | reverse complement strand
CCCCGCGGGGTTCCGTTACGGTCAATCCCCTCCGATTCCAGTGCGACGGCATAGCCCTTTCGCTTTTAAAGGAAACGAAGTTTCTAGGCGTTACGTTGGACGAGAAGCTGACTTTGAAGCGTATGTCCACATATACGTAAGAAAATATCTGGCAGCAATGCAGCTCTATACAGAGCTCGACGAATTCTTCCCCCAAAACTGCCTCATGGCGATGTATTTTGCCTACGTTCATAGTCACCTGATTTACGCTGTAGAAGTGCGAGCGCTGAAAAAACGCTGGACCTCTGGATGCGAGATTCAGTGCAACCGTACTACAAAAATATTAGCATTTTGCCGTTCCCAAACTTATGGAATACTGTCTCGTAGTTGAAATTAAGCGTACACCTCCTTGAAGTGCATCCAAACTTATATGGTCTGGCACATCATCCAACACCCATATCTACAAAGGGTAACGCATCAAACCTGCTTACTCTGTCACACGCCAACTCCAACCAGGCAAAGCTATCAATCAGAAACATTGGGGCCTCTTACTGGAACAAAGTACTGGTCTCCGTTAGGCAGACAAAGTCTGCTTAAATTCAAATGAAATCTCGAAGAGAATTTTCTTGAAACTTTGATATCTGGTTAAAAGTGATATAAATTTACAACCTGTTGCATATATTGTAAATTGGTAAAAATGGCATATATACATTATACATTGTTATTTCATAAAAGGGGCTCCGAACAAGTTATGTGCTTACTAGAGCTAGAAATTAATGTGTGCAATTATCTTACAAGAAATATCAATAAACAAACATTGGACAAAAACAGTTACAGCCGTGAATGATGGCATTGCTTATGTCGGCGCTTCAATTATCACGCTGTCGCCTTTTTTTTGAGCAAGACACATATATGTCTGCGAGTACCTGTGTCAACTTAGTTTGTTTTGGGCGTTTTTTCGCCGAAACAACGGTGAGGCATAAGACGCTTTATCTACATTAAGCTACATATCGATGTCCGCCAGCCATTGATCCAGTCTCAGAAATCTGCGTGCCGTTGGCTGCTCGTTACAGCCTTTTAGGTCGTCCATGCTATAAAAAACAATCAACAGGTATGATAGGACACTTATTACAGACTTGTACGGCGAATATAGATTTTTGCAGGAACTACGCCAGTCCCGATGGGCAGCCTAATCGGCTATACAGAACAAGCATAAAGTTGTAGAAGAAGGCATTAGTAAAATGGAACGAGCAGCTGTGAACTTACATTGCGAGTATAACTTCAAGGCAGAGCGACATTTTAGGAACAAACGTGATCGCTCCGACTACAATAGCACATCACTAGACTTCAGAGAGGGAGAGCTGAACTTTCTGATGCAAGCAAGGGTTTCTTTATGCTTTTGCGTTCTGGCTAGAATACCACATTTCTACAAATATTTGAGTAAATGCGTCGCAGAACGTTACAATAAATCATAAATGTTTTATTTATTGGCGGTACTGGCTCTAGCATGTGCTGTCGTTGTTATGTCTACGAATGGTTGCAACAAGCTCCTTCCCGCCAGTAGTTACTGCTGTTAACTAAGAGCCCAGTCTGTGGAGAGACTTCCCAGGGTATGTTGTTCGATCGGACACTCTGCTTGAGCCATTACATAGAGAACTTTCTCACTGACGTAGGTGTAGGCGGATGATCTCGATTTTGAGAAATAACCTCGCCAGAGTGGCCCAGTCGGAGACGCCATCTCTGTGAGCGGCCGAAGTGCCTCGCGTTCAGAGCGAACGTTCACCTGAAGATCACCACAGAACAACTTACATTAACGCTAAGTGGAAGTGCCTTGCCAGTGCATTGCAACATACTGGGCGTATGTGTAAAAGTTTTCGTCATTGACTTGATATACGATACATGTTACAATAGGTTGTTACAAGGTGCCACCTAGATTAGAGCTCCTAGTGAAGCCTGCTGAAATTGCACAAGCGCTAAAGGTACATAGGTCATCCTTGCCATGTAAGTTAGCCAGTAAATGCTGACTTGTACGACTACCGACGTTCATGTATCAGTCACAAACATGTAGCTACTGCATCCGTATTTATTTAGATTTTTGTTTCAACTGTTCTTTAATAAGGTGCTTATACCTCTATCGCCCAAAACTGCTTAATTGTTGGCACTGTTTCTGAAATTCAGTGCAGTATCCCTAGTTAAAGTTAAGTTTTCGGGCAGATTAACGTCCACGGAACTGTTTTTCACATTGCTTCATAGACGGACTCCCATAAATACAAGTGTGCATCGGTGGAGCTCGAACCCGCGCACCTATGTGTCTCCTCCGGTCGCGAGGCGCAGGCGGAATGCACCACGCCACCGTGCTCTACACAGTTTTCCCTAGTTAATAGGACCAAAGTCGACACAACTTCTAGGCCGGGGGGTAGGGGAGACACTGTGGTTTAGTGTGTTTGTGAGGTCTACCCAAATTACTGCTACATGCCAGCGATGCAGATGCATCACCTGCAGAGACCTGTCATACAAAAACGAATAAATATGAGACTACTACATCGATACGTCTAGAAAGAAAGTGAAAATTTACTGAGAAATACAATCGATTTCTGCAATCCGACATCACTCCAGACCTGTGCCGTCTGGAGTGATGTCGGATTGCAGAAATCGTAAGTAACTTAGTACTACTAAGTAATTCCTTAAAGGTCTTAGTCGCTTTCTTTTGAAATTATGCATCCTTACAGATTAGAATCCGACAACGAGGGTTAGAGGTACATACCTATATTTTTAGCACGCGCAACCTGTACAGTATACGAGTACAGGTTCTAGCACAATGGGGACCTTTCAGGCAACTCATGTCTTAGCGTGTTTGGATCAAGCAGGTAATTCGAGAGGTCGGCACTTCCTTAACAACTTATCGGGGGATTGGAGATAATCATATTTGATATACAACGTGGAAATGTCGCGCCACTAGGGGACACCCTTCTGAAGGGCGTTTGCCCAGGCGCAGCCACGGACACGTAATAGTTGCGATATGGGACCCGCCTTTAGTTCCTATTATGCGTATAAAACCATCATTATCAGGGAAAACAAACCTTGTACTCAGGTGTATCTAAAGTACAGCATCCGCGGGTCCAAAACTGCGTTCCTATAAATATGATATAAAACATAGAAGTTAATGAAGTAAGCAATCCAAAAGGTAATTCTAAGCAGCACGGCAGTCACAAATGCCATTGTTAATTGCACAAAATTACACACCTGAATAAAATTTAACTCCGGGGGAAGATACGCAGTGCGGTACTTGCAGGTCCCGTTGCCAACCGTAATCACCGGGATGTCCCTACAGACCCGTAGACTTTTGCAGAATATCGAGCTAGTGCAAACGGCAAGAAAAAAGTTAAATTTAATGACATTGCAATAAATTGTAATGATCATAAGAATTACGGCAGCAGGGAGAAACTTTGCTGGATCAGATTAGCAACAGCTTAGCAACTACTAAATACCAAGACACAATATCGGCATTGCGCTGTAACCAAGAAGAATATATGTTAACACCTCTGATAAAAAATTACGTAAAAAATAGGGGTAATATGTCATACGCCCTGGAGTATGCCATATTACCCCTATTTTTGTCTAGTGTAGTTCGACAGAGCATGCGTTAATGCCGTCAAGTGCCAATCAAACTGAGGGCCGTTCAACAAATCCAATCGACGCAATTGCCAGGTAAATATTTTGTGAATCCATCCATGCAGGCCCCAGGTTTGAAGTCACTGTCGCAGCCTGCCGGTACACACGGTCATACGGGCAAGCGAGCTCAGGCTCATTGGCCGCGTAATTTACAGCAGCTTGAGTCTGCAAGTGCTTTGCTGAACACGCACTGGTAAGCGGGCTTAACTCCCTAGCCCACAGCTGTCAACCCCTTCGTCCGTGTACAAAATTGAGGAAAACTATGCCTAAACCAGCACCGAATCATAGATAAATTCATAAAGCCGATCGCTGATAGTAGCTACACCCTGGCTTAGAGACGTTCGATAACGAAAGGCCGCCACTTCCGACGAGACGACTTTGCAACGAGCTCACTCATCTGGTTGTACAAATTGATTTTGCGTTGTTTCCATCATGCCCTCCGATTACTGGGGCTACAGGTAACTTTATATCTTAGTTTCTAAATTAACGCATACACATATGTTGTCGTCGAACGGTTTAGGCCATACTTCGATTGAGCCTACTGAGCTTCGATTTAAAAAAAACTCGCGCAAGGACACAGAATGTCTCCAAAGTTGTCACAGACGCGGAGGTTCTGTCCAAACTCTCGGTTTTTAAGGTATTGAAGGTTTGTCGTTTTCACCTCAACGACGGTGCCAAGAAGCATCCAAAGTGTTCCTCATGTTTGGCCGTCAATAGCACATTTCCCTCAGCTATTAAATCCGAAGTAGAGTGCTGGAACCCGACCAACCTGTGTTGGGCTATATGTAGATGTCTGAACGTCAGATCAACTGTTAAGCTCAGAAAAATTAGTGAGCTGTAAGGGGCTGTATGCAACGGGCTGCTCTGAGCAGGTCTAAGCTCTTTTACCACCGTGGTCGCAACCGACTCATTTTAGAGGCCAGAACGCTGCGGCACACTAGGTCTGTATACCTATTCGCAGCAACAGTTAAACCCCTACATGAGCCACTGTTGACCTATCGCACGCCTATTCCCCCTGTCGTTTGAATCCGTCGCACCCAGCCATGCGCCCGTAGTAAAATACGCTTCACCTGCATTCGAAGATTCAACACAGTAGCTCGCCGTTCGATTGGTACTCAAAACTGTATAAATGTACCGGACGGATCCCGCCTCCCCGCTCTCCAAGGAATCATTGTGTAACTCTAAGGAATACGATCACAATCGCTTTTGAACATCATTCGAAACAACATTCGGACTTCAAGTGGCGTTCGTCTGCATGGCATACCTGCTCAAGTTGACACCGACACACGTACCCACAACGGGGACACACATTTCGAGATGAGTTTAGCTAGAAGAACTATTGCGAAGTTAACGAACGGCGACTTGTCGGGCGCAGCAAAAATTAATGATTTAACGAATACCCTTTGTTGCCTCAAATTGCATCGCCAGGCTAAGAGAAAATAACCCTCTATCCCCAACTGACTTTGTTTACGAATGATGTTTTGGCCGTGTACCTGATACACGTGACTGGCAAGTAAACAGTGGCTAGTTAAATACTTAAAAAGCTACAAAATCCCTATTTCTTGCCACCTATGTACGGAATTGCGTGTCATTTATTTTACTAAAATTGGCCCAATCGTCTACATCACTCGTCAACAAATGCTCCTAGATATACTTGTATATGCGATTTAAACTCATGCAAATCATATATTTGAGCAATTAATTAAGTCTGCTTATTATAGAAGTGATTCGCATAAGTTATAGTAATCAAATTCGTTTCACTAGATAACACAAAAATATTTGTTTTTAATTATCTTATTTTTCAGTTTCCACACATTATTGCATAAATCGAATAGTCCCTATAAACATAGACCAAGCTATCTGCCAACGCCCTAGTGCCGTCAAATACAGAACTAGAGTACAATAGAACAGACTTTGCCAGTTCGAGTTCAAATAGAAGGAAATACGCGCGATCGAGCTGGCTTAATGGTATCTATTTTGCTATAAGCTCCTATATATTACGACTGTGTTTAAAAACACAGCCGGGGCTTAGCTCATGCATGATCGCTGTCCTCTACATTTTATGTTGGTATCCATACACCGCATACCTAGTGTCAAAATGACAATTTTTCCACAAGGTTTCCGCCAGCTGGCGTTCCTCATAGTCAAAGGTACGTGAAGCTGCAGATCAACCGTTTTTGTTTTCCTGCATCGTAATGACCTGTGTACCCTCCTCTTTTCGAGGTTGAGCATAATTTGTATATAATCCAGTAGAGGTTTATCGGCTAAGGGGAGTCACGTGGACCCCTAGAACTCGTTTTAAGAATACCAGCTTTATTTTTCCAGTGCCCTTAGATCGTTGACTGAAAGGTGCTTCCATGCCACCACGAGCTTGTTTCTTTCATCATAATTAATGACTTGTGCTCTTAAGCTCGGCCGGTGCGTCTTTCCTAGGCAGCCAGGCTGCACACAGCATTACGTTTAGAAACGGCAGGGGGTATGTCATCAGAGTCCTTTTTGAATATAGAAAAATATATATATACAGATTGGAACGCCACATTTGTAACTACAGAAATATACATATATATATATATATATATATATATATATAACGGAATCATACTTGGTGCCAGAAGCTCTCGACGTTGGAGAGATCAAAGAGAACAAATATGGCCTGCGCGTTCACTGTGTAGCCATGCTCAAGCCCGCCGAGCCATGAGCGAGAGAGCGCGATCCAGGGCCGTATTCCTCACGTACAGGTGAAATATGCATTCGGGCGATGCAGCTCCACTTAGTTTCATCTGAAGGTCAGATGGTAGGAGTGCAGACACCATAATTGACTTTCAAATAAAATCGAAACAAACTAGAGGCGGTGTTTTTATATAATAATTAAGTTAGAATACTCACAGAGAAACAGAAATTATTATACGTTTTAAGTGTGGTTTCTCCACCTTTGGTGTGTAGAAGTTCGGCCTCGAAACATCTCTGTTTATCTCCATTAGTTTTATAATGGATGCGACATCCTAGTAGAGTTGTTAGTTACTTGGCAAGTCATACCCCCCTCCATTAAAACCGAGTATTGATTGGGCCTCACTAACCTGGCTAAAGTATGGACGGTGCATGTATTAAAAAATATGTATCTGGGACGGTTGGAAAAATACTTTAGGTTTTTTATAGTTGGATTTCGTACTGTAGGTATTTTTATATGTCGCCAGGAGAAACGTCGCAAGCAAGCTAAGAAGAGTTCGATATGAGAAATGAAGAAAGATCACGGTTTGAGAACGTCCGGCCCGAGTTAGACCATCCAGGTCTCGCCGCTCTGTAACCCACTCGAACAATGCAGACATTTTGCTTTAATTGTAGAAGATTGTAATGCAATAAATACTTATATATACGTCGCTCACATAGGGGCTGTGCCAAATTGTTCTAGTGTATATCAAGAACGCCTCTGATTCAGTAAGCTGAGTTGTCGCACTAAAGGCGATAACGAAGGAACACGTTTCTGTGTATCTACATTGAATCAGTAGAAGATGATTTGAGAACAGGAAGCTTTCCTTAGGGACGCCTTTACGTATAAAGATTTGGCCTTGAAATTCTATAAGGTTCCAGCCTTGTGAAACTTTGCCTCAACGGAGTGATGAGAACGCATATGCCTACAAAGGTAAGGCTAGTTGGATGCGTGAGTCAAATTGCCCCCGTAGTCACGACACGACTTGAAGCAATATTGGAAAGTCGAGTGTCAGAATGATTCAGCAATGGATCAGCGCGTTCCAAAGCACGCCTCAGAGAAAAACCAGGCCAGGCATTTGCAAAAAACGATGTCGAAGCCTAAATCTTTAGTGCAACTTATTCCAAATTATCCCTTAAAAGAGAGTAAGGTACCTCCGAATCGTACTTGATTAAGAAACGGCGAGCACTGTTCATATGTGAGACATGCACCGGAGAAAGCTACAAGGATGAAGGCAGGTCTTCTCTGAATACAAGGCGCGACGGAACAGGAAAGGCAGGACTCCAAGATTCTCTGCGGCGCGTCTGCTAGAAGAAAAGTGGCAGAGTCGTTGCGGGCGAAGTAAAGGCTACAGGAAAATGGTTGATATGTAACCAAAGCACGGTCGTTCTTTGGGTCTGTAAAGTATACAAGAGAGCAACGCCGATTCTTCTCGCTCTAGCTACCTTTGAACATGATGGCCGAAGAAAAGGTACCCACATAATACCATATGATGCGGCGTAAACTTCCGAAAGTATCCTGGGGGGGGGGCACCGTCGAGAGATAGCAATGGGATTGTAGAGCCGCTGAAAAAATTAGTGATATATAAACCGGATATCTGATTATATACAGCAGGACTTCATACAATTGGGCACAAAAGCGAGACAAAGTTAGCTCTAGGTCACCTAAGAGACTCTAAAATAGTCCTTAGCTTGTTCAGACAAAACGCAGAACTTTCTGTAGGGTTGGGAGATCGGCAACATTAATGTAATGTAACTAAACTAAGTGTATGTCGTTGTCAATGCACGTACCCTAAACACGTAGGCTGACACATCGTGAGTCAGCTGGTGGTCTCGTGAGCTGATTGCGGTCCTGGCAAGGGTGTCCAACCAGGTTCTTTTCCCGACCGTCGGATCACCGAACACAACCGCGCGAAGCTCCGAGTCTGAGCCGGTGTTTTCTGTTCTTGACGCACCGATTTTCTCGTCATCGTTAGTGACGCAGACGGTTGAAACCTTTGCCATTATCGCCATCACGAATCTCAACTAGTTCGACGTTGACACAGCATACGTACGAAGGCCAAGTCGATTATGCCATAGTCCTATGCCTGTGACTTAACTGTGAAGACTTCGTTTGAGATCGGTCTTGTCCAAAAGCTTGACAGATCATTCAGGTGAGGCAAGGCAGCGCATGAAACAAACACAAAACACCTCCTCTAGGCTGTTATAATTTGCTAATCAAATCAGGTTTACTTACAGAGCTTGCTCTAATTTTAATTATTATTATTATTATTATTATTATTATTATTATTATTATTATTATTATTATTATTTTAGTTATACTTGTTTAATTATATTAAGGTATGGACGTATATTACATACATATTGTTATTTCGCAATAATTCTGCTTTGCAAAGCATGGTACATAATTACATACAATACAATATACGAACGTATATTGCTTTGGTAATGTTGATCCAAATTCAGACTATTTATATAGAATTGTGCTATGCTATCAGTGGTTAATTAAGCAACATGCAAAGAAGCGTACCCGTTTCAGAGATGCAATGGTTCATAGCGTGTGTCTATTATGCCTAATAGCGTTCAACACGTTCAGAAAAATTACGTCCTATGCAGAACGCAATATTTATCTAAGCAGGAAACTCTCACACCTACCAATTCGTTGTTGCTTACTAAAAGTGTCGTGTTGCTTTTAAACCGGCTACGTATTTCGAACAGCTACGAAAGATACCACTAAACATTCTCAGAAAAACACCTGGGTCAGACGATAGAGGACGTTGCGTTTTTGTGCAAACATGAAACGCCACATTAAATTGAACATTAGGCAATACCTCAATGCAAGCGTAAAACTCAGCAGTGAGATATTTTCTCTATAGTCTATATATGTCCAATGTACTTCTACACATATATTGTTTTAAACGCAAGTGTACATAATACTAAATTAAAATAAAATCATTACTTAAAGAACGATATATACATGAAATAAACTTAATCTGCCGCTGTTTGAATCGTAAGAAAAGACGTTACTATTTCTTGGTATAAATAAAACTACACTTTATTAACCGATTTTCAACAGCGCAGCTCGCTAGTCAAAATAAATTACCGTCATTCCGTCAAAAATTGTAATATGCATGCACCGCAGTTGTATTTTTTAAATTGTTGAAAACTAGAACTCTCTAATACAGCAGTATACACATCATCACTCGCGGCATGAATCGAGCGTTGTGGACGCTCGCAGTTTCATATACAATGTTCCGCGTTGCCAAACATTGTATATGAAACTGCACGCAAACAGGCAGGTGCATACGAAATTAACTAACGGATGCCTAATTTGCTGTATAACGTATAGCATGAACAAACGCTTCTTTAGATATAGCGCGAATCGTGTTAGTGATAATTATCATAAAGTTTTGCACATATGTTCAACCGTTCATAGCAGTTACACTCGTTGACAAGTACACCTTGTTGCAATGTCAAATACGTCACATTGTGCGGGAGGACTTAAAACACAGTTGTCATTATGTAGATCAAGTTGACATCGTAGCTTATCTGACGCACTGTCGGCGACATTGAAGCCTGCCTAAGCGGTAAGTGACTTTAAGTAAAGTCGCGGAAGACGAAAGCTATTTTCGACCAGTCAATCGACCTCCTCAAGTTTTGGTGCAGCAATTGCATCCGTGCACACGGCTGTGAGAGATGCTTAAAGGCTGTCCCACAATGTTGCACTGCGACTCTTTAAGCTCAAAATTGTACCAATGTTGACTCATAGCTTTGGTAGAATCTGAATACATGTTTTTATTGACAAAGTTTGCACAACTCGAGATAAGTTTTTCAGCATACATGAAATAAGTTCTTAGCTGCCGCTTAGAATCAGACTGAAGTGACCAGTAACCAGTGGCCTTTTCAGTTGTTTTTGCAGAAATGGTGAAATAAAGCGACGGATGCCTAAGAAGGGTTGTTTATGAAAATGTGCACCTCGCCAGAAACCAATGGAACGAAATTGCACTGGAAATACTGGTCGTCATGTATACACAAGGTACATTACGCGCGGCGGGTATATTCCATTCGTGGATTTTATCAGGTGGGCGATGCATGCCGCTGCCGGCTTTGTTCGCAGGAATGCGCTAAGTATAACGAGACGAACCGCCAGACCCATGTTTGTGTTTCGCGGTGGTATGAACGCTAAGAGCCCCAAGAAAATAGATTTTGTAAGTGATTTGTTTATATATATATATATATATATATATATATATATATATATATATATATAATCACAATAAACGATCTATAGTAATTAAAATTTATTATGTGCCTATTGTCTACTGTCATTCCAACCAGCCTACTAATATGCTTCGTGGGTATCACAGCCTTTATGCTAATAGAACACTGTCTCCTTAGGTTGTGTAAGACTTAATATCAAAGAAATATCCAAGCAAATCATATTAGATTGATTTAGTATATTAAAGTATTTTAATATGATTAGTATTCACGTATTAAATTATTGTACATAATTTCCATAGAGGATGCTAGCGGCTTTTGTATCTGATTGTAGTTGGAGACCACTAATGCCCCCCTCTGTTAACACGGGATGTATTGGAGTACGACCTCGAAGAAGGGTGAAAGCGGCTTACAGTAATCGTATCACGAATACAATCACCATCTGGTACCCAAATCATTCCTGTAAAGTGTGCATATTCGTTGACCGTCATAAGTATTCAAGTTTTTGATGTAAACGTTTGAAAAGTGGATATCTCAGCACACGCACGTTTGCGATCTGTTTTCTCTCCGACAATTTTTCTACCTGTAGCCAGCGCCACAACCGCCTTAATCGAGTAAACTAAGTTTAGGAACACCCTGTATATGTGTATGGGTTTTTGCTTTGCTAGCGAGGCATCATGCGTCACGTAAAAAAGTATTGTGCCACACCAATCACACAAAAACGCACACACATATATATATATATATATATATACGAGGACGGATTAAAAATCGGATACGTATTTATAAAAAAAGAATATTTATTTAATCCAAAGTGTTTTGCGTTCTTTTCTAAAGGCTCCTTTTGGAATCGAATTGAGTTGCTCCTGCGAATCTTTCTCGATCTCCTCTATAGTCTCGAGACGTTGCCTTTCTAAATGCTTTTATGTGCATGTGCCCCGACGGGGACATTTATTCACACAGTATTTATAAGGGTCGGCAAATTATATGAAAGCAACATTAAAAAGAGGCTGTTTACCATCGTTGAAAAAAATTTCTAATAAATATATAATACCATGTCTAATTAAATATAGATGAGGAAGTGGCCCTTTTTGGTTTCTGTCTAAGATATTCGAAAACATATTTTCTAAAAAATATATAATGCCATTTCTAATGAATGATATAGGCGATGAGGTGACCCATTTTTGGATTTTACAAGGTGTAGGCTTTTAGTTTACTGATGGTCGTACTCCTAAGAAAAGCTGGATTGACAACCTGAGTATAGTACCTGCAGGTTCGGCAGAAAAGTCTGTGTATATATCTCTATACATATGTTATCGCATACCTTTGAGTATCTGTAATATATACGCAAACGTAGGCACACATTGGCCTCTGGACCGTTGCCGGCATTTGCATCTTAGCAGAGGGAGAGCATTCTCACATCTGTACATATATATATATATATATATATATATATATATATACTCATCCACATCGCGCGTTTGCATATATATATATACATCACGCGTTTGCATGTATGAGTAGATATGTATGTTTTGCATCCTGTTTCTGGCATCCCGTTATCAACGATCTAGAAGATAGTCTCACTCTCTTCTCGCGGCCCGCAGGCTAAGTTGGCGCGAGCGAAAAAAACAACAACCACTGTCCCGGATGCCGCGACTCGAGGAGGACGAGGAGGACGAGCGACTCATCGTGGCATCTCATCATCGTGACGCCCCCCCCCCCCCGCCCCCCCCTCCCGGCCTGGTAATCCGCGCGTAGAGAGTGACGCGTGTCTCCCCCGTACGCAGGCCTTAAGTAGTACGGCCGTAAGCGTAAGTCTGGCTGTGTGTGTGTAAGCAATTCTCGCGGCGTACGATTTTATCGCGATACGATACGCATACGGGACGTCGACGGCCGCAGGTCGCCGCTTATTAATCGTATGATGTAGGCTATCATCTGTCGGTGTCTCATACGCCAGCTAGATACCAGCCGCAACCAGTCGATTTTAAACGCGGCGGACACCAGCCGCTTTGTTTGCTTCGCAGCCAATGTATGATGATGATGATGATGATGATGATGATAATAATAATAATAATAATAATAATAATAATAATTGGCCGTTTGCAGAGGGAACGCGGCATCTATTTAGGCGCCATGGAGTGAACTAATTATTTAAATAACTTTGCAATAATACGTTCAGACCTCACAACTGTAACATTGTTTAACATGTAATAATAATAATAATAATTATAATAATAATAATTATGATAAGTATGATAATGATTATGCATATTATCCTTAGTCACATTATGCAGGGACTCCCGCCACCATCGAGATAATCCTCTTGCCTGTGCTCCTCTTGTGCACGCTTTTCTGCTGCTCGGCGTCAAATTTTCCATAGAGTTCACGTACAACAACAAAGGAACAACAACGACAAAAGCAACAGCAATGACAATAACAAAAACAACAACAATAAAAGCAACAACAATAACAATGACGACAACAACAGAGAAATTTTTTTTCCGGAGAACCACCCAGATAGCCCGGTCCTGCTACCGCATACAGCGACCTGATGTATTAGCATGACGCGGCGAATTCTCGAGTTGATTCTGGAGAGGAATAACCGCTTAATAGACTTAATCATCACTGTAGATTAGTCGGAGAATTGCACGCGATTTCCAGACTCCTATGGGTGTATTGTCCGTTACAATATCGTCCATTTAAATCTATACGATTCCATAAGGTAATACTATTGAATTAAGTTATGGCGTAGATGTTGGTAATACATTCGTATATATATATATATATATATATATATATATATATATATATATATTATATATATATATATATATATATATATATATAATATCAAACACCCTGTTTATTCTTTTATATATTTACCACATAACTGGTAGAAATTTGCCTTCTGGCAAATATCTTGCAAATATATCTGCCAGAAGGATTAGCGATTCATTTGCATTGAAGCGCATTCCATCGGTCTGGTTTGCAACGCAGTGCAGTTCTTGGGAACAATTACAAATGTTCTCCAGCAATTTTTCTCTGTTTCCCTTACTCTGTCAATAATTAGCAGTGCAAAGTTGACATTTGCAGTTGCAACGTAGCTAAATGTATGTGTGCAGGCTCTACGAAGTGTGACTCTTTAAAGTAAGTCAAAAGGGCGTTGTACATTCTAGTAATGGTGCAATCTCTATGTCCTTGATCTCCATGTCAGTCGAGCCCGGCGGCGTAATGCATTAGTCCCGTGCGAAAAAGTTTGATGTCCATGTCAATCGCGGGAAGTACTATGATGATATACCACTGCAATCGCTATAGAAAGCCATTTCCACGGCGACGGGGCATCAACGTTGCATATTTGACCGCCAGTATGTGCTCAGTTCGAGCACTAGAATGAACTATTCAAAACATCACAACACGCCTGCCTTTCAACGAAATATTCAGTCAGAACAATAGCCAGGCCATTTTGCGATGATACGTCGACAGGCGCTGGTGATGTCCGGTGGTTCCAACACCGCTCAGTTGAGTCACAGCGGATGATCAAAACTGCGGACAATCAACTCGACGTTCTGGCAAAGAAGGAAGTAGTCCTGTAGGCTGTGCTGTTGTCAGCCTAGCCTAGCGATAACCACAAGTCGGCCAACCTGTAAGCACAGTGGCGCGACGGTAGACAGGAACTTTCTGTCACTACTTCTGACATTAGCAGGACATTCTGTCCTGTTAATGTTAACGCCCTAGCTACAGCCTGGCTAGGTAACATGCCCAGCCGTTGCAGCAGCAAGAGCGGAAGCATCTACCATACCTAAACTGTCCGCTCGGTGTGATTTTTTGTCGCATTCCACCCACAACTGGCTAGCAAGTTTGTGGTAAATATCGTGTGAGTGTCATATAGCCACCGTGGCAGAGTAGATGACTAACTACATCGGTTTCGGACGGGCAACGTCACGTAGACGCCCGTCAGCGCATTTTCATGCAACATTCTACGCGTTTGTGATGCTAGCCCATGTCGTGCGTTTTAAAAAGTGTCCGGAAACATCCAATGACACTGTCGGCGAACTCAGTAGTCAACTCTCAGCATTTCATCCGAAAAACGCGCTACACCATGTAAAAAGCGACGCCATAATAAGTATATGAATGTAATATATAGACTATCGCAAGATGGTCATAATAATAATAATAATAATAATAATAATAATAATAATAATAATAATAATAATAATATAATAATAATAATAATAATATAATAATAATAAAATAATAATAATACTAATAATAATAAACGATCATTTGTAATATATTCGGAATGGCATAAGGGTCGCCTTGCTCAAGTGCGTATGCAACATTGCAACGAAAAAGTAAGCGGGCAAGTTCTAGACACGTGGATCTGATATTGTCATTTATGTTGTTGGCATTTCGTTGTTGTTGTTAAGCCAACAAAGCGCTCTCGGTTCATTATAACAACGGCACTTGTTGTTGCTGTATAAATAACTAAATAAATATGCAACAAGTGACGGGTCTGCTCGTGTCGTTATCAGAAAAGACCCGCGCCTAAAATAAGTCTCAGCGAAGCTCCGTTGGGGTTGTTTTGTCTAGCGAGCGGTTTGCGTCTGGTAGAACGGGAAACGTAAACCGATCGCCATACTCCTTTTATCTTTATCTATACAAACGTATGTATGTATATATATATATATATATATATATATATATATATATATATATATATATATATATATATATACAAACGTATGCATATATATATTCACGTCTGATAACTAGCTACTGCATCGCTTGTCACCGAGGACATTCGTAATCTCAACAACAGCTACAACAACGCGCTGCACCATGTAAAAAGCGACGCCATATTAGGTATATGAAAGTAATATATAGACTATCGCGAGATGGTAATAATAATAATTAATAATAATAATAATAATAATAATAATAATAATAATAATCATAACAATAATAATAATAATAATCATAACAATAATAATAATAATAATAATAATAATAATTTAATAATAATTTAATTTAATAATAATAATAATAATTTAAACGTTCATACCTCACAATTGTATTAACTAAATAATGATAAATAATAATAATAATAATAATAATAATAATAATAATATTATTATTATTATTATTATTATTATTATTATTATTATTATTATTTTTTTTTTTTTTTTTATTTATTCAATTTTTCGGTATTTCCTTACAATTGTGGGACCCAAACGTGTACCCGCGTAGGCTCACCCCCCCCCCTTCTCAATCCATAGAGCCGATGATAGCGGCGGCGTTTCCCCTACACACTGCGGGCGAGAGTTGCTGACGCAGAAACTCGCCCTCGCGCTGGTCACCCGTGTTAGTACTAATTTTGACACCTAGGTCTTTGAGGAGGATACTTGTGCTCTTGCTGATCGGGCCCATCGTTTCCATGGCGACGGGTACGAAGTGATATTTCCTCCCCAAATCAGAGTATTTGCGTTTCTTTGCGATCTCGGCATGTTCAGCAACCCACCCTGACCTGATGGCGCTGTGCATCAGGTATGACGGAGCCACTGTACATGATACCGTGGCATCCCATACCAGGCATTTGCCGTTGGACCATAGCGGGATGGTGACGCCGTCTGGTCTTTTGTCGTCTTCGAGGCCCAACCTGGGCTCCAGGGTGCTTGGTATGCCGGCTCTACGAAGAGCCTTCTTTACTTCTTTACAGGAGCCATCACCTATACCAAGCGGCTCCGGTGTCTCATTCAATAGCAGCGATAACCAATTAAATCATAATGCTATTGGTGTAGAGGCTAACACCCCCGGCACTAGTGGCATTACTCCCACAAACCCCCCTCCCCCTCGCAAGGTGTCCCCCTCTTCCCCCCCTCACGGTCCCTCCCCCCTAAATTTAATATGCCCAGTCGCTGACTGCTCTCGTAGTTTTTCTCTCCAAATCCGGCCTAGCCATTCATGTGAGGCGGAAACATCCGATTCTCATGAATGAAGAGCTGAGCAGTCAACCTCCTCTTAAAAAGGCGCGCTGGGATCCCCAGGATCGTGAGCTATTAGCCTATTTAGAAGCCTCCCTAGTATCAGAGAATAGCGAAACTACACCCTGCGAGATCAATAAACTTTTATTGTCTAAATTCCCTGATCGCACACTTGAGTCGATTAAACGCCAGCGGAAATAGGCAGCGTATAAAACGCGAGTTAACGAGTTTGTTCACAAACGAACTCGTTCTCCGTCTGGCTCCGACGACGAATCTGGCGATCCTTACCCCAAAAGGTCCGACCTTGACTCACAGGAAACCAAGTTTCCTTCCCCAAAAGACGCTATCATAGCGCGAATACAAGCCCTCACAAACACGCTCCCCCCACACTCATCAACCACAGACCTAACCCACCTTGCAAATATAATTTGCCAAGGTGAGGCACACTCCCAAATACTAAACGACTTCCTACACAAACACATAAACGCAACAACACACCCGCGCACAGCTGTGACGCCCCCGTCCACTGATAGGGCGCTGTCAAAGCGTAAGCTGCGGCGGGAACACTACGCTATCACACAGAAATTATACAACAAAAACCGCTCCAAGTGTGCTCAAGGCATACTAGACGGTGTACGCCGGATAAACAACATGAATGACACGGAGGTTGTAGAGCATTGGACTACTGCAATGACCCAACCCCCACCCCCGCCACTTACGCCAAACCCCTACATCCCCAACCCTGATCTCAACTGCGTTTCTACCCCTATCTCCCTCCTAGAAACACAATCAGCTCTCCGAGGGACATCTAAAGCACTAGGCTTGGATGGGATTAAACTAGCATCCCTCCGTAAACTCCCCTTACAGAATGTCTGCTGTCTCCTTAATATTCTATTCATTAGCGATGTTGCCCCTGCCAACAAAAGGCTCGAGTAGCGTTAATTCCCAAGGTCACTGATGCCTCCTCCCCCAGTGACCTCCGACCCATCTCGATTAAAAATCCTTTCTAAACGTATCCAAAATCTATTAAAATTCTCCCCACTCAACGAGCCTTCCTCCCATTCGATGGGACTTTCGAAAACCTGACGGTTCTCGATGGCATCATTCATGATGCCAAGTCCACAGGCCGCGAATTGCGGATCGCGTCGGTCGACCTGCGTAAGGCGTTCGACTCGATCAGCCCTGACGCGGTTCTGTGGTCCTTATCCCAAAAATTCTCTATAAACTGGTCGCAGGTCCCCGACCGTCTCAAAAATTCCTCCTAGAACTAGACTGTGAGATCAGGCGAACGGTGTGAAGTTGCAGTGGCTCAAACTCGAAAACAGCGTGCCAAACGCCTTCCTATACGCGCACATCTCACACGGCGGTCTGGACATCCCCTGTCTCCGTACACTAATTCCCAGACTTCGCCTCTCCCGCCTCACTGCCCTGAACAGATCATCCCACATAGGCACTCAATGGCTGCTGTCGACCGAGTATCACAGTAAGGAGCTGGCGAAAACCAGCGCTCTCTGTGTGTTCGATGACACGACCATTGAAGACGCCGCACACGAGACCGAGTACTGGTCTCGTACACTACATAACACAGTCGATGGGGCTCACCTGAAACACACACACCTAACCCCTTTTACAAATGACTGGGTCAAGGGTACTCCTTACCTATCCGGTAGGGAGTACATAAACCTGATTAAGTTAAGGATCAACGCACTACCAACGCGTGCCAGACTCGCAAGGGGTCGCCCCGGGTACGACAAATTTTGTCGTCATGGGTTGCAACGCTGTCGAGACGCTGGCCCACATCGCTCAAGTGTGCGATCATACCCATCGCCCTATAATCAAGCGCCACGATGACATATGTGAGCGAGTCACCCGCCTACTCCGTGCTAAAGGAATGCAGGTGGAACGAGAGCGCACCTTCCGAAGACCCGCCGCACCGGCTCGGAGACCAGACCTCGTCATAACAACACCTACGAGGGTCTGGGTCTTGGACGCCGAGGTCTGCGGCCCCTCAAGAGACCTTGCATTGGCCAGACGGGATAAGATCAGGAAATACGATATACCCGGGGTCAGGGATCAACTTCCCAGCTCGCTTCCCCACCCATTCGGGTCCATCACCGTGTCGATGACCGGTGTATGGGAGCCCGAGTCGGTGAAGGACCTCCTGACTCTCGGGTTATCGAAGAGAAAAACCTGATCGACCTAACCGTCCTGGCCATGCAGGGTACCCTACGGGTCTTCCGGGCGCACCGGGACCACAAGAGCTGGGTCCGTCGCGGAGGAGGAGCAGGCGAACTCACCGGGAGGCGATTTTTAAATTATTTTTTTAGGCGGGCACTGCCTCAGTGTGCAAATGTGCAATTATTGAATAAATTCAATGTTGTATTCCCAAGGATCGCGTTGATTGCCGCGTGTCTGGGAGCCCTACCAGGGCTTTTAGTGCAGCTCAAAGGGTGCAGTCCGTCCTCATCCACTGTTTTTCCACACGCCTTACACTCGTATGGCTCACATATGGGTGCGCCTATTCTCAGAGCGGCCACCATGCGGAAAGAGGTGTTGTCCAGCATGGTGCCCAGCTGTGAAGAAGGAAGTGCTCTTAGGAAGCCACTGCTGAAAGTGTCACGGGCAGCTATGAATACCGCTCTCTCTGTCGGGGATTGGGTGTCATCTAAGATCGTGCAAGCGGTCGTTTGACACTTGTAGCTGTTAAGCATGTGCTGTGTAGGGTGTTGCTCCCAGGGGCCAGGGCCTATCGATTGTCTAGCTGCCAGCTCAGCTACGTCCCTCCTTCCGCGCAGCACCGAATGAACATCCGGTTCTAACAACGTCTCCGCAAGCCTCGAGAACTCTATGATAGAGGCCGCGTAGCACAACGAAGCAAGCTCTGCCACGGACCTTAGTCCCAATCCTCCTTCGCTGAGAGGAAGCGATATTATTATTATTATTATACCCCGGCTGTATTGTCGGTTCCATGGAATGATATTTAGGAGCTAGGAGAAGACAAGGAGTATACGTTCACACCTCACAATTGTAACATTTAAATAATAATAATAATAATAATAATAATAATAATAATAATAATAATAATAATAATAATAATAATAATAAAGGAATTTCGCATACACTCTCTGAGAAAAAAAGAAGCCCTTACCAAACTTCGTCCACGACTGACACGCTTGCATCCTCAGGCTGCGCTGTGCATTTGGAGATATAGCCTAGGGTCTTCAAGATTTAACTATATACTGCGTGCATGCCCTGCTTTGACGTGCCCCGAAAGAATTAACGGCGTATGATGACGTCAGCAGAGACATTTCTTAGTGAAGTCCTAAATGTAAATTTAGAAGAAAACACCTGGCAAAGAGCAAGTCTTCCGATACGTGAAGGTGGTCTAGAGATAAGAAGTGCCACTGACCTTGCTCCGGTCTGCTACGCTGCTTCACTGGTGCAATTTGGTCTGGTGGCAGCTTCGTTAGTGGAAGAGGCAGTTCGACCACAAATAAGATATGAAACCAGTAAAGCACAGGACACTATTAGAACCATGCTAGACCCGGGCCCTTTAGAAGAATATCCTAGCCAACCTAGATAAGCTCAAAAGCAAAAAAAAGAGCAGAGAAATCTTAGACGAGCTTGTTTCCCGGAGAGACCGCGCCGTATTCTTAGCGGCACAAGATAACTTCAGTGGGGATTGGCTTAAGGCCTTACCCTAGCGTCTGCGAGCCGTTTCAGTGCAAACTGTGCGGGGAGATGGTGGATTCCAGTGGCCTACACCCACTGAGTTGCCCAAAGAGCGCCGGTAGATCGTCCAGACATGCTGAACTAAACGGTGTGATCATAAGGTCCCTTAGGAAAGCCGGTATACCATCTACACTTGAACCGAGAGGTTTAGTGTCCGCTGGCGAAGAAAGACCTGATGGGGTAACCATTGCATTATGGTCACATGGAAAGTCCCTAGCTTGGGATGCAACGGTTTCGTGCACAACCGCAACTTCCTAGCCGCGGTGGGTAGCAAAGCACGCAGACGCCAGAAAACGATTTAAATATGCTGGACTGGAAACAAGATATATTTTTGTTCCTATTGCCATGGAGACACTAGGACCAATCACCAAGGAAACCGAAGCATTTCTCAAAGATTTGAGTAAGCGAATTCAGGAGGTCACGAACGATCGAAGAGAGGGTCAATTCTTGAGGCAAGCGTTGTCCTTGGCCGTTTGCAGAGGGAACGCGGCATCTATTTTAGGCGCCATGGAGTGAACTAATTATTTAACAAAACATTGCAATAATACGTTCAGACCTCACAACTGTAACATTGTTTGACATGTAATAAATAATAATAATAATAATAATAATAATAATAATAATAATAATAATAATAATAATATTAATATAATAATAATAATCGATCATTTGTAATATATCCGGAATGGCATAAGGGTCGCCTCGCTCAAGTCCGTATACTAAATTGCAAACGAAAAAGTAAGCGGGCAAGTCTAGACACGTGGAACTGATATTGTCATTTATGTTGTTGGCATTATGTTGATGTTATTGTTGGCTCTGTCGTGGGTCGTTGTTGTTGTTAAGGCCAAGCGCTCTCGGTTCATTCTAGCAACGGCACTTGTTGTTGCTGTATAAATAACTAAATAAATATGCAACAAGTGACGGGTCTGCTCGTGTCGTTATCAGAAAAGACCCGCACCTAAATAAGTCTTAGCGAAGCTCCGTTGGGGTCGTTTTGTCTAGCGGACGGTTTGCGTCTGGTAGAACGGGAAACGTAAACCGATCGCCATTCTCCTTTTATCTTTATCTATACAAACGTTTGTATGTATATATATATATATATATATATATATATTCACGTCTGATAACTAGCTACATCGCTTGTCGCCGAGGACATTCGTAATCTCAACAGCACGACGTTGGAGTGTCCCACTAACGTGCGGAGATACGTAAGCTGTCGGCCGAGAGTTACTTTTCGCCCGGTGGCTTTCGGGCACACAGATCGAGTAAACAAGATTGTAGCCGGTTTGCATATGTGACACTTGACGATTAAATGTTAAGTTGTTTACAGGGGGTTGTCTTGTCATCATAAGCCTATTATTATATTAGTATGCCCTGCTGCCTTAAGCCAAGGTTGCAGGCATCTCGACCGGCAGCGCTGTTAGGCTGACTAGGCCTGGGCTGTTAACTAATCGGTCCGGACTCGGTGGCAGTCACCTATCCGTACAGTTCTTAACCTTGACAGTCCTCGAACGGACCACGACATTATGACAATATGAATAAGTAGGGCGCGAAGAAGATAGAGCTTCATGAAGAAACAGTATGAACTGTATAACATACTCAATTTGAGTGAAATAAACATAATTGTAAATGTATGACAATATGAATTCGTGGCCGCATAATCTGTATCGTATAATTATATATATATATATATATACATGCCGGGAATGATCTATTCCGTTTCAATATATGCGTACCTAGATGTATGTCTGTATATGCCGAATATGCCCTAACACGCACACGTATATATATACATATATATACGGGTGCGTGTATATATGCATATATATAGCATCATTTTTTTTATTCATATATATATTTATATATATATATATATATATATATATATATATATATATATATATATACAGGGTCATTTCATATTGTTGTGCACGCATTTCGAGGTTTGATTGAACTCGGCAAGAAAATAAGTTTTTCCTATGGAGGAAGACGTGGAAACGTCTTTGTTAGGAAGAGAGTGAAGTTTATAAACGTAGTTTTTTTCTGCCTTTTTTTTTCCTACATAGTTGTGCGAAATCTCTGTTTGCGGGAGAACCAACCGATTACACCGGCGTGTTCGGAGGAAATTTGCACAACGGAAGACACTTACTAGCTTGCGTAGCAAAAAGCTAATACCCAGATTAAGGAAAGTCGTGAAAAGTCATATTTTACGTTAACGCCTTTTCATGAAAAATCGTAAATGTTTCCATTGCGACCAAAAAATGTACGTCCGAAAGACCACCTCTCACGCAGTAGCAAATTTAATGCCCATTATTTTATTTTCGTATCAAGGTGATGGTGCTGCGTTACGTAGTTGTCAAGTCACTAAGCTTTTTCGACAGTCATAGTTGTTATGCTTTACGTGCAAGTTTTCACGTTCAGAACCGTAAAAATTTGCCAAGACGTTTCCGCCCCCTCCTTCCACTAGGAAAATTTATTCTCTTGCTGAGTTCTACACCAAACTTCAAAATATGTACCTAAGTTTCTCATACGCCTATGGAAATATGCATGCCTCGCTTTCGATATGGCTATCGAAAAAGGCTTAGTGACTTGACAACTACGTATCCAGCACCATCACATTGATACGAAAATGATGGACATTAAATTTTGCTATTGCGTGAGAGTGGTTTTTCGGACGTACATTTTTGGTCGCAATGGAAAAATTTTACGATTTTTCATGAAAAGGCGTTAACGTAAATATCGACTTTTCACGACTTTCCTTAATCTGAGTATAGCGTTTTGCTACGCAAGCGTGAAGTGTCCTTCCGTTGTGCAAATATTTTCCTCCGAACACGCCCGGTGTATCGGTGCCTTCATGCGTTGACTGGTTCTCCCGCAAACAGAGATTTCGCACAACTATGTAGGAAAAGAGGCAGAAAAACTACTTTTATAAACCTTCACTCTCTCTCCTAAACAAGACGTTTCCACGTCTTCCCTCCATAGGGAAAACTTATTTTCTTGCCGAGTTGTATCAAACCTCGAAATGCGTGCACAACAATATGAATGACCCTGTATATATATATTATATACATCATTTATTAAAGTCACCTTTGTTACGTACATAGTCAACGGTCATATGGTGTATATATATATACTACATAGTTTTCAAGCGGCTTTCCTTTAGCACCAACTAACATTGCCATTGCAACCGTACAACTCTACAATCAGCTTGTCTACCGTGCTGCACAACTGGTTCGGGGTGCTCCTGCACGCAGGAAATCTAAACGAAATGCCAAAACGCTAAGCCTCGGATGAAGGTTTCGTTGATGAGCAACCAAGATGTGGCGTAGCCAAAAAACGGCTGTCACCAAGGCACGGAGCGGAGATTTGCTCGGAGTGCGTATTTGTCCTAACCGAGCGTAACAAAAACAAAACAAAATTGATTGTTTAGACCGCTACTCTAACTAACCTCTCGTGATTTGTGATTTGCTTTTCAAAGCTTTCTTGTACAGTTAACAGGGGTTGATGA
>QVRM01005823.1:205000-259770 GCA_003439945.1 Dermanyssus gallinae | reverse complement strand
AAGAAGAGGTTGTCCGATGGAAAGCAAGTACTCAGTAGGTATTGAAGTAGACATTGGATTATATGAATGCGTAGGTAACATATATGCTGCCGCACTAAGCGCCCCTGATATAAAAGGGTGACATGTGATTTAGGTATACATGCCAAAAGCGAACAATAAATCTATATATATATATACATATATAAGTATATATATAGGTATGAATACTTATTTATATACATAAATATATATAAGCTATGTAAATATAGATGTAGATGTTACATAAAAAAAAAAATATATATATATATATATATATATATATATATATATATATATCGGAGTATGTGTATGACCATATATGATTAATAATTGTTAATATGTAATAACGGCCAAGTTGCCGGGCTATATTTACGACATGCGCGCGTCGAATCTATGTACACAGCGCGGCGGCGCAATCGTGTATATCCAGCCGATCACACGCACAACACACACACACAGAGATCGACAACGAAGACGACACAGTCACCACCGCACACCGCATGTATACACATTCACACAGGCACGACCTTATGAGCCATCCAACCACCATCACACCACCACACCCACCAACTAAGCGACGAAATCTAACAACAAACCTTCACTCATGGCTTCGACGCGTTCCGTACTGGCCGACCAACAACTGTACGTACAGCTGTTACTAATGCGGCTGCTGCTGCTTGCTGCTTCGATCGCCAATGCCGGTGGTCCACGTTGTTGAGCACGAATCGCGCCGCACCACCGATGGATAGAGACAACAACCCCTTGACGTCGTCGTCGTCGTCGATACGTGTATTTGCCGCTGCTGATTCTGTGAGGCGACGGCCGATAAGGTGTTGGCGCGGTGGCGACTTCCACCAAGAAACCGATCGGAATACTGGCGGCGCCGGCAAGGTTCGACGACAACAGTCACCAATGGCTCGAGCGGAATCGACGCCGATCGCCCGACGCAACGGCGTGGCACTGACACCGGCCGGGAAAGGCGTCCGACAACAGAACAGCAGCGCCGAACTCATTCGAGCGGCAACGAGCCGGACAACGCTGGCCGCAACGATCGGTGCACCAACGAACGAACGAACGTCGCGAGCGCTATAGCCAGCCAGAAGAAGCCAGCACACACGCGATTGATTCACCGACTGCCGCCTGATTGCAACGTGGTGGTGAGCTTCTCTCACCTGCCTGCCTCTCTTCTGCTCCGATGTCTCGCCTGTTTCGTTCATTTTAACTTAGGTGCCTTCTCATCTCTTATTCGCCTTATCATCCATCGCTTTCTTTCTTTCTCTCTCGCATGTTTGTTTACATCTCACAGTCGTCGCTGTGTACGGCATGCTTTGCTTACGTCTTCTGGTCGTCGCCACTGTGTGATAATTGTCTAACCACTACCACCCGGCGTGAGTGGAAGAGGGCGCGCATAGCAAAGTTTGCAGAACTCGCGTATTGTCGTCTAGTTTTCGGCCGGCTGTTATAAAATGTGCAAACAATAATATTTATAAGGTACAAGTAATCGTCTGTCGTTCGTCGGTTGATGGGAGAGGGCACGATGGCTACGTCGTCTGCTTGAAACCAAACCTTTAAGGCGCGCTAAATTACGCTGATATAGTGTCTGGCTGCTTGGCCTGCTAGGTCGTAATCAGTTAACAAACTTTAGGACAGTTCACACACTCAGACAAAGTTGAGGACAGCTTTGCCAGTTAATGTGGAAGCTTACTACTAATCTGGGTGCGCTGATTTAGTGTGAATGCCGCTTTTATGGTCAGTGTTTTCTTTATTTTAGCGAAGCTTGAACAGAGACCGTAGTTACACAGCATCAAACAGTGCTTAGTAGGCTGTTCAAATTCAAAGTACTAAGTTCGTTGTATCTCTATCTTTTTATTAGTTGATTTTTTTTGTGTGCCAAATACCATGCAGTGGAATGCACAGCGCTGGACCGAAAATCGCTGCACTACTTCTCTCGTCGGACGCGTGAAGAAGATAGAGCTTTATGAGGAAACATTTTTGAAATGTATATTATACTCAATTTGAGTGAAATAAACATAATTGTAAAATTAGTTGATTTTTTTAGTAGCAATGTGCTACCGTATTAAGGAAGAATAAAACGCGTGCATGCTCGCGTTGTTGTGTAGACTTATTTGACGTTCGAACGCACATTTATTGCCCTATTGGGTAATACACCCCCAGTCTTTGTGTTTTTCGAACAAGTGTACTTTTCTTAGTAATCAATTAGGTCTGTGATTGAAACAAGTTTTGCGCGTCTTCCAGTAATGCACAATGAAAGTTATAGTCATTAAGCTAATAAAAATAGAAATGAGATCTTCGACGTGGGCGCTTTTTTATTATCACCCTTTCTCAGGGTAATTACTGCATTGTACAATGATTTCTCCATTCTCTTTTCCAATACGAGCTGTTTCGTTGCCGTTGTTCGCTAGGTATCTGCTGTATGATGTGTTAACATCATGTGAAGAAGTTGATTTCTTTGTTGAATCACCGTCTCTGCAAGTAACAACGTGCAACGAATAGTAGAATTATGTCTAACCTAAGCCACGAATAGTTATAAATATGCTCAGAGGTGCAAATATGTTTGCCAATGGAACACACATTATGCATAGTCGAGAGACACTACCAAACTGACATTGGTTCCCAAGGTGCTCATGGCGGTTGACATATGGTATTTACGGCGAATTTTAAGCCATACAATATATATATATATATATATATATAATATATATATATATATATATATATATATCTGAAAAACCCCGGCGCAAAACCCCGGCGCCTTCTTCGGTCTGAACTCAGATTAGTGTCGGCCGGCCAGCTTCAGGTAAACTTACTTGAACTTAGGGCAGCTCTATAGGCAAGCAGAAGATCTGCTTCGGTCTCTTTCGGCTCGAGAAAACGTTTGGCTGGTAAACCAAGAAGGTCTTCCTCCGTTAGGCCGATGCAACGCAACGCCGCCGCATGCTCCATGAACAGCAGCCGTCGAAGATCTGCGTGGTAACACCTCTGCTGAGGCAGGAGCAAATACGCCGAGAATACCGTGTCCCCGTATGAGCACGCCTCAAATTGTTCGACGAATGACGCGTAACTAAAAACAAACGTGCATATTAAAAAAACATCGCTCAGACTAACTCGTCGACAAATGTATTTAATTATGTCGTACATTACAAATATGTATATATTTGTATATATATGCACTAAATGACTAAGCTGATTGCTTTTTGTTCACTATAGTAATTGTGATAATCAAAAATAATTATTGTACACATAACACAGCTCGGGAGGTGCATACGCAGAGTCATCTTGCATGCGGTAGCCATAAGCAAACAGACTGGTATCCGCACAATGTTCAACTCAAGCGCACATCAAGCCACGCTCTGTACAATAGAACGGACAAAAGCTGCAACAGGAGATCAATGAGCGCAGAACGTACAAGTCAGTGAAGGCGGGCAGATCTCTCCAACGAAAGGCCACGGTATCGAACTGACAGCGTTCACTGTTGGGAACGAGCACACGCCCGAATAGAGCGGCCAGCAGTCCACTTATACGACGATCGAGAAAACTCTCGCAATCTACGGAAAAAGAGTCACACAATCTTGAAACTAATTACTATTGCTACGTTCATGATGCTGCTGATTCGGATGATTTATTTTAAATGTTTAATTGATAACTCAGAGAAACGCAATATTTTTCCGTAGTATCGTTTCAATAAGAGACCTGTAACGACGAGTTAATGAGAAAATTCTTCAATATTCATGCAGAAAAAAAGTCTAAAAGGTCATTTAAAAAAATTTGACCAATCTAGACGTAGTCAGGCAGTCACACAAAGCAACTACTGATGTTGTAAGGATTGGCTAACTGATATGCGAAAAATGTGAGAAAGAATAATAATATTAATTATTATTATTATTATTATTATTCAATTTGTTTTCCCGGTCTAATTATGTGGCTTTACCCGTATGGCATCAGGAATTGGTGTGTGATGGGAAGATTCTGGCCAAAATACCCAGAAAGTTCATAAGGCGTGTTGATTACCGCTGACACATTAGCAGGAATAACGTTGCATGAACATAGCCGTTATATTAGAAAAGATTGAAAGATGTGCGTTCATCAGCACATGCAAATTAGCACATGGTTTTATAGATTCACTGCTGTCACTGCTTCAATAGTGACAAATAACAACATCATAAAAAAAACAATAACCGAAGCACGAGGTCTACGGAATCCAGGCGTGGGCACGTACCAATCACAAAGACCGATGCCAGTCGAATAAAGTTGACCAGCGGAGGTAGGCGAGTCATTAAGGCGTTCGAATGACATGCAATCAACAGCGCTACCTCGAGGGTGCGACGGAGTAACCAAGCTTCATTACTTTGCGTCGCTCCGCTTATCTCAGAGGACTCAGAAGGTGCCTTTGAAGCCATTGTGGCTGCTGTAGCTGCCACTGACCTCTCGCGCTGGGCTTCCGCATTCACATTCTGCAACCAGACAGACAGTATGCGTGTAATAACAAGCAGTAGTTTATGAATAAGATCTGTAAGCGCTTGCGTCTTGCGAGTGAGTAAGAATTTCAGGATAGATGTTGGAAATTGCTTCGTATGGCTCCAGGTTCATGTCTAAGGGGACTGCTGGAGCATCGGCTACAACCGACCGTGACCAAGATCAAAATGTGGTAAATAAGAGTGTGTATCAAAATGTTCCGATTCATAATTGTAAAAAAATGAATTTATTTAGTCTTTCAAAGTGTTTTTATGTCATTCAAAATAGCTCCCGCTCGCTGCAATGCACTTGCGTCACTCCATTCCCACACGTCATTTTTTTAAGAGTCTAAAAAAGGACCTTAGTTTTGGATCTGCTCTGTCTGAATTTCTTAGATCGACCCTTTTCTTGAAAGCACTACTAGGAGGATTGGGCTTTGGTCTCGATGTTTTAACCATATATCTATGAAGCGTCTCCTATAATCACTCTGAAGCAATCTAGAATATTTTGCTATCGCTGAAGGTTAAATTCGGACATTTCCTTACGGGCTAGAAGTTCAACGTCTTTGGAACGAACTTCGCAGCCAGTTCTCTGACCCATAAAATATAACTAAAAGACGGTTACAGCTGATTCATACAATGTCTCTAATTCCTCAGCTATTTCCCTGACAGTAAGTCGGCGATTGTTGAGTACAATATGATGAACGTTTTTAACATTTTCAAGATACATCTTCGGTGTCTTCACGTCCGTCGTGATTCGTCCTGACGGCAAAATTCAAAGTTCTAGAACTTGTTGATCCACCCTCGTGTGTCGATACACTTTAGCGTTTACACATTTCTGAAAGAACTTTTAAAAAGACGCTACGCATCTGATCAAACTAGCGTTTCACTACTTGTTATTATATTTTCTTCATTCTTTAACACTATAAAGTACTACAACGCAGTTAGAAGTTATTGCGCAACTATAATGCAGTTAGAAGTTGTTTTATAAACAAAAAGTGATCATCATTTTCCATTGAGTAGCTATAAACGATGCACTAAATAGTGCTGCATTAAGAAAAGCGTCCTTTTGTGTCCTCCTATGTATCTGTACATCGCTACAAATCGCTGTAAGCTGCCTGTAAAAATTGTTCTAGAAGGCTAAGCCCTGTACTCACGGCGTCTGGTTTGGATGTGCGCTTAGCCTGCATAGCCTCGGCATAGAGAAGCCTCAGCGGTAGATACATCCAGTCCGCTGGGACCAACCCACTCGTAAACTGATACTCGCACTGAGAACTCTTCGCTGGGTGAGATTCCCTGTTGAAGAACAGTATGATTTATTTGACATCTGAATCGCAAACATTTAAATAACTCGCTACTCATTATATATATATATATATATATATATATATATATATATATATATATATATATATATATATATATAAACAACCCAACACACTCACAAGAATTTGGCGTCGATTGAACCTCGAACAAAGTATACTATATCTTGAACGGTCTGACGAAGGTCGTCGAGTTTGTCAAGAGCACTACGCAGCAGTTCACACTCGGTAGGAGCTTCTTCTCCAGAGGCGCCTCGCGTTCTACTTTTATTCAGGCTCATGCCGGCAACGGCGGCTGTCGGCAAATCACTGAAAGACAAAGCAAATAGCGTCCGCATTCAGGGTTAACAAAATAGCAGGCAGCAAATGCATCGCAATGGGCGTTCGAAATAATCCGGTAGGCCCTCGTGAAATACAATACTTTTTACGATGCTTCTATAACACGAATAACTCATTTGAGAGTAGAACGTATAACAGATATCTTTAATGCAGGTAGCCCTTAGTTTGTAAGTGTCAATCAAATATTTACACAAGATATACATATATAAGGTACGTGTCACTTTGGTCATTGATAATTACTAATTAAATATGAATTTCCAATTTTTTTTTATCGAGATAACGTATAGCCTAACTTTCGATACCCCCTTTAACTACAGTGTAGCCAACTGTACGAACTACATGAATCTCTCACAATAGTATTGTCAGCTCGCTCACCTATAGCATTTACGATTGAAGACGACCTGTCTAAGCAGGTGGTTGACAGAAGCACTTCGATCAGGTCCGAACAGTGGAAGGACTGTCAGGCTAGCGTTCCAGAATAGATCCAAAGGCAACATTGTGCGGTTTTCGTCCTGTAATACGCAAGTTGGAGAAAAACGTAAACTGTCATATATATATATATATATAATATATATATATATATATATATATATATATATAGATATATATATATATATATATATCTATAATATATATATATATATATCTATATATATATATATATATCTATATATATATATATATATATATATATATATATACAGGGTGTGACAGAAAGGTTTTTAAAGTATCATAGAATTGTAGAGCTCGTTAGAGCAAATATTTTTTCCAATAGAACATGGTCTCTAAGACGTCTTGTTTCGGAGTGAGAGTGAAATTACTACAATTTGTGACAATGGTGTTTTTGTCCGACATAGGAGCACAAAATGTGCTGTTGCGAGACAACCAGTCCCTCTAGACAGAAACTAAGCACACGTTTGTGTTCGTGATAAAATTCTGCTCGATTTGAAGAATATGCAAGGCCGGTCAGAAAACGCCTCATGGTCGCTTAGAAAAGAATTTGCCAAAAATGTAGTTTTTATTAGCGTTCACGCCAAATACTTCAAAATCATAACCCTACAACCACTCACAGCGCTCAAAACGGACATCTTCTATATATTTTTCGGCGGGATGTCCAGATTAAGTGCATGAAAAATGACGCGCTGCGGCTGTCGCGCGACACGTCGGCGGTAGTGAACGTCGCCACACAGTCATTTTGCATTCACTTAATCTGGACATCCCGCCGAAAAATCGTAATTACTCCGCAACCACAGCTTGGTCGCATGGACATATGTTTGGTACCAAAATGATCGCCATGAATTGCGCATTGGCTGAATATGTCCGTTTTGAGCGCTGTGAGTGATTGTAGAGTTATGATTTTGAAGTATTTGGAGTGAGCGCTAATAAAGAACTAATTTTTGGCGAATTCTCTTCTAGGATTCTTCAGGATGGAGCAGAATTTTATCACTAACACGAACGTGTGCTTAGTTTCTGTCTAGGAGGACTGGTTGTCTCGCAACAGCACATTTTGTGCTCCTATGTCGGACAAAAACACCATTGCCACAAATTGTAGTAATTTCACCCTTACTCCGAAACAAGACGTCTTAGAGACCATGTTCTATTGGAAAAAATATTTGCTTTAACAAGCTCTACAATTCTATGCATCGCTTTAAAAACCTTCCTGTCACACCCTGTATATATATATATATATATATATATATATATATATATAATTGTGCAAAGTTATCTCGTGCACGCAATGTTACCTGCAAGTCGTTGAGCGCCATTCGAAGGCGTATGGCACAGTATAAAAGGGATAACTCGGTTCGACCAAACCAAGGGCATGACAACGTGTCGCTCAATGGCAATGCATTAACGCGGGCAAGGTAGACACCGAGCGAATCGGCCGAAAGGAGGTTTCGGCTCAGTTTTCGAGCGTTGGGCAGGGTCCCGTTTTGCAGCGCGCTCCACGCAAAATAGATGATCGAGTGAACAAGGAATAACGAGCTGCGTTCGCTCGTTGCCGGAATGACTCTCTCTGGGAACAGGGATAAATAAAAACAAATAAAACGATAAATGTTAATATATATATATATATATATATATATATATATATATATATATATTATATATATATATATATTATATATATATTATATAGTCTTAATTCTTGTGTATTCTTGGGTCAGAATACACATATATATTTACACGCAAACCTGCTGATCAAGATCGAAGGATAGGTGGACTATGTCGACCAGTTGTTGAGCTGTGTGGGAAATCTGCAATTTTCACGCAGTTCCGTCCGGTGCAGAGGACACGAACAGTAGCTGTTTTTCGCTCATATTCCGAAAATTACATAATCTCCTGCCATGCCTAGCACGTCTTCGTGTTCTACTGAACTTAAGTGTTCGTATGCTATCCATCAGCGGATTAGCGGATTTCTAATACAACAAAAATCCAAATTACAATTTTGGCAAAGTTATACTTTGTAAGCAACGTTATAGCTAACAATCACCATGCTTATCATAAAGGGGGTACAAACAAGTTGTACAAACCCACCGGCGGCAAACTCTATTGACGCAAGACTCGGCAATGCCGCTACGTCTCTGACGGATGCACAGCCTTCACCGGCGGCGAGTGATGTCGTGGTCGTAAGCAACGAAGTTGCCGTTAAAGCGTCCAGGAGAGCACACCAGCGCGGCGATTCCGCGACTCGAATAAGGGCCTCCAGCACTGAGTGCACGTCTACCTCGTGTGAGCGATGAAAGTGAGCATCTGCTAAAAATCTGCTCGCACAATAAGGACACACAACGCAAGCCATCAAACATTAAACAGTAAAACTACTAACCACCTTAGTCTATTAAAAGTCAGACTGTAATCGACGGTGAGTGTAAAAACGCTTATTTTCCCTGTCCAATAGACAGACGTGATAAAAAAGGCAATCTATATGTTTGTTGATGTGTATACCAAGCTTTTACGATATGCGAGATTCTTCGACCAAATTTCCTCCAAGTGAAAGAAAATGATTGGAAATATTGCTGTGCTACCATAATAGTAGTAGTTGTTGTTATTATCCCGATGTGTAGCGGCGCTTCGCACCAGCAGGGCATATAGAACAGTAAAATCCGCCGCTAGCACAATTCCACGGGACTTTTAAACAGGTGAACGTCGCCTCTTGCTGGACGATCTTTTGCGGCGTAAGGACGAAGAGCGCGGATGCACCCTGGGTAAGTGGCAGAAAAAATGGGACGTTGCAGTTATTTCCTAAGTTTCTCATGGAAGCTTAAGGGAATGCGTGACCGGCAGCCAGCGGTCACCAATGTGAGACTCGCAAACCCACTAAACCCTCTGAATTCCTCCCCATCTCCTTAGGCTCGGAATCTCTTTAGCGCTGCCCCGAAATCGTAGCTATTCGATCGTGTGCTATAATCCGAAACCATCCATTCGGGTTATGCGCCGGGAACCTACGGAGAACCCAGCTACTGTAGCGCCTTTCCCTCCCTCGGCTCCTCTTCTCGATCGCCTACTTGTGGGCGCAATTCGATCTTGTCCCTTCTGCTCCCTTCGATGTCTGCAAAAACCTGTCCGTTCATCTCCACGGTCAACACAAAGTGCTCTCGCCATCCTTGGACCAACTCGGACCGCTGCCCACTGCGACACAGCGCCGGAGAACGCACCCAAGTACATCATCTTGGCCTTCTCCACGTAAACTACCCAACGACGAGCCATGTTGAACTCACCCCGGGGGAATACCCACAGCTTCAACAAATCTAGTCATTTTTAACACACATGTTATACCTCTTCAACTGATGCCTGGACAACTGTGGCGACGCCATATGAACAGTAAAAGAGTCCATTTTACGTTCGCGTAAGACGATTTCCCCGGGCATCAGAGGACAACTAGAGTATCCGGCGGCCGACTCCCCTCGCGCTCCCTGCTGTTAAAAGTAATACGAGACACGTTTCCTGTTGGGTATGGGGAGAAGACTGGTGTTTAGTGAACTGCACCCGTGGTGTCCGTGTGTGCGTACTGCAGTTTGCAGTAACTGCTCTAAAAACAGTTGTTTTGTAATAGTAGTAGTAGTAGCAGTAGTAGTAGATATACAATAAATAATAGACAGTTCCAACTTCTGAGCAGAGACTACCCAGTGTAGTCAGCCCCCTGACCTGAGCGCCACAGCCAACGTAGACATGGCTGTTATCCTGACACCGTCTTCCTCGATCAACTCGTGCAGCCAACGGTTAACGGCCGTCGTTACGGCGCGAACGTGTGGTTCGATCGTACGCCACTCGCCCTGGTCCCGGGAGACGATCAGCCGAAGACGGGCATGCGCGCACGCGATCAGACATGACGCGTAGTCCAGATCGAATAGGTGGGGGTCGCCATGCTGGGGCCGTAGCGACACCTACTCGGAAACACGAATAATGTAGTCAGATGTCAAAGTACGATAGTATATATATATATATATATATATAAATAATATATTTATATATATATATATATATAATATATATGTATATATATATATATATATATATATATATATATATATATATATATATATATATATATATATATATATATATGTATATATATATATATATATATTACAGTTATGTTTATTTCACTCAAATTGAGTATAATATACATTTCAAATGTATCTTCATGAAGCTCTATCTTCTTCACGCTTCCGACGAGAGAAATAGTGCAAGTATATATATGTATATATATTTGACATCCAAGCAAAATCCCGATTGTTGTGTTATAGCCAACCTGCTGGGTGAAGTTCAGTTGGCGCACAACGGTAGGAGAGAAGTCATCGAAGAAATCTGCGCAGAGACCATGCCGGAGAAGAACCCGCAGCAGGCGAAGACTCTCCAGTTGTAGCTGGAGGACTTCACGGCGAGGCAACCGTGCTTCACTGTGTATTTTAGACGTACAAAATATACAGTTATAATGATATTCACTTAATGTCACTCATTCTCACCAGATCGAATGCCCCAGAAAGAGCTGCACTAGCTAATTTATAAAGGCTTATTCTATATTACAGGACATAAAAGCATTTACCCAATGTAAGAATGCGTCATAAATGACAGTACAAAAAAAAACAGCTATAACTTGCTCGAAAAATGCCAATAAAAGCATGATACAATTCTGACCAAACATGTTGGTCAATTTCTTCAGTATGTTAAGGTGTTGTACTCACATGCATGCATGCCCTTTATACCAGTTAAGAACGGGATGATCTCGAATGTAGGGTTCTAACCATAATAGGTGTACGTAATATAATACCATCTAATAATCATGGCTGTATTGAGAACGACCGCCTCAAAGTGAGCATTTGCTTACTTAATGTCGATGTTTAGATAAATTCCGATGGTTCGGTCGAGAGCGTGCTCAACAAGCAGGCTAACTGCCACTGTTTTCGAGGACTCGGACAACACCCGGATAAGTTTAAGAGCCTGGGCCAACGGCACGCCGCCGGTCGACGCAAGCTTTCCTGAAAAAGATAGCCATAAAATCGCAACAATTCCAATGAACTATGCTATTATAAAAATATAAACGCAATAATCTAACTCAAATAATAGGCCCTACGCGACGGGCTCTTCCCTGACTACCAACGTGCAAGCCAAGCAAATGTGCCTTGGTTTTATATATATATATCCATATACATATATGTGTGGTACACCGCATATATTTTGAATTACCGTGTAGCACTTGCGGAGTATTCCAGCCAAACATGGGCAGGTATTCGGTGACGAGGAACATGCAAAGCCGCGGACAGGTGTGGATTCGTTCGGCAGCTTCAGGTGAGTGGCGAGCGATCCGTATCAATATGCCAAGCGCAGCGCTAACCGCTCCACTGTCCGGCTGACATACTTCCAATAAATACCTACAATCACATAAAGTACTGGTTTAGCACAGTTTATATATATATATATATATATGTTTGCATCTACTTAGACTTGCACAAAGCGTCTAAATATTAACAAAGGCTAATATGCATTTATATTTTAGCGCCCTCCTATGTTGAGATGTATAACGTACCGGACCGTCGATGTCTATATAAGGGTGGAAATAGAAAACACTAAGCTCATTTATACCACATCCAAAAATATACCAAATTGTACCTGGAATAATCTTCACTGGCCACATACGTCCTGAGAAAACGGTAATCCTCGAAAGATATATTTGCTCAAAGATAGATAACAAATCGCACAAAAATCTGTAGAATAACGTGACACGGTTACCACCAGTATATGTATATGCATGAAGCTAATCAGCTTCAATATTGGTGAATGTTTATGCGTTTTTTGCGATAAAAAGTGCATATACCAATGTTAACTACGTGGCATCTGATAGAAGCATCGCATTATGCAAACATTGTGATTATGCTTAAAATTACTACTACAACTAAACGTGTGCGGCGCAAGAATCGCTCAATTCACTTATTATATCCCCAGAAATAGAAAACATGGACATGTTATGCGTGAACGTTCAGGAACTCAAGATGGCCTTTGCGCGACGACATCAATGACACAAAAGCAAGTCTGGACATCAAGCGAACCACGCATGCACAATAAAAACGCTACACAGATCACGTATTCTTAAAATATTGGTGGCAGCACCTGATTCTGGCGAGAACATCCATCTGAAGAAACCAAGGATCGTATCCTGAGACGCAACCTGCTCATCGGTGAGTCCGCGTGTGTCCTCGGCAGAAGCTGGCGCGCGTCGAGGTAGAATCTCAATCGCGGGTCGCATGTATGGCTCCTCATCCACCCAGCTGTAGATCATGTCAAGGCAGGTCTGTAGAAGCGAACATGATCAACGTTTGTCGGCACAGTAAGGTATAACTCAAGATGTTAAACAGGCCCAAACGAATCGAGGCAGTCGAGCCAATCGTCATTACTCTACAAAGTGGACGTGATACGTGTAGAGAAATGTTACACAGCGAACAACGTCTAGCCGTCTCGCTCCGCCCACAGACCAAGGGTGCAAATGTTGCTTACTATTTGATTTTCTAGTCAAAGTAGTAGCAGTGACAGTTTTACATAACGATCCTGACTTGTGGCCATTGGATGTATCCCTCTTTGGAGACTCTACGAGATGTGTACTGAGTGAAGTCCTTGACATTGCCTTTACGGATAGTACGTGGCGAAGAGCAAGCCTTCCCATAAAAGAAGGTGGACTGGGTATTCTACGCGGCGTCACTATTAGATGTTGGCCAACTGGCAGAGGCGCTAGTCGACCCAAGCGCCCACCATAGCTAAATAGCTAAGCAGGAAGCAAAAGCCACTGGTCAAACAGAGGTTGAATACAGGTCCTCTGAAAATGGTCCAACGCAGCATATGTTCAACAACACCAGATACAACGTCATAGCCCGTGAGATCGTCGAGCTGTTAAACTACGAGTTTCTTACACAGAAAGCAGACTACTTCTTGGCCGCACGAGACAGTTTCAGCAGCGCATTCCTCAAGGCTCTCCCGTCACCGCATTTCGGCACCAAATATCATTCCCCATAGTGTCGGGTCTCAGAATCGGAGGGCTACAATGCCAACCACAGACTTGCAAGGCATCTGTAAAATCCTACACGCCGCACCGTCCTATTTGCAATGGGCCCGATCATTAGAAGTACAAGGACACTTATAATAATAATAAAAAAATAATAATAATAATAATAATAATAATAATAATAATAATAATAATAATAATAATAATAATAATAATAATCATCATCATCATCATGCAATCTTACAAACCTCATCGTGCGGCGAGACGAGCAGTGCGTAGAGCGTTTTGAGAGCCTCAGAAATCTGCGTCGTCGATTGGTCATCCAAAGCCATTCGAAGCAGACTGATAAGGCCACACGACCACAGGCTCTCAAGCAGTTCAGGCCCCGATGGAAAACAGCGGTCGTATTTTCCACTGTGGTGCTGCGGATCAAAACGGCGACCAGTGGCGCAGAACGACGTTTCAAACCAGGACCAAAAGCGTATCGACAAGACATAGAATAGATTTGCTGTTAACGATGGTCAGTCGTTAAAAGACTACGCTGCAATACATAATTGTGCCGTTGGCAACCAGGTAACATACGTAATTGTACCGTTGGCAACCACTTCTCTTAGTACAGCGTCAAGCGCAAAGAGCTCAAGCCCTTCTTCAGGATATCAATTAACAATCTATATGCTAAGTCAGATAGAAATGCCTAAAAATGCCACACTTGGTTACCTACGAAATAATGGGTATTGAGATATGAATTTAGCAAAAGAGTGTTTCAATTGACAATTCGACACATAGCCTAACGCATCATTCAACAGAATAGTTCATTCCTATTGAATCAGCTATGCATGTATAGTATTGTGCAGGTTGGTAACGGAACATGTTGCGATAAAAAGAGTGAGACCAAGTGTTCACTTACATTGCTAAGTATGTTAGCGAGAACCTGTAGAGAGAGAATACGTTGGGCCGGCACCGCTGAGGCCAAAAAATTCGCCAGCTCCCGTACCGTATAACCTGCCCGTTCGGGTTCCTCGCCATGGTGGTGCAAAGCTTGTTGAGTCGGGACATCAAGGTCGGCCGGTAAAATGCGACCTTAAATAGCAAATGCATTAAATGTTTCATATGTATGTACATATATACTGGATGCTGACAAAAAAATTGTTCTGGCGTGAGCCCATACATATATATATATATATATATATATATAGAGAGAGAGAGAGAGAGAGAGAAATGCGGAACTGACACAATTATGTATTTCCTGATTAGTTCAATGAGTAATCCTCAGAAACCTTCAAAGTCGAAGCGGCAGTTAAACGGTTGTTGTTGTTTCTGTTGTTGTTGGGTGTTCGATGATTGTGTTGAAGCGCTGCCAGGGGGGTCGGATCCACGATCGTGGTGTTCCGCGGAGCCAGACGATCCACCCGGTGATGGCAACAGCGTCATCCAAGCTAGCTTTTCCTTCTCCACGTGGCCCATGCCCGGATATTGGGCCATTGCGGACGGTTTTAGCGGTAATTCGGTCTCGTTAAATTCGACAGTGCTAGGAGATGGCGCCGGCTCTGGAGGCGGTTTTAGCAGTTCCAGTAAGGCGGCGTCATCCAGCTGCAGATGATCGCCCACCCCCAGCAATTTAAAAAAGAAAATAGGCAGACATTGTATTACTATATATATATATATATATATATATATATATATATATACTAAGAATTATCGGGTTACACAAGAAGCAAGTCCCCGGTACCTACAATAAAATCTGAGAAAAAAACAAAACCAGCGTCCCAGGCAGTCTCCATCACCACTGAACCACCGACGATGACTACACTACCAATTTATGGTGAATATATATATATATATATGCAAGATTTTCAAACGAATAGAATTCCTGAGAGTCAAAGGTAACGTGGAAATGGTGCCGTCACTACTGCAACGTGTTCCCCTCTGAATGCGTGCTGGTAACAATCTACAATTTAACGTGACAGCATCTAACGAATCTGAACAGAGAGACTATACACATCATATTTATTCACCATAGTTATTGGTAGTAGGATTGAATTGATACAGAGAGACTATACGAAACTAAATGTAGGATATGCTCATGTAGGTATCACCCTAGGGTCACCAGAAACCTGATCGCCTACCTGTGAGCCGCCCTTGATAATCTGCTGAACGGCGGCCCGTGGACGAGCCTTCCGGTCGCGGATGAACTGTACCAGTTTGGGGTCAAGACGCGAGAGAAGCTCTCTTTGAGCGGCCGCGATTTCCTCCGGAGACATTTTAGCCAGCTTCTCTTTATTCTCCCGCTCGATCGCCTCGTATTCCCCTACGGCATTACCACCGAATCAACAACATCAACAACAACAACAACATGAAAATGCACGCAAGTACAGACACATATGCTGAACGCTGTAAAACCTTTACGCATCGATAACTTTAACGGTTAGTAGACGAAAATGAATCGCAGTAAAGCGCTCGGCTCAATTGGCGCGGCGGCGTGGTTAGGGTACTAGGCGCTAGTTATGGTTGTCATCTAACGGGGTGTGGCCGGTTCGATCCCTGTTGTTGATCGAATTTTCTTTAAGCAATGCTCATTGAGAATAGATGATAAACTATATAACGCTGAGAGTCAGCGGCCATGCTGCTGCCACAAGGACTGTTGGGAAAACCCTAGATATCTCAACATGTCCGGCGTTGAAGATATACCTCACGGTGAGTTCCAAGCCCGCAGGCGACGGAGAATGGTCTAGATTTAAAAACAACCTCCTTAAACAATGTTTTTAATTCTAGCAAAGTGCTCGGCAACTGCAGCTGTTGCTGCGTAGCTGTAGTCTTTATTGAAGAAAAATGGACTCTCACGCTCGTAGAGGCCTGCCCCAGAACTGCTGGGCAAATGTATGGACTTACGTACTTACTGTCAATCTCATCTCGACTTTTCAGTCCTTGAGCGACAGCGGGCGGTGCCAAAGCGCCCATACTCCGCATGAACAGACTCGGCGCACTGCCGCTGGTCGTCTCACTCGGGCCAGAGCTGGACATCGCGGTGGGGTTCCTTCGTGTGGCCTTCGGGAAGGCCGTCAGGGTGGCCTCAACTCGAGGCGCCTCGGGTACGTAAATCGCAGTACCTGGCCTCTCCTGGTGCAAGTCAGGCGGATAACAACAATTTACAGCAAGCAAACACATACCGAGCCACCAATAAATACAACTGAATTATGTCGATCAACCATTGTCATTGATCCGAATTTACTCATTATGGTTATGAACCATACGTGTTAGCTGTACCAGATAAAACGTTAAATCGGACGACCTAATGCACACTATAATGAGTCGACTGAGACGTGTGTTCAATGAGAACAAACGAATCATGAAAAAGTAATTGAGGTACCATCGTAAAGTAAAAGCGCAGCAATTATTTACTCAATTATTAGTTGCTTAACTCACGAATTTCCTTTAATGCAAGCGATATATGCCGACTGAGATGAACCAGACTGAACGGGTCGAGAAAAAATCTAGTCACCTTCTAGCGGTTCTTATTGAATTAATCCCATTGCATGCGCTATCCGAGACACACGGCATAATAAATAATTAGCAGTGCCTAATAACTAAGACGTAATTAAAAATAAAACCTACTACGAGATCGGTTAGCGCACACTTTGGCGGACACACGAGCGGTGTCTGCGAGCTGTCGCCGGCAGCAAACTTCGAAGCGTTCGAATTTGGCAACCTCGTCGCAACCTCATCGCGTTCGCGTCTGAAGCGCGACTTTCGTCTTGGCTCGGGACCGCCAACGACCTCAGCTGTACCGGCGGCGGTCTGCGCAGATCGTTTATGGACGATGGCCGATGAGGGCGGTGTCTGGGACGCAAGAAACCGTTCCTGCTCCTTTTCGATGTCCTCGACGTCGTCGGAAGCTTTTGGTCTGTTCACGTGCAGCATCTTGGCCAAAGAAGAAGATGGAGCAAGATGACGAACTCAACGACGAGGTGATCGACTGCACCTGTTTGGACGCACGTAAGAACGACAAGACTGAATCAAGTCAAGACAGCAGCATGATAAAAAGGCAGACAACTGGAAAACTATCTGATTGATGTGATTTGTGAAACAATTGCGGTGACCAACTAGCTGAGGTCGCAATAATAATAATAATAATAATAATAATAATTATTATTATTATTATTATTATTATTATTATAGCTGAAGACTGAAGGCACATTCATGCTAATAAGGGTTGTATGTGGAGTGTCAGAATCTTTTCCATGTATATATATATTTGTTTTTTAAACAAAAAATTAAACTTTAAAATCAATCTAAAAATTGAAGAGTTAACCGTTTTATTGTTAGCGACAACTATCCCCAATCTTTAGACAAGACTATCGATTCTCATAGCAAAGAATTCTAGTCCACGTGTGTTTTTATTGCTTCTGTTGAAGCAAAATTATTTCCCTAAATATAGTTCCGTAGACATCTCAATAAATGTTAGTCCCACGGTGCGATGTCCGGCGAACTCACAACCTCGCGTGGTCTCAGTGAAAAAAAACGCCCTTTCTATTCGCAGACTGTGGTTCTTCCTTTGGAGGGCGGCAAAAACTCGTTTGGCTATTAGAAATAGAAAAAAACTCGTGGTAGACCATGCGATACCTACCCCACAAAACACAGAGCAAAATCTTGCACAAATGAACTGGTCTCTTCGGCATTTTCTGAAGAGTTTAGTCTGAAGCGCACCAGAATCTTTCACGTTTCACGTTGTCGTAAAAGAGAATGTTTTCGTCAACTGCCCAAAATTTCGTCGACCGCATCAACAAATGCTCGCTACTATGCTCGCTACTATGCTCTATGCTCTATGCTACTATGCTCTACGCTACTATGCTCTATGCTATAAATCTACTATGCTCGCTGAGGATCCGATCCAACGAACGATCTCGGCTCTCCCCTCATATCGGTGACCACTATAACTGAAGCGCTGCAAAAATGCCGCGGATCAGGATGAGTGCGCACCCACCACGTAAGCAAAGGTTAGAAACGAGGCAGCGCGCCTGCAACCTCCTCAGACCTCCCGTACCACATTTTTAATCAAACAATCATTTCTTACTCAAGCAGAGTGTATGTTACATATGCATTTGCCGTAGTGTTGGTGGGTTCCGGCAATGCAATAGATGGTAGGTTGAGCAAGTTTCTCCACAGTGCCCACAGGTACACTGCTCGCCTACCTCATGGAAACCAACTTTCGTGCACACTGCATGATGGAAACCGTGCCTTGCATGACGCATAATAAGGTGACGATTTTTGTATTGGGCATTCTTCCACGAGTTGTTCATCATAGCTTGCGTCCGATAGAACTCCATGTCCACTTGACACATTTTAGCTTCCCACTTTAGTAAGTCTCACTCTTCATACTCGCGAGTTAATCGCAGGTTAAAGCGGCGCTGAAGGTCTTCTGTGAAAAGTGGGGTACCCGAAGCCAGATACACCAATCGGTTACGGCTGCTTCGGTGAACGCCCATAACCAGTTTAGTATACGTTGCTTTCAGGCGGTCGAGTTCGTCACCGCTTGGAGCTCTGAGATGTTCCCAAATAAGTTCGATCGCATAGCTTGCTGTAGGGGCAACTTTCAGGTCAAACAACTTTAAAGCCGTCCTCAGTGAGAGGAGTTGCGGATTCTTAATTGAGTAAATGGCAATCAGCGCCTTACGGACCCTTTCGTCTATACGTCGGGAGAATGAGGTACCGCTTGGCGTAAATTCCAAGTCCAAATATGAAAAATGGTTGACAAATTCAATAGGTTGGCCGTGAAGCTTTATGGTATCAGCTGTTGCGAGGCGTCCTCCACGACGGAACTTCATTGCTTTTGTCTTTAAAATATTTATCTCTAGTAAAGTATCTGCCGCAAACTTTGCAAGAGTGACCAACGCTTGCTGAATATAGAAGCGACTTTCAGAGTAGATAACAATATCATCCGCGTATTGGATGAGTTGCACTGACGGATGCTTCTTCTTCACAATCGCCGGCAGCTCACTGACAATTACAGAAAACAGGATTGGACTAAGGTTATTGCCATGAGCAACACCTGTTGTCTTGTCTGTCCAAATTTGGGATGTTCAGCAACGCCGTCGTCCAATATCACATAATTCTCCTGGAGTATAGCCGCCAATAGTTTGAGAAAACGCGGTGGCATACCCAAAGCTGCGATCTTCCAAAGGGCAACGTTGCGAGGTGCGGTATCAAAAGCAGATTTGAAATCTACAAATATTGCAAACATTAAACGTCCGCGGCGGCTCACTGTTTTCTTAATATCCTCGAGAAATATTGCGCAAGCTGTATGTGTTGATTTGCAGCGCCTGAATCCATGCTGTTCTTCGGGTATGAAGCCTTGCATTTCGAGAAAATTTTCCAGGCGCCGGGTTAGAAGCAACAATAGTAGTTTATAGATGGAGCTTTTCTTTGAAATTCCTCTCCAGGCTGAAGGACCCAATACGTCACCCTTGCCTTTAGGAATCACGGCCAGTATACAGTCTCGCCAACTAGCCGGTATATCCCCTATATCCAGGCATCTATTCATTAAGTGAGTGATCGCTGGTTGCAGCGGCTCCGACTGCTTGATATGATCATTTCTTATTTCATCTGGTCCCGGCGCCTTTCCATTTTTAAGGTGCGAAATTGCCATCGCAACTTCCTGTAAAGTAAATGGTTCGTCAGTATTGGCCCGGAGGATGCTGGCAGTTTCGCTGTGGGGGCCTTGAAACACTGGCACTTCGTGCATGATTGTGTTTGCCGACGAGAACATATTTCTGAAGTGCTGGGCTAGGATTGTGGACGAAATGGGACACGCAACTCTTTCCTTTGTATGGCGGATCCAATTATAAGCCTGGCGTTCTGCGGCTTGAATCATCTTTGCTTCTTGTGTTTCAAGATATGCAAGCCGGGCCTCTTTTAGGGTATGAGAGTACCATTTGCGAATCCTGTTGTAAAAATCGGTCATCTCTGGACGGTAACGGGCGAGAAAGAATGATTGCCTCGCATACTTTTGAGCCTCGTTGCACTGTCTGTTGAACCATGGTTTTGAGCGCCGAGTGGAGGAAGAAGCTACGCAACTCAGAATTGTTGTAGTCAGTTTTTCGCAAAGACTCTCTATGCTGAGGCCCTCTGAATCGAAGTTCAGTGTCCTAGACACACGGTTGATGCGATCTGGATCCAGCCATTTTCCGACGTATTTTCTCTTTGCCGTAGTGCCGTTTGTGTGTACTTTGAATAGCAACGTTACCGGCAGGTGCGGCCTGCTGCCAAAAGCTGTAATATTGCTTGCATATCCGCAATGTTGTGATCACTCACATACCAAATTGGTAAAGAATATCCAGTAACATCTGCGTTCTTCGAGCGCCCGGTTGGTCGAGACGACAGTTTACGTCGCCTGCCAAAACGTTTGGTTTATTTAAATTAATTGCAGATAGGACTTGCGTCAATCGATCGACGAACTTATATATATCTTCATGTGGGCTAGAGTATACGGCGACTATGTTTATTTCATCTGCCTCGAGGACCACTGAGTTGTCTTCAGTCAACTTAGTCGAAACGGCTCCTAAAATTTCATTATAACAGACCGATACTCCACCACTGGGCCGGCCCCGACCGTGATTTTTATGAGCCGGGCTATTAGCTGAGTAGAACCCTGAAAGGTCAACCTTATCAGACCATGTCTCGGTAAGAACGATAATGTCGAACTTATTTATTTCCGATGGTATCAGCAGAGGTAAACCATTACCAATGCCCTCGACGTTCCACTGGAGAATCTTGAGTTGAGACTTATTGCAGGAGCGGGCTTGACTTTCCGTCTGAAGCGAGAGGTTTGCTGCTGGTGGCTCTAAAAGGGTAGTTGCCTCTGTAGTATATTCGGGTACATCAAGGGCATCTGCTACGGGTTCCAAAGCCCCATAGAAGACTGACCCTGATTGGGTGTCTGAACTGCCCAATAGGTATTGGGAGCTGCTGGGTCAATTGTTGCATATACGGTGACACATGCTGTTGTCTGCCAGGCTGCGTCGGTTGTTGCGGCAATTGTACATCGTTTGCGCGCCAGGAACAACGATCGCGCCATCTCTTGGGCTGAGAAAATTGAATCAAGCCGTCGCGTATATTCTGCTGCCTCATTTGTTGCCCGGTTCGAGGTTGACTCCCGTTGAGCAGTCTTCCAGAAGTTGGCAAGGAGTTTCTTGGTCTTTCTGACTTAACGCGACAAACATCGCGCTTTTTATATCAGTTTTGTTCACTCGCTCGGCGTCCTTTGGCTTTAGATTTAAGATCTTGGCGACCGTTTTTCCTATGATGTGCGCTATTTTAGCGGTTACTTCTTCGCTATAATAGACAGATTTGCTCAGAACAGTATTGGTTTGGACGTTGGTCACATCCATAAGTTCAATGGAGCTCGACTGCTTCAAGACGCTAAGGGCCTCATTAAACGCCCTACATTCTGTCGAATGGTTTGGAATTGAAACAACCATCATGCTGGAGTTTGCAGATTTGGAAGCAAGGACATCTCTAAACTTGACGATTGGCTCGATAGCTTCGGGTCCGCGTCCATTCATTGTATCAAACTGACCCGCGTGAATAATTATCTTGTATGTACCCGGTTTGGCGTCAATCATTTGCTCCGTCTTCTGAAGAATGTCGGCAGCGTTTTCATTTGGGTAACATTTGGACTGAAACCCTGGCGTGCGGCCAAAATTATCGCGAATCTTACTACGCAGGTTTTTGACGGCAGAATCGCCCATAAGTAGGACTCTTGTTTTATTCGATTGTTGTTTAGCGTCCCTGTTGACTGGTGCAAGTGTCGGTTGACTGGTTGTCACTTCCGCGTCATCCATGCTTTGTGAGACAGGCGCGGGTCGCGCGCGTAGCATTTGGGACTGTGTTCGAAGAGAATTCACCTGGTGCTCGAGCCATGCGATTCTGGAGAAAAGGAGAGCAATCGTCTCGCCAAGTGGCGCCGTGTGTTCTGATAACGCCAATTTCGGGAGCAAGACATCAACTTCGAGTGCGAACTGAGCGGCAGTTAGCCCTGCTGATATATTGCACCGCCAGGCCTGCCTCGCCTGCGTGGTCATTGTTGTCCAGCTTTCAATATCTCTGCACTGTACATTGAAAGTGCGTTTGCAGATCGCACATACACAGTAACTTGTTTCCTCAACTATGATGGTTTTGCAAACCCCACAGTTTAGAGCGCCAGCCATAATGGATGTTAATTACAAAAATACAAACAGAAAAAAGGAAGATAAAAACATTGCAACACAAGCGTGATTTGAACCCGGTTCCTTTGTTCACGAGTCGATGGCTTCCCGTCTTGTACACGGAGCAACCTCGAAATGCACTGGACCCGCTGGCTAGAAGACCGCCGAGCAGCGCAAAACATAAACAAGCATCGGCTGCAATGATATGTTGTAAATCGAACACGATCGGCTATCAGGTTGAGTGGAGTTGGGACCCCGGCATCACTACCTGGCGCACTTTGAAGTTTGTTTCGTACTTCTTTCGACTCCTCGTGGTTTGTACTGTCACTGTTGTAGCTCTTCGTTCAATTGTCACACTTGCAACAAGGTAAACGAGTCAAAATAGTGGGAGCAAATGTTGAACACGTCTACTCTGTACAACAGCTGATCACAGACTTAGTACCAAATTGGTACCCTACGATAGCTGTGCAAAAGCCTCTCCAGAAGTTGTCGGCTGTCTTCCATCCGCATGATCTCGTAATGCTCATGAGGAAGCTTCCTAACCATCTAAGGCGGTGTAAAAAATTAAAGAAACGCTTTGGTTAAATTTCAATTAATTACTACATCACCTTTCTGTATTGTGATAGCTACAATTACATTGCACGTGTTCATCAAGTCTCAAAGACAGAATCCGCTTTCATAAATTTTAAACAACTATATAATATGTTGTACATGCATATCCGAAAAATATGCCAACACATATAATATGTTGTACATGCATATCCGAAAAACAGGACCGGGTAATTGCTTAGATTTCAGAAAGAATGGATTCCTTGGCAACGATTTACTCTGATAACGATAGCCCTGAGGATACTTCACAGAGGGGTAGGTCCTTCACAATCGACGTATTCGCTTACTTAAAACCTTAAAAAGACATCGAACATGACGGACAAGTAATTGGCCTCGTAATTACGCAAATTTAAAAACCATGCAACAGTTTATTTAGCAGTTACAGTAAACGACGAGCGTGACATCACTAGTACGCCGAGGCGCCAGGGACTCTGGGTAAATGCATCGACGTAAGTAAGTTACGCGTGGAGCTTTGCGCATGGCACTTCAACCGCCTGCTGTAGATGTCACCGACTCATCACGAACCCCCGAGACCACCCGAACCTAAGAGATTCGAGCCTACCTACGAGAAAACCTCGTTTGTCAAGGGATGTGAAACTCGCACGGTTATAATAGCAAGGCTCGAGCCTCACTGCGCCCTTGGGAAAAACTTTACGTTCTCTATCTGTACTGTTGCCTCCAGCCGTTTGCGCCAACACTTTATCTACGAACTTACAACGACAGGTAGCACATCCGGATATTTTACTTTTAATTATGAGGCAAATGCAAGCGCCTGTTAACTCAACAAACAGATGATCCATTCTCTCAAAGTGCGATTGAGATGTTAAAGAATAAGAATGTCTTTGGACCGAGCCTCGTCCAGAATGAGCTTAAAAAGCAGCGGTCCTTCTATCGTTAATTTAACATCGTCACTCTTTGGCAAAAGCTTAGAAACAGGTAAAATTCTAGCAACCTGGCCGGAATGCTTGCTTAAGGTCATTCCTAAAGGCAAAGGCGTAAAGGCGGCCCGACCTGCTCTGTTCACTCTCTTAGAGAGGAATTACAGAGAAGAGCTGCATCTACAAGATATTATCAATTTCTTGGCGTGCCGGGTGGGCTTCTATCTCGAGGAACGAGAAATCGTCTCTCAGGAACAGCACACATATCGCGTGGGACGTTCTACGATGACCGCATCCCAGGAGATTTGAAACGACATGAAGTACTTGATCATCGTCCAGCATTAAGCCTTGTACGCACTATCTGTAGAAAGAGAGATGTCGGTTGGCCCTGCCCCCAGGGAGATCCTCATGGAGAAGCTATCGAAGGCAAAACTGCGTACGGAGGCGGATGTTGACTACTACTACATAGCTATTATATTATACTCCGCCAGGAAGTACGACATTACATCGGAGCAGCGATGCATCGCTTTCGGACAGAATACAAGTGCTTCGCCCTTAATATAATATATAGTGTGCGAATAGGAGTGCAGCTGCTATAGCAGTCCAGGTATTGGCACGGCAAAAAACCGTCGACCTTGCAGATGACCAAGCTGGCTTACTCTGCAGAAGATGAAAATGAGCTACCACGAAGGCTTGTTTCATCGCTCTGCTCTCGCTTTCAATCTCTGCTCTGCTATAGCCAGAGAAACTAAAACGTTAGATCAAAAACGTCATTCCTGACCTAACATTTTGGCTTAAACACCACCACGATCGGAGACGGGTTTGCATTCACACCTACTACTGAGCGGCCATATGCCCTTAAAATTATATTTGTATCGTGCTGACAAAGCAGGACACCTGGCGGTGGGATATAAGGATCACGCAAAGTCGGCGGCGCTTAACATACTTTCGAAAGCTGCGAGTTTTCTGAATTTCTGCCCACCGGAGACTGAACACCGCCCTAGAACTTTCGGAGCTGTCCTTGCCTGCAGAGATATGGCGAGCTCCAAGCTACATAACGACATAATATATATATATATATATATATATATATATATAGGATCGGCAAGTTGTGAAACTTTGAATTTTGAAAATTTAGCTAATGGGTGGCGGCGTTTATTGTTTGAGCTTGGTTCAAATAAGTGAAGAAAACGAGGATCGGCGATTTGAATTAAACCAAAAATAGAGAAGAAACGAAACTGCATTAACTTCTGCGTTAAAAACAAAATCATATATTCTAAAATGGTATACACGTTTACGGTGATCAAGCAGAGTCCCGAAGCGCTGTGTAAACTTGGTACCGTTAATTTCGCGACGTACGAGAAGAGACCGAAGCTGACTGCCGTTCGGGGAGGCTCCCAACGACAATAACAGAAGAAAACAATGATAAAGTTCGTGATCTCGTACTCAACGATTGCCGAATTACTATTAGGAAGATAACCGATAAATTGAAGATATCTCTGCATCAGCCATAACAGCCTAGACCTTTGATGCGTCAGAACACTGGCAGCAAAGTTCGTTCTAAAAACGTTGAATTTACAGCAAATGACAGCTCTTCTGAATTGGACCTTCGGGCAGTAGATCCCGGGTTGCCTGAGAGAGTGATTACAGAGGTCAACTCATGAGTAGATGATTACGACATCAAAATTAAAGCCCAATACTCTCAGTAAAGCTTCTAGGGAGAGCGTCGAATAAATTCATACAGAGCAGATCCAACTCTAAGGCTCGTTTGACTGTTTTATTTTCGACCACAAGGGCACAGACGAGCACTGGATCCCCCATCACGTTACCGGTGCACACATCATTACCCATTTCAATTTCTAGATTTCTAGATTCAATTTCTAGATATACAATACAGCAATACTTACATATATATACCGCAACACTGAATGATCTATTGACTACGTATATTTATCCGTGACAGGGTCAATTAAATTGTCGAAGCACACTCAAACAGTGCGGCATTCATAGAAAATATATTAATAAACATTCTAAAAGTAACATTGAATTAACTTATGATCTTATAATTATGATTGCCCAGTCGAGTGTTTGTCTTAACCACTGTATTAAGTGGCATCGTTAATATTCGTTTTGCTCCATGTTTGTGTCACAATGAAAAGCTACAGTAATACTAAGACATATGTGCCTCGAGTTAAACGTGTTTACAGACAACAGCGGCTGTTTAACGGCTCGTGTCAGCACGACGCAAAGTATTGTACTTGTTTCTCATTTTGTCGTGTTTTGTCGTGTATTCATTCACCTGAAGATGAATGACAGCGCGACCCAAAAGTCCAAATCAAACAGTCACGAGTGACTGTAAAAAGGTCGGAATCTTTTTCTGCTTTTGTTCCGCGACACTGAGTGACGACGTCGATTTGATTACGTATCCGTACCGTGATAGGGTCAATTTGTCGATTTTTCTGTCGAAGCACACTCAAACAGTGCGAACTGATAACTGATGACGCACTGACATCTCCTCATCACTGGCGTCCGTTCGCCGACTGGCTCACTGTCTTCGCACATGTAGGTCTTCTGAAATATTGCTTAAATATTGAGTTGACGTTTTTTCACTTTGGCCGTCGCACACATTCGTTCGAATTGCACCGACAAACTAGTTTAGGCGGTATTGCGTTGCCTTAGACCGGTGGCCAGCAGTGGAACGGGGTAGCGCGCGAACATCGTCAACAACAGCGCGATCAACACAGCCATTCATAGAAGCCTTTGCTCATCGAGGAGTGAGCTAGGCTGTAGAGATCAACGAACGGGTGCCCGACTGAAGCTTCTATGTCGGCCGCCGATAGCAAGGTCTCTCCACTTGTGTATCCTAATACACGTGAGAGTTGCCAGGATTATATACATATATATATATATATATATATATATATATATATATATATATATATATATATATATATATATATATAGGACGGTCAGGTGAGATTTCGAACTCAAGTTTTAAACACATGTGAGAATTTCGTTTTTATCATAAAACACTCGATTGAACAATGATGATGATCGATGCAATTCCGTTTATCCTCGGTATCCACGGATGTGGCGCGTTCGATCTCAGATAGGACCACTTGAGACAGATCACAACAAAGGCGAACGCCAGTTATTCTATTGGAAAACAAATGTATGACCCACTATGAGTTATAGCCTGTAGCTCGTTTAGGCGGATTCACTGTGTATACCATTCTCTTTGCATCGTATTTCACCGACTTTCCGTTTGTTTTGTCTTTCCAAGGTCAGTGTCGCGGAAAACTCACGCAAAGTCTACGATAGACACGGGTTGCTAGTGTCACTAACTGTTGGATCATTATGGATTATCACTGTTATTGACTCTTATTTGTTGCCACAATTTTACCATTACTTGATGCTTTCTTGAAATCTAATAATAATAATGAAAATGTGGTAATGCACAACATCTTTATTGAAACATCTGTGCCCCCATGTTTTCTTCTATGAATCTCCTTTTCAACTACGACCAATTGTATTATGCAAGGTTTACGTCAGAACGTAATGACGTAAACCTTGCATAATACCACTAGAAGGTAGTTAAGAGTGAGTGATCCAGGATTTGAATTCACGCCCTGTGGAATTCAAGGTCATCAGCGAGCCACTGCCTTACTTCTTGTTTGGGTAAACATTTATTTTAGCTCTCATGTTTTCGCTCAGGCGAGCGGAAAAAGGGCCATATATATATATATATATATATATATATATATATATAAATATATATATATACATATATATATATATATAAATATATATAAATTTATATATAAATATAAATATATATATATATATATATATATATATATATATATATATATTTATACTATTTTATTATATGTAAAATATACCTCTGGCTGCTAAGACACTTGTGTTGGCTACGATAGCACAGTAGTAACGAGCAGTCTGCGTTCGATTGTGTACAACGTGGCCCTATCGTAGGCTATGTGCCGCTCTCCCAATCAGCCGGTTATCATCAGATGGGATGATGATGTTAGTTGACACAGAAAAACTCCATACGACGTGTACAGGTGGTGGTGGTGTTGATGCTAGGTGTCTGTATTGACTGGCGGCAGAGAAGCAAAAGACTGCATCCTGATATGGCAGCAGCAGCAGCGGCAGTATTCGTTACATAGTTTGATGACGTTGATGATAGGTGATGATCATGAGTGATCTCTCATCTTGTAGTCTATATGTTTATCTATCTATCTATACGTACACGAGAGAGTCGTTTGGGAGAGGACGAGGGAGGTGCCGCGATTACAGTGCACTCACTCGAATTAATTGATTGACTGTTTCGGCTGTTCTGGGTAAGTGGGCCGCCCGTATCTTGGTCTCGATTGCATGATGACCCTGAGATGTATCTAGATGTCCTTTTTCCCCCCCCCTCTCTCTCTCTCTCTCTCTCTCTCTCTCCGTCTGCTCTTTTAGAGATGCTGCCACACTTACTACTTCGTCTGGGTGGTGGGTGGGTGAACAAAATGACTATTTTCATGTTGAATCAGTTGGCCTACTGGAATGTTTGTTTCTGTGTGTGTGTGGGTGTCTATGTACAAGTGGCCAGTAACGTTGGTTGTTATCGATGCTTTCTATAATTAGCACCATCGTGGCAATAGTGGTATGATGTAGGGGTCGCTATTGCTGTTGTTGTTGTGAATATTGTTTTTGTTGTTGCTGTTGTTGGGAATGTTGCTGGTGCTGCTGTTGTTGTTGTTGTTGTTGTTGTAGCGGTTCTTGCTAGAAGTGTTGTAGTTGTTGCCAATACTGTGTTTCTTTGTGGTGATGGTGTTGTTGTTGGTGATGGTGGTGGTGGTGGTGGTGTCGCTTTTATCCTAATCCTCCGCTCCTATCGTTTTATCCTCTTCGTTGTTGTTGTTGTTGCTGCTGTTGTTGTGTCTGTGGTTGTTGCTGTTGCTGTTGTTGTGTGTCGTTGTCGTTCTTGTCGGCAAAAATCTGTCTATCTCGTTGCGGCCTTTGCTCAACCTTGCATCAATATCTGCCTCCGGCCTACGGCGTTCGTTGCTTTCGCCGTCGTCGTCGTCGTCGTCGTTATCGTCGTTGTCGTCATCGCCGCCGCCGTCGTTGCGTGCGGGTGACCGCGAACAGGAGGCGGAACGGCGACGCGCCGCTTACGCTGAGTGCCGCAACAGGTGAGGGGAGGAAATGGTTGGCTGGCAGATGCGCTGGTGGCGGCAAACGTGGGCGAAAAACGTGAAACGTGAGGGTGACGACGACGACGACGCCGGCTGCGGCTGCGACTAATGCTGTTGCTGGCTGACGTAACGCCAACGAACCCGAAAAAGAAGAAGAAGGAGAAGAGGAAGAAGGTGGTGGTGGTGGTGGTAGGAGAAGGAATAGGGCAGCTGCAGCAACGACCTGCAGGCCTGTCCGCCTGCCTGCCTGCCGCACGTCCGTCATGTCAGAAAGGATGTTGCTCCACGTCGTGGTGGCGTCCGGAGCAGCGCTGGCCATCTGCCTCTACTTCTACGTACGGAATCGGCTCCGGCTCACGCGCAAGCTGCTCCAGAACCCCGAGGCCAAGTACTCGGTGCCGCTCGTCGACAAGAAGGAGCTCAGCCATGACACGCGACGCTTTCGGTTCGGCCTGCCCAGCGAACACCACCAGCTCGGCCTGCCGGTCGGCCAGCACATCAATCTCATCGCCCGGGTAGGTTTGTGAGCAGCAACAGAGACCAAAGAACAACAACAATAGCTATGATAACAACAATTGCAGCGGCAACACCACCACTAACAACAATAGAAACAACAACAGCAACAACAATAGCAATAATAACAACAATTGCAGCGGCAACACCAACAAGAACAATAATAACACCAACAGCAGCAACAGCAACACTAGCAGCAAAAAAAGGACAACATTGGTCACATGTGGGATAGGTTCTGGATGGGTCGCGCGACACGCATTTTAGGAATAGCGAAAAAAATGCTTTGAGCTGTCAAGGAACTATCATCTCGGGCCTATTGCGTTAGAGACACTGGCCGGCGTACTGTATGCGTCGGTACCACGAAGTTTTCGAGAGACTTCGCGCGCAGAGACATCGCGACCGACGCGAAGCAAGGTAGTTTGCGAGGCAGATGTTGTCTTGCGAGCTGTTTGTGGAGGGAACGCAGTTTCTATTATAGGCGCAATGTGCAAGTGACACAAAGTTAACTGATAAGAGTGAAAACGTTCATCCATCACCCGAATTAAATACTAACAAAAAGAGATACATAATAGGAGCGTTAAACCTTTCTTGCTTGGGGGTTACGTTGCACGCCACTCGAAGCACACAGTTACAACAGTCGCTCTTATCACAGCAAAAGCAACGACGACATCAGCAGTGACAACAACGGCATCAACAACAACAATTATTATAAATAGAGAGCAATACAATGGAGTCGTAAACGTGGAGATCCGAGGATACGATCGCGGTGTCGATGATGTCAACGATGAGCTCCTGAACCTCTACTAATTAATAAGACAAAGGGGGTTGCAGTTGCAAGTTTTCGACTGTTCGAGTGTTCGACAACTAACTGGTCGAACTACCGTCGAGCTGCACCACAGAGTGAGCGAAAAACGTGTCTGTAGTTGCGCGGGGTTGGCGGGGGGGGAAACGTCGTAGAAGGAGAGAAGCGAAGCATAGAAGTACGTGACTGCAACGTCGCGAAGCAGCAAGAATAGCGGACCGCTGCCCAGTGTACGAGAGACACGTGTGGCGTGATAAGCGTAGCTCTAGTATTGGGACTAGACCTCTACCGTATCGAGTGCGCGTGTATTTGTGTGTATGGATAAACCCGTGTGACCTAGAAGGGAGATTACCCGACGGGAGCAATACGTGGAAAAGCCTACCCGATGGGAGCAATACGACGTGCTCCCGAACGAGATCGCACGCTTCTCGTGTGTAGAAACGTGGTTGGGGGAGAGGGGGGGGGGGGGTAATGTTACGCGTGTGGAGGTAGATATGTGACCAAGTGGCCACGATGTCATCATAGCTCCTCTCGGTCATGAACATCGCTCTACGTTTCCTGCCAGTGTCCGTCACAGATTTGCGGTGGAAATCTCCGGCGAAAGAGCCGGTTAAACAACAATCAGGCTGTTTGCGTTCTAGCGTTTCTACAGTCAGTCTGTGGCAATATTCTTGTTCCTCACATTGTAGTCGGCAATAGTCGATATGGTGTGAAACATTAGTTTTCGAAATGCACACCAGGAAACATGGATATATATATATATATATATATATATATATATATAGTTTGATATGTGTGCCCTTTTTGATGACTTGAGGAAATGATTTTTCCTCAAGCCCATATAACGACTGGCCACTTTGTTTCGGCTGTAGACAGCAAATCATAGAAATCCTTCTTCACTTAGTATTTTCCTTGGTAAAAGAGCCACGTACTACCAAGCATCTCTTTCTTGGTTACAATATATGAGGAAATTAGCAGATTAGATTAATACAGTCGATCTGACTATCTAAACTTGCAAACAACTGGAATAGTGGCCCGTGCATATATACGTAATTCCTTTTTGTTACACAAGTCATAAGCTCTTGGCAGCTACCCAATATATATCTTGTCACCGGAGTCGCCACATATTATTTCTTTATTTCACTATTATTTTTAATTAATACATAATTGTGTCTACGGAGTTGTACACATATATTCCTATATTATTTGACACTTGAGCAATATAATCTGCTTTTACACATCCGGAATGGCAGCTTCCTCGTGTGTTTCCCTTGTGAGCAATAATAACGGATCTGAGTAAACGCGGGCTGAATCTGTGCTTTTGTGTGTGGATATTTTTTTTCCCATAATACAGGGAGGATCAATCTCTGTGTTCTAGAGACACAGTTTCATCTGTGTTCTAAAAACACAGTTCCATCTGTGTTCTAAAAACACAATGGTCTATATATATACACACACGTCGACACAGTGTTGGCACAGCGCAACAAAGAACCAGTGTAGACGGACACAATTATTTTTGAGTTTCATTCACCTATTAGGGAAGTTCTCTTGTAACCGCGTGGCGTTCAGTGGGTCGGTCAGATAACAACCCACCCTTTGTGCTTTGTTACCTGGTACGGTAAAGCTTGTTTCAAAATAATATACAACTTCAAAACACGCCTCGTCACGAATCAATCACAACACTGTCACAATGCTCGTGACCGATGGCGGCTGAAGGGAACAGATCAAGCTACATCGAATGCGGTGTCATTCCGTTTATCCGAAAGTTTTCGGGTTGAACTCTGTTTCGATTTAGGGTTGGGGGGGGGGGGGGGGTGGCGGGACTAGGGTTGCCTATTCGAATCTTTTTCTTTTGCCTCCATCCTGTTCCATCCCAAGGATTTTTCGTTGTCTCTCTTCCTCTTGCGATGTTTCTCACGTTCTTTCACTCTCTTTCGTTCCACCATACTTGCTCCATTCGTAGAGGCAGGACAGGTTTTTGAGTTCGACTCTGATTAGGTTGTATCGTAAAGCGACAGCTACAGCAAGCTAGCCAAATCAGAAAGTCACGCTGACGCACGTAACTAACTGAGAAAGTGAGCCGCCAATAACTGCTTCTCTCCTCACGAGCATGACCGATATATGTGTCAGGCTCTTGAAAAGCCGAAGCAAAGCCGTCAAGCGACGTATGAACAATGCCGGCAGTACCTACCTGCAGTAGTATTGTAATTCCCGTACTATAATGGCCAGGGAAGTAAAACGAATCAACGTTAAGTAACGAATTAAGTAATTCCGATGGCGCAATGGTGACGCAGGTTATATGACATAGCTGACTCAGCAAATGATGGCAAACCGCCGGCCTCTACACAGCAGTTGTTTACGAAAGCGGCGAAAAGACGCGCGGCGCGGTGGTGTGGGCGCATAGGACAACGTTGCCGCATGTTTGTCAGCTGTTAGCGGCGTCAGGAAGCTTCGGGATGTGTGATGTCGCCGAAGACGTGGGCAATGCGTGTGGCTGCGAAATGTTGAGCGCGTAGCGAAGACCGTCAGCGAACCTTGCGGCCATGGCTTAAGTGGCAACAGTAAATAACAGCGACAAGAAATCAGAACATTTTGCAGGAGCAGATCTAACGCGCCGTTAATGATGTTCACTTACAGGAACGAACGAATTTGTCCAATCTTGTCCGGCCTTGTATGACCACGGAACTCTGGCAACGGTTTCGGTTTAATACAGATCGTAATGTCCACAGCAGCAAGAACGCTGTTACGAATACACCGCATTATCCACCTCGAATGCTGCTACTAATGATAATGGACATGCGAAACAATAATAGAATAATAATAATAATAACTCTTCAACAATCATCAATAACAAGATATCTTTTGTGTCTAAGATAGTCGTAAAGTAAGTCTTTTGCGGGCGCCGATGCTCGAATTACCACGCAAGGGAAATTGCCGATTTGCCAAAAACACAGACGAGAGACACGAACGCTCGAATGGTTAGACAAGAACCGAAAATCAAAGGCGTTCTCCGCTCCCGATTCCTCCTCGAAGTCTACCCTTCGGTAATAGTGCGGGACCGGACAATCGAATGAGTTTTTACCTCAGACCCTACTCTTGAGATCTACTCAGAATTCATTGGTACGGGTTCTGACAAGTGCCCGCCCGCATGAATTTACGACTTGCCACAGTCATACCCCATAGAGCGAGAGAATGCAGCGCTGCAGCATTAGGGAGAATACAACAGGCCACTGCACGCAACATGAGCGAGAATTTAATAATAGAATTCCGGTAGACTGATGGTCATGGCGAGGAGTTGACAGAGGCGCTGGGCTGCCAGGCCAATGGCCCTCAGGCTCAATAGGCTTTATCTAGCGAAGCCCAAGACTGCTGTCGTTTTGTAGTACTTTGCGTAATGCACACTACTAATTAATTGGGCATTACGATTATTGACTGCTACTTTATTACGTTTTATGACTGGAAAACAATATTTGCTTACCGAATGTATTACGCATTGCGTAATTGTAGTAGCTTACTTGGTGCCTTTGCAACAAAAAAAATACTTGCATTCTTCCGTTTTTAAATATTTGCTCTTATAAAAATTTCTCGCTAAGCAATTTTATTTTATCGAAGCTTGCAGGTTGTGTTGAAGCAGAGTGTGTCTTATTTTCGACCAGTGTTTTATATTTCGACTAGTACATCGCTGCAATGCATTTAAACGGTTTGGAGTAATAATAATCATTATTATTATGTTAACAATTTCATTCTACATCTGCAAATACTCCAATTCGTGGTGTTAATCGAGTCGGCTCCCTTTTCTATTCTACATACAATAATAGTTTTTGTAGTGGTACTAACAACTATTAATAATAATAATAATATTAATAAGAGTGTATACAATTATCGCCGGGACCATTAGTTCAAGCTAAATCGTGAACATGTTACGTGTCTAATGATAGCACGACAAGCAATTATGTCACGCTCTATTAAGTAAATTCGGGCAAACAGCGCGATGCGATCTAGAACGTACCTGCTAAAGTAACAATGTCTGGCCAATATATATATATATATATATACTCTTCTCAATGCGAGCTAATGGCAACTCCCGCAGTGCGCAGGTGGCACGTACTGTGAATTCTGTTCGATCATTACACCCGGCTTGTGATCGATGTCTCGCTCACGTTTGACGACGAACGGTAGACAGTGATTGGAATTGCATTGGCAGCGCATATAGACTCGAAGCCGAAACATCTAATAGCAATTATACGCTGGCATTCTCCGTAGGGCTAACGTCGTTCTCAACGATGCAATGCGTGCCATGTTGTCCAGACGGCGCCACTAGTCCGTCAGTGATCTGCTCGTTACACATGACCCTCTTTCTGCTACCTGCCTCAAAGCTATACGCTCGCAGGGTGGCCACGCTTATCTACAAAACCCCTCGGAGTTCGGTACCAGCGGACATGGCGATGGTCCGATTATCACTTAAGCGGGGAAAGTGATTGCGATGGGGCAACGGGAGTAAAACATATCCTGAGACTATTTTTGCACAGGAGTTCAAAAATATCTTGAATCTGGTTCTGGCAAAATGAACCGATGACGGGACATTGCTGTTGTTGTCAAGCTAAACGGATGGGACGGAATTGTAATTGATTCAGACATTGTAAGCACTATTTTACAGGTGGTTATATCCACGTTATTTTCTGTTGCGTTGAGTAGAGCGTGTTGGTGCGATGCTGGTTCGATTCATATTCATTTGTGTTATTATTTCATTAAAAATTCCAAATTGCGTCAATGATGAGTATAATGTCGATGATTTTGGTACCCTAAAGGAGCATTCCAAAGGATAAACGCAGCTCAGACTAGAGGCTAAAAACAGAGACGCGCTATGATGTGGAGCAGCAACAAATCGGAAAAATTTGCGGCATTTTTTTTTATTAACGTATTTGTCTCAGTAGAGAATCCGAGCCCTATCGATGGGCACCAAACAGGACTAAAACAACTTCTGGGCTGAGACTACAGACCCCTGTTCGATCATTTTTAGACGTAGCGCATTCACTGTGGCTATGTAGGGTCCGCTTGAACGGATTAGCAGGACATGATGAACACAATGTCCACCATACGAAGGCCTCTCCGAACGGCGGGATGTCCATCCTCTGTGAAACCCGCAGTTTTGTGTTCATCGGCTGGGCGGTGCAAGCCTACTCTTGTAGTAAAAAGAAAAACCTATACCCTAGACACCTTTGGTGTACACGATAGATGCGAGATCGGCGGGTTGGTTCGTATTCAGTTGACGAGCTGCAGAGCGTTGACTATGGTCAGGCTCAAGCAAAGCAATTATCTGAGCGGCTTGTTAGCTCGACAGGGACGTTTTTTACCTTTGACATGTTTGACTCCTTGTTATATAGAGGCAACTAAAAGTGTGTGCTCTACTCTATTTTCCTCATTTCTTACGAAACGCACCCGCTTTGCGATCCACAGTTTTCATCATAGGCTGTGCGCGGAACAGAACGTTCAAAAACCGTTCATATCTTGCACGTATGCTCGGTACAGGCAGGTGTACCTTGTTTACCACCGCAGCGAAGTGCCCTGCCGTCCATCGCTGTGATCTTCTAGCAATATTATGCTGTCGTGTGAAATATATTATTTATTTTTACGCACGCCTCGTAGTGATGCTGCGGGGGCACACTCAGAAAGCTGACTACGCAGAAAGACTCTTTCCATTTAGTTCCTTGGCGGCGTGCTGGGTCCAGACCTCTATCCAACTCTAACACTATTGCTAAAAATGTTACATTGGCATCAGCTGTTACTTCTTCTGATTCCAACCCCTTTTTGTTATGCCGCTTCTTTCATTAGAATTATCCAAGAAACTGATTCCTTACATTGTCACTAGGGGGATTTTTAGCATGGCCCCAACTATATCCTTACAGATATTAGGGGTCGAACATTCAGGCCAACATTCAGTGTTTGAAACTCTTACGACTTTTGAAGGTGTGCTATGCGCTGTTGACTGTAACTAGTCGTTCACACATCGCACCGTTAGGCACCTCGGCCTTACCGATACGGTATTTGAAAAATAGCTTGATTGACCCACCCTGATTGAGGGCACCTTGATCGTAAGTTTCCTTTTTGCTTACATCATATTAAATTGCACCTGGAGTGCTTCGCCTCGCTAGATTGGCTATATAATCCTTTCGGGGCCGACTCTCAGCCAAGATTTAACGTCCATGGGACTGCTTTTCGCATTGCTTCATAGACGGGCCCTCATAAAAACAAATATGGGGTAACGGGGGGGCTCGAACCCGCGCACCTATGTGTCTCCTCTGGTCGCGATGCGCAGGCGCATGCCACCACGCCACCGGGCTCGACTGGATTGGCTATGGAGGCATTGTATCTGTCATGTTCACTAAAGCATCCTTATCCTCATGCATCTGCATTTCGTATCGGGCTGGTGACAACCCTCCCTATGGCACAACATGTGATGAAATCTATGTACGGCAAATGATATTTTTAAATGTCTGTCTGTTCACCGTGCTGTAATGCTGGGGTTCCCTAGATCCCCACATCTATTTTCTAAAACCTCTCGCTCCACTTAGCCGTACAGCTTCGAAGAACCCTTGTTTTTGTCAGACCCCATTGTGACTTCGAATTAGCTGTGATGATATGCATATATATATATATATATATATATATATATATACATATATATGTATATATATAGGAACATTGGGTCTCTAAATCAGTTGATCCGTTGAATGTCATCATAACTTTGTATATTGTATATGCCTATATTCTATATTTTATACAATTCTTGTAACTGCATTTGTGAGCTCGTGACGCGGAGCCAAATCTTTGTACTTAGGTATTATCGACACTAAATATGTGAATACATGGAATTTGTATATATATATGGATATAGGTGGTAGCTGCCAATGATGCACTGCCATGTTTAACGCAAGCCACTGACGCGAGTGTATGCTATGGTGATTTGGTTTTCCCTACAGATCAACAACGAGCTGGTGATTCGGGCATACACACCGATTTCGTCCGATGATGAAGTCGGCTACTTCGATCTCGTCGTAAAAGTTTATTTTAGGGATACACACCCGAAATTCCCCGAAGGCGGCAAGATGACGCAATACCTCGAGAGTATGAAGATCGGCGACTGCATCGATGTTCGAGGGCCCAATGGACTGTTGGTTTACTCGGGCGAAGGCAAATTTGCTATTCGAGCGAGCAAAAAGGCCGAGCCCGAAATTCGACAGGCGAAACAGGTGTGCACAATTAGTTATGATCGATTATCAAGGTGGTACGTCTAACGTACTGCGTGGCCGACTCGATATTATTACACATCGTCGCGTTTTTCATGCGCAATCTATCTGTAACCTTTATGATAAACTGAATACCAATTTATTTGAGTTTATTATACATTTGAGAATATATATGTACATATATATATATATATATATATATACATATATAAACGGGAAGATCCAATAAAAGGTTTTTCGATAACCACCAACAAAAACTCAAGTTGCGAGGTCAATTTTTCGTTACAGGTGGGCATGATTGCGGGCGGGTCTGGCCTCACGCCGATGTACCAGCTAATAAAGTATGCGCTGAAAACGCCCGGCGAGACGATAAAGATGTCGCTAATCTACGCCAACCAGACGCCGGACGACATCTTGTGCCGCGACGACCTCGAGCGGTGGGCCGCACAGTACCCGGATAGGGTCTCCATCCACTACACGGTCGACCGACCCGCTGACGGCTGGACAGGCGGTGTCGGCTTCGTCAACGGCGACATGATTCGAGAGCACTTGCCGCCGCCCGGCAATGATACCCTCGTGCTGATGTGCGGTCCGCCGCCAATGATCAAGTTCGCCTGCATGCCGAACCTCGACACGCTCGGCTACAGCGACAAGATGCGTTTTGCCTACTAGCTAGATTGCGAGAGGTGCGAAAGATCCTACTGAAGTTCCTTCCGCAGCCCTTCGAGACCACTACCAGATAACGGCTCATCACACAGTGGTGAACGTAACTCGAATATGCGACATGAAGCTCAACTTAAGGCCGAAATAAGCCGAAATGACCTAGACATCAGACAGTGGCGGCGAATAATCGAGGTGTTGAGGAATGCTGGAGGAAACGTTAGAATGTGTCCGTTTCGGCGGCGGAAACAAATGGAAAGACTGCATCTCTTGAAAACTCTTGATTATTCCTTATGCTGTTGACATTACCCCCCCTCCCCCCCCCCCCCCCGCCCCCGTATACCCCCCAATAGTGCTATCCAAATAACGCGATTGGAGAATTGCGGCATATGCAAACAGAACTTGACTGACTGACTGGCTGTTCTTTCACGAAAGTTCGTTGTTCTGTAGGACATGACACACAAATTCTACGTTGAAGACTGTACGCAGTAGCACACACTGTACAAAAACGAACGTAACTGCATTTTAGCCATCTTTGCGAACGGAACGTATGACTACACGCGTCAGCAGTAGGCAAACAATTCGCGGCTCGGCCTTCGTGGGACAAGAATTTTGGTGTTTCGTGTTTTAGATGATGAATGTTGCTGATCGGCGCCATTGATGTCTCGGCTTTTTTAGACTGCCGGAGAATCGGATCAGCTTTTGAATGCGGTGCCTCACCACTTGTTCCTCCCTTGGTTTCTCGCTGTTGGCTAAATTCCAAATCACCAAGCTTGAAATGGGCTGCTCTTGTTGTTGTTGTTGCTGTTGTTGTCGTTGTTGCTTTTAGTCCTGCTTTGTCTTCTTGCTGGACACGGGACAGGGATTATAACGCTCGTGCACAATTTGCCTACGTGTATGTATTCAATTAAGTAGGGCGATATCCAGTTTTTAGGGGGCTATTGTTGATGCCATCAAAACTGTTGACTCGGGGGGTGTGGACAAAAACCGGCACGGCGGTTCGACACTAAGACTTCACCTAGCCATGGGACCGCGTTGGTAATGCACGGTGTGGGGAGAGGGGGGAGTCGACTGGGCATTATTACAACTGAATGTGTTGTATCATTATTAGCTATTATTACGATTATTATTGCTATTACTGGTATTTTAATCTGTACTACATTTGCTTAAGGTGTATAAACGAAACGCCAGGAAAAAGCAACTACTGAGATATTAGTGATCGCATTGTACCTGTAACCAGTGTTAGTGAGAATGGACCTGATATTGTCGGGCATTGCGCAGCGTCGTTTTAAATGTTAACAGGGAAATCGTGGATTCCGCAATTGTACTCGTATTTCGTGTCGTCTACCACTATTTACAACAATGACGATCCAGACTCATTACTATTTTTATTTGATCGTGTTCACTATTATTATTTTTAGTTTAGCCAATCGTGTGTGATTAATTTATACATCTACACTGTAAACGCATACGTACTAAAATAAATGTATCTTAAAACTTTTTAATCACAAGCGTTTTTTTTTAATTGAAATGTATTGTTTTCGTGTGATAAGACATAGATACATTATATTGTTTGCCATTGTATACATGCTGCTCGCATCAGACTGGTTGGTGTGTCTCTACTTCCAACTATGTGAGGCGCAGTGTATGCCTTACATACGGGGGATAAAATATCAGATAGTGCAAACGCTTAGATAGAATCAACAATTTTGCGTTGCCAAACAGCAAAAGCGTTGATGATATACAACTTCGTCAAACAAACTATAGCAGCTGTAGCAACGTTTCCGCAACAGGTACGGCAAAATTAACAATACCGAAAGGTGATGTAACAATAAATAATAATAGTTTCGGAAACAGAAATCGGAGTAGTGCCGCAACAGGTACACGACGGTAAGGAAGGCATTGCAGACGCATTGACGCGCTATTGACGACACTCAATCTGACAAAACGAAGCACTGTACCGATACAACGGAGATACTGTACCGACGAGAAGGGAGAAGACCAAAAAAAATCCCGCGGAGTCAATAGATGTCGATTATACGCGAGCTAGCAAAGCCGAGCCGAGTAGTTATCATGCGAAGCTGATACAGGTTACAGGCGACAAGGTAAAACGACGTGAGTGTGACTTCGGAACAGAAATAGAACATCACATGATAAAAAATGTCAGCAAATAGTCCGCACCGCGCTGGGCACGATACATGCATGGTACGTGACATACGAGCATGGCACCGCGACCAGTTAGTTGGCAGATAAACATGCTCCGCCGCGGAGATCTGACGTAGAATGGCCGATGCAACAGAGATAATACAGCGCCTACTACAAGCCAGACGGATGAAGAACATAATCAGATTAAAACACCAGGGCTGAGAGGAGGAGAAGAAGAAAGCTGAGGAAGAGTCTGTCATCTGTACTGTTGGTAGAGAGGGAACCGAGGCCCAGGACAGGCGAATTTCAACGTACCTAAACGACTACGTACTCTACGCGGAAGACAGAGAGATAATGTAGAGTGACCCTCGAAAGGCTAGACAGGCATGCAAAAGATGCAAGATGCATGAACATAGAAATGAAGTGGAACAGTGCAGCGTAGCATAGGAACGGGCATGCTGGAGTGTTAATTTCTAGTAGTTGAATGCAACAAAAACCTAACCGGCGATTCGACATTATACTTGCCAATTTGTTTGGACTTCTTTTCATGTATTTGCCAGTCCATACACAGGCTATCCACGATTGCTTCTATTGAGGTATATGCTACAACATTTTTCGAGAAAACCGCATGCGCTTTACTTCGATGAAAAATTGAGATTTTTCCTAGGCTCTCCGTGTCTTCTCGACTCCTAACGCTTCTTAGGATTCTCTCTGCCAGACTCGCTCATTGATCCCATTTACATTCGTTCTTAAGCATAGCGGCAACTCGATTTGTCACTGTCGTGTTATCCAGTAACCTGCACATTTTTGAACAAGACGGCCTGGCAAGATACTAGAGGTAATGTGCCAACAATAGTATATATAAAGTAAGCAAGTAAACAGAATGCTGCAGACATTTGTCAGATTAATCATTAAAGTAAACACGTAGGTTATATTCACAGCTTTTTTTTCACTTTTGGACGGACTCTACGAGCTCAGGACGGCGGAGAACGACAAAGACGAGTATTTGGAAGCACGCAACAAATTCTGCCGCACCAAAGCAAAATCCCGACTATTATTTAACGAGCATTTAGGGTAGCCTTCTCGATTTGTAAAAAAGAAGTAACGCCTCCACACTCATCTTTTCAGGGAATGGGTTAGAGGTGTGAGGCTTAGTGACAAGGTTAGTGAGCTCAGCTCTTTCTGCATCATAACTGCCCGGCCAGCAATGTCGGGTGCTCACAGAAATATTCCTGCTCTCTTTATGCGTAGGACGCTTACAACATAGTTTGGAGTCATACTTAACTCAATTCGATCTATAGCTAGTTCGCAAATGCGTTTTTTATTTATTTTCTTTCGAACAAAAGGACACGTACGCTACAAGGTATCCAAAAATGACGACAACATCTATTATCGACATGCCGTTCACTGCCGAGGCTGCCGCTGTCATCACTGTCTGAAGAATGAAAGAGTTGAAGAATTTACGGAACTTCCGTAACGTCAATCGAGGGAAAATCTTGTCGACGTTTGAAATTTTTCCGTGTAAGTGACTCCATATGATGTATACTTTCACACAGAGTTAACATGTTGTTATCTGAGCATCATTCCTATATGGCGTTCTGTTAGGTATTTACCGTCTTCTAAGTAGCTATCATAGTACTGGACCGTTAAGTGTATGTAGATATATTGTTGGGGAAACATATACCTCAAAATATTGCTTTATTGATCGAGGATATTAGTCTGCGCTTTCATCGATTGTCTCATAATCTGACTGAGTATATATATATATATATATATATATATATCAATTAAATTAACGCAAGCTTTCAAGTAGTCATGGCAAAACACGTCGTTTTTCTCATTTGTTCAGTTCTAGTGATACAAGAATATTGACGAGTTTACGTCTATGTTTCCCAAGTAGAATTATTCTCACGAAATCGGCTATCAGCCGTTCTCAATTCTATTTATTATACGTTGCTTGTAGCCGCTATTTACTATTATTGTTATTGTACAAGTGCCTTATGGCTTTCTATAAAAACGTGCAACCTTCGTTGCGGCATTTAAAAAGATGACCAGATGACAATGCGGCCGTTTTTCTCGCTGTGCTTTAGCCTACGTTTAGCACATTGCTGATGGCTGAGTATGTGGAATGTCTAGCCGGGAAACGTGCTGGTTTCCCTGCAGTGCCCCCCCCCCCCCCCCCGCTTCTTGTTTTAGCTCTGTTACTATCGCCCGTTAATAATGGGCTCAGCTGAGTTAGATAGCCAGGAATATATACTTGGTCGGTCTAGCGTTTAACGATGACGGTTTGGGTAAGCGTATACGCACGGGTTGCGGGTAACCGGCGCATCTGGGCCCGGTGCTTTTTTTGGCCGTTTATGTGCGGCCACGATTCTAATCTCTTGGATTGAGCCTAGCTCAAAGGTCGCCAGGACCATGCCCGCCTGGTTCACGGCGTTCACAGATGGCAGTCGCACGTCACCAATCGTAAATTAGTGAAGCTGTCTCATCGTCGTATATATCGCCGTCGTTTCTTTCTGCCGTGTTAACAACTGTTTTCTAAGTGTGTACGCTGCCTTCTGTAGGGTACAGTGTTAGGTGCTATGATGCTGCGGATAGCCTGCAACTCCGAACTTGCCACGAGTCGAGCGATTCAGTACAGTCACGTCGTGTGTCGGTAAAACTTCCTAATCGTTGGGTAAGGTGAGTTTATGTCAGTGTATATATATATATATATATATATATATATATATAATATTTAAGCCGAGCATTGCCGAGTGTGCAAACGTATTGTAAATGATTAATAAATCATCACAATATTTTCTATACATATATATATATATATATATATAGAGTTTTTCAAATCTTGCAGAAACGATGCAAGCGGCAGTTGGCTATGCATTTCCTTCACCCAATACTTGTATTATTGCTGTGGACGCCGTGCGACTTACCCATGCGATGCTGAGTATTAAAGGTGTTTGTTAGTGTGTGCCTCGGTGGAGAGGCGGCGAGTTCAGGCTCTGGTAGTCCTGCATTCCACGGGAGTGCGGAATAACGCATGATACTATTGACTAGTAATGTTAGGAGACGGCGTCGAGAGACCGGCAGTTGCTCTTCTAGTCCGCAGGCTAATTGTTCATAGTTAGGCTGAGGCTTTGGTAGTTTTTGCTGCATAGCGCACATGAAGGGTCCTTGTGAGAGCCTCAAATAGGATCAAGTCTATGCTCTTAACCATAAGTATAAGTGTAACTGGGTGCCCGTGAAAGCATACATTTGGAATCTGTGGAGTGCGCTTCAGGTCGTTTACAGGAGATGCTTTTGAAATCTTCTGTGGATTTAATTAATAATTTGCAAACGACCTAGCGATTCACGATATGGGTTGTTCTATAAGAGTATACATACTGTTTGTGAGGAACCGGCATCTGGGTGTTTTTCTTGGTTGTTTGTGTTCGGCTACGGTTCTAATCGCATGGATTGGGATTAGCTCAAAGGTCAGGTCTGTATTCTTCTGGAAAAGCATCGACTGCCGCTGGGATCTTTGCTCGAAGGACACAGTTATAGTTGGTTGGGCTACGTGTATCGGCGGTAGCAGGTGTCGCATGATCTTGCACTTCAATGTCCCAAGAACCTTCTCGGACAATGAGCTCGAATGGTCTACTGTGCTAGTCTTAATTGCCCTGTATAGAACTCTTCATGCTTCTTTGCACGCCTTCCATAAATCGAAGGAAAGATCTTGGCCGGTGTCTGCAACGCGTACATCATACTCGTCCCAAGCGGTGGCATATGTCCAGCACAATGTGTAGCAACCCATTTTTAATGCATATATATACATTTCCAGGTTTTTCCTCTGGAAGCTTCAGCTATAAAGTGGACAGGTTTGCTCAAAAGTGCGAATGTCTTATTTATAATTTCTCAAAACTTTTTTTGAGTTCTCATCCTTTTAGTCCTAATTTCTAGTAAGTCTTTTAATTCCGGACATACCTGCCTCAAATCATCATAGTCGACATGTAGGATTTCAATTCTCCTATATCGCGGTTCAAGATTAACTTTGCCCAAGCCCATGCATATAAATCCTATTTAGTATCTATCGCAGGTCTTAAACATGTAGTGGCATAAGCAACTGCGAGACTCACCGCAATGCGCTTGAAATGCAAAAATGTTTGAGATTTTTGCGTTTACTTTTTTACATTAAAGTGCTGTACAAAGTACAGTAAATATGTGTGTCCGCGTATATAAATCAGTAGTGCTCCCTACGGTTATCGTAAGGTTCTACTCCTCCCTACAGATTCCCTTAAAAGGGGTATGTACCACTTAAACGAAGCGGACGGCAAGAAACCGCTTTGACTACCTGCTAGCAGGTTGCAGAACAACAGTGGAAACAAGCAGAGTCAAGTTTAGGCCACCCATTGCAGGGCAATTTCGGCAATTCGTGTTGGAGTGGCAGGGGGAAGTGCCCGATGCCTTGGCAGAGGTAGCGCAGGTAGATGCGTACCTCGTCAGGGGGTTTGGGGGTAGAATCACATGCACTAGTCGGCACGTGTACACAAGGTACATTGTTTATGCCTACTATCACTTGTGTTCAACTCAAGAGTTTCACCAGGTTGGCGATCATTGCCATTATCGGTTATGCTTACAGACCTGCGCTAAAATACGCCGCAGCGAGCTGTGAGACGCATTGACGGTCTCTGCACTTTTCGCCCGCTGGAATGTTCACGTGTTCAAATTGTATCTAATTGAGATATGATTTTTGTTTTCTAGACCGCCGACGAATCTTTCCACTTCAGACCGAATAATTTGAGAAATGGTGTTCCAGTGCTTCTAAAACAACATCGCGTACAGGCTCTTAATTAATAACTCATCTATCCGCCTTGTGGTAAGACGGGCTCACGGGAATGTAATCCCACATGATTAGCTTACATGATTGTCCACGTAATTCGCTGCTTCGTGAGCACATTACCCGGTGGAACGCGTTGTAGGTAAGATCAGTAGCGTGTACGTCTGCATCAATGCAGTGTTATCCCGAGTACTCCCAACAGTATTGTTCCTCAGTCTTGAAACAGAATCTTCGCTGGTATATCGAAATGCTTGAAGGCGTTCAACGGAAGTTCCTGGGACGACTAGGTGCTTTATCGAATTATGTTCCATAAATCTACCTCGCGTGACTTCAGTATTTGAGCATCAGGATAAAGTTGCACTAATCCAATCACACTGCTCCGGTGTAGTTGGCAAATGTTCGTCTTCAGACCAGATAATTTAATAAGTGGTATTTTAATCTCTATTGAAGCAACGGTGTGCACATATCTAGGTAATAACTCTCGGGTTCACGAAAATTTAATCTAACAGGATCATCTTACCTCGAACCAAAATTAATTTAGTAATTAGCTGACTCGCAGGCACATTATCCGCTGGAAACTTTGAACAAACCTGTTTGTACCATGTTAAACGCCTGGAACAAAAACTCACGCAATACACTAGTGAGATATTTTTGCTGTGATAACTTTACAGTGAGCCATAAACGCCACTAGATTTTTGCAGGAGACTTACTTATGTACCCTTGGGTGAGTTCCTAGGCAAGCCTCAATTTTTTTAGCAATTGTTGGTAACAGAAAAACTACTAAGTCATCACTCGCCTTTTTGTTCTGCTAAGTTAATTTGCTCATGCTAGAGTTTTCTGAGCCTTTAATAGCAGATCAACGTAGCAGCAAAACACTTGCCAACCAGATCCACAGTGTTTACGAAGGAAGAAATAACTCTACCGGTCCGGATTCGCTTACCCTGCAAAAGGGAAGCTGTAGGTCTAGGAGCAGATTTGACACTGCGCTTGAATGATATAGGCCCCGCACTAGGATTTAAGGAAAACGCTGCTACAGGACACAACTGTCCAGGAGACTTTAACGCCGTCTTTCAGTAGAACTATATTGTAAAAGCAGGAGCAACGAAAGTACCAGAAGTACGATCAAATAAAAAAAAAAGAGCCAAGGTGTTAGACAAGGTTTTGCGCAGACATAATACGGAGACGCAAGATGGACGCGCTGTAACCACATGGTAGAAGCTCTCAACGGAAGTGCAGTGGGAAACCTCTCCGAGGGTCTGAGCTTCCTCCGTGAGAATGCGTGAAGGTCTGCCACGGCTGTCATGTTTATATCGCATTCAAGTGGTGTAAATACATCAAACAATGTTCCTGCATTCGCAGCTTAGGTCGTAGGACGAGACACGCTGCTTTGAATGACACCCTAGCCCGTGCTCTAAGGTCCTCTGGCTACCCGTGTGTTCTCGAACCCGCAGGTTTGTATACAGACGACTCCCGTCGACCTGATGGGATGACCCTAACAGCCTTTGAGAATGGCAAGACACTCGTCTGGGATGCTACCGTGACTGACTCTTTAGCACCTTCAATGGTCAGTCACGGCGCTACTCAGGCTGGTTATGCTGTTTCGCAGGCGGAAAGAAACAAGTGTCGGAAGTGTGCATCTATCGGAGACTCTATAGATGTTTGATCTTTTGCCTTTGAGACCTTAGGGAGCTCAGGTAAAATTACTGAGGGAGTGATTACTAAGATATGCAAGTGTCTAAGATTGGCCACGGGGGGCCTGCGCGCTGGTGAATATTGCCGGCAAAGGCTGTCATTGGATATACAACGTGGTAACGCCACGGCGGTGCTTGGTAGCTTGTCCAGGTGGTCGACACCAGGCCTGAGATTAGGGCTGGTACACCTGGGCTGGTTTGTCGTCACGTTCGCTGGGGGAAAATTGTTTACACCCCGTTATAAGTTAAATAAAATTTTGACAAATATGAAAAAAAAAACAATGTACATAGTGTACCCAACGACCTGATAGAGTATCGCATCTAAGCTCTTCTTGTGTGTACTACACACAAATGCTGCTTTATGATGCCCTGACGTTCTGCGGCGTTGAAGACAGCAACGTGCGTGCTGCGCTGGCTCCTTGCTAACACAGCTACCGGCGGCAATGACATTCGAAAGTCCAACCGAAAAGTATCCATCAACGTCCATACGTGGAACTGCGCTAATTTGGGCGATAAATGCATAGCCCAAATTGCCAAAATCTCTAGAAACTCTAAACATTCATATGCCTATCAAATTTCTAGCTCTATAGTCTTGCTACTACTCCCACGGTTTTGATGTAATGCCAAAGTAATACCGAGCCTGGGGGGTGGGGAGGAATCCGGGTTTAGTGGGTTTGCGAGTCTCACACTAGTCACGCAGGCTGCTAGTGGCGCATGTGCATCATGCATTCCCAAAACCTCCCAGAAAAAGAAAAAAAAAGTCTTGCTACTTGAAAATCTTTTCAAACATCTGTTATTATAGTCATCAGCACGATCATCATGGGATAGGTAGTCGATTTTACTGCTGTACATGGGCCGCTACTGAATGCAGCGGGACGAGCTAATTACTTTAGGTTTGTCGTATCTTAACTTAATCAATTTTATATAGTCATATGGTAGATAAGAGTTATGAGCCTTGTGAAGTCAAAGATGGACCGGAAGGAGTCAAAGGTCAACAGGACATTCATTATCTTGGGAAGCCCTACGCATACGGGACGTAAACATGACATCTTGGAATATAATCATATAATATCTACATGTACCGGGAGTGCGCTTAGGGTGCCCCAAGGGGGCAGCGATGAACAGAAAAACGGAAAATAGCTTCTCTTTTCATCAAGTATGCATTACATATATAACGCATATCTAGCAGATGCCCGCCAAAAAACGCAGTTTCTACAGAAAGTGTTAGATTTACTGAGTGTGGTACGTCTGACATAGCAGGCTAGCTAAAAGCTGCAGGCGGCCCAAGGGAGGCACGTTTCTTTCAGCAGAATCTCTCGTTGGACGTCTGCGCGGAAAGTCTCGCGGCAGAATGAATCGGCACTATGACCAAATAGGATGGACATATTATTTGGCCTATTTAGCTGAGTTCTTACGGTGAGAGCGGCACTTGCTTGAGATCACCGGTTCACGCAAAGGAACAGCTGATTCTCCTCTGTTATAAAATTTAAAAAAAGATCTACTACGAATCATACTTTGTATACGCATTTTTTTTCGTATATGATAAACGCAAGCAAGACGCTGCCTTGCTTTCAGTTGGGCTTTTTTCCTTGTTACAGCCGATTCTCAAACAAAGCTATAAACCACTGCTGCTGTTGTTGTCGTCGTCGTCGTCGTCGTCGTCGCCGTCGTCGTCGTTGTTGTTGTTGTTGTTGTTGTTGTTGTTGTTGTTGTTGTTGTTGTTGTTGTTGTTGTTGTTGTTGTTGTTGTTGTTGTTGTTGTTGTTGTTGTTGTTGTTGTTGTTGTTGTTGTTGTTGTTGTTGTTGTTGTTGTTGTTGTTGTTGTTGTTACAAATGCTGTGTCTTTTCTGGCCATCGTTGTCGTCGTCATCGTCACCAAAGCTGGCTGTTACAGCGACACATGCGGCATTGATGCGGCAAGACATCATCTCTCGGCCGCCGGACACAGGCCAAACCACGCAAGACGTCGATGCGGACATCTACGTCCATTTATCTCTGGTCGTTTATCGTCGCCTAGCCGCCTGACGACTCAATCAACAATCGAGCAAAATCGAAATCAAAGAGATTCTTCCACCACCACCATCACCACCACCACCCGCCGCTGCCCTTAGTGAAAGTCGAGCTCTGCGGCGACACGCTCGCTGGCATGCGTGACGCCGCAGAGCGATGACGTTCGCTAGTTTCCTTTTGTTCTAAAATTGCACAACCCATCATGTTCAGTCACAAAACAACACTTGTTCAATCATATATAGCACCACCATACGCCACAAACCGATCACGGCCATTAGTTATTCGATGAGCGATTGCCCACTGCCTGCGGCTCTCCAGAGGAAAACGGTAATTTATAAATATATATATATATATATATATATATATATATATATATATATAGCTTGGAATCCTTTCTTCGTTTCTCCCTCGGATATATATATATAGATATAGCTCGAGACCTTGTCTTCGCATCTCTCGAGGTTGCGACCGATACACACTTACATAAGCCGCGGTGCACGTATAACTCAATTAAGATGCCGACCTTTTGTCAGACTTGTATTCCGTGGGGCTGATTTGAAGATGCTGTTGAGTTTTGCGTGCCTTGATTTGCAAACAAGGCTGTCTGCAGTTCTTGGACAATTCCATAAGTTCAGACAGTCGGGCTTAAGTAGTTTGCCACAGTATTATTCATGTTACTTTAAGGTCAAAGCGCGTGATATACAGAATGATCCCAATAGCTACTTCATTGACCTAATGTGCCTACAAATGGCAAGATATAGCAGGTGACTTACATATTTTCTCTTGCTCTGGTTGGCTGTAAAAACTTCTATTTGGCTCACCCGTTCCCGCAGAAACCTCGCTGCGCCGTGGCTCACACAGTCAACGGTGACTCAATAACAAAATAATAATAATAATAATAATAATAATAATAATAATAATAATAATAATAACTTTTATATTTCTTTATTTATATAACTTTTTACGTTAGCACTTTGGAGTGAACAATTGTCTCCGCGTGAACGTGTAGTCACGGGTTCTCTAACCCAGGATTAGCCCAGTTCGACAATGTGCCCCGAACTGATGCTGCGTTTTTTCGTTGAATGTCGAGCGACAGCCTCTGACGCAAAAATTCCGATGCGCTCGAGTCTCCCGTGGAAAGGTTATGGCATCTGCCCACGCGCTGAATCAAATTCGGTGTAAGCGGGCCTGGTCCTCCTATTGTTTCTAACGCCAACGGACAAAATTGGTGCTTATAACCAACGTCAGAGTATTTTCTACATTTGTTTGCCTCTGCTAACCTGGACGCATGGCCTGTCTGGTCCGCTCCTGCACCACCCATCGAAGGGTCTAATGAGTCGGTTATTTAATTTTTATTATTATGTTTATTACATGTTAATCAATGTTGCTGTTGTGAGGACTGGACGTATTATCATTATTATTTCATCGACCACCATCGATTGCTTCCAAGTGCGAATCACTCTAATTTGGCGATATTTGCTTTAGCCAAAAATTTCCTCGAGCCAAATACAATAGAGGATTTCGCATCCCAAAACCACGCTCTCATAACCGTCTTTCTCTCTGCGTATCTATTGTTCTTATCGTCGTCTGAACGATTCTGAATAAACGGACGTCTTCTGGCCACTATGTAACGACTCACGTCACCTCGGACACCTTTTGGTAGCGTTGTAACACTTAACGAGATGACAAGAAGGCCGCTTCATAATAGCAATGAAGCATAAACTTACTTCGTCGCGTGTTTAACCTTCCGTCAGCTAACAGGTCAATGCATGTCGGTTCAAAAAATGCGCCTCTCCAACAACGACACGCAACGCTCTCGCCCTAAGTATTCGACTACATTTGAATGCATCCGCAGATAAATGAGCCATTTTATGCAGCACTGACTTGATATCGACGATATGCTGTTAGTTGTCCAGCAGTCTTTCACAGCTCATGCAAATTGATCGGTCGGTGAGTGGAACCTCTCGAGCCGGAGCTTGATGGAGACGACAGGTGTACCATTAGCAATCGGCTGCAATGCAAGGTTGACGCAAAAGTGTAACCTGCGTATGCCGGTATCGTGTTAGTAGGTGCCGGTAGGTGCACTCGCACAGTTGTCACAAGGCTCGTATCAGAAATGTACACGTCAATGATGACAAGCTGAGGCAAGAAAGCAGAACGTATTATTCTGCTTCGACTTTTTCTGCAAGCCGCATACGCTGTGTGCGAGAGGGCCCTCTGGTCTCATGATCTCAGTGACCGGCCAGGAAACATGTCCGTTGGCACACAGATGACAGATATGTGGTCAGACGGACAGATGTATTACATCTGCAGGCTTGCATCGACTGCGTTCGAGACGATCGTCTGTCTCTCCTGGCACTGAGGCGGCAAAACGCACTGCACTTAGACGTGCGAGTTTTTTGTAGAGCACACACTTTTTTTTTGTTGGTAACATAGCTGTCTATCTGAATACTTCTCTGAACGCCGAAAGTGACGACACATAATAATAATAATAATAATAGCAGGAAAATTTAAATCGTTATTTGAATTGTTGCGTCTGTTGCTGCTATGGTTGCAACCATGTTTTCAAAACGTGCGTGTGACGCTCACAGCGACACTCGGATGCCTGCGTCATTTGCCTAAGTTTAACGTCATCGAAACATTGCAATAACGAGTGCCAACTTGTTATATATATATATATATATATATATATATATATATATATATATATATATATATATATATATATATATATATATATATATATATATACGTATATATATATATGTCGAGCCCGGTGGCGTAGTGGCTTAAGTCTGCGCCTCGCAACCGGAGGAGACACATATGTAGGTGCGCGGGTTCGAGCCCCACCGTTGCACATTTGTATTTATGGGGCTCCGTCTATGAAGCAATGTGAAAAACAGTTCCCTGGACGTTAAATATTGGCTGGTTGGTCTTATATATATATATATATATATACTCCCCCCTCTATTAACATGGAACCCTATGAGGATCCATTCCCCACATCGGGAGAGGTGCGGGGGAAACCGGCCTACGGTAATCATGTCACGAATCGAACAACCATCAATTTGATACAAAAACTATCTCAACTAAATTTGCATTCTCTGGAATGAGTTTGTTCAATAGGTGTCATGGTGAAATTAATATGGATCGAACGTTAAGGATCTCAGGATTTCGATTTTTGCAAACTTTTAACTCAATACGACCATTCCTTTTTCGCCAGCCGACGGTGATTGATTTTTGGACAAAGTAGTATATTTTTCTGAACTCGCCGCTATGTTTATTTCAGCTCTCGGTTATAAATATCGTTCCCTCGCGTTTGCATATTTTCTAAAGCTATGACCGGCCAATCACCGTTGGGACTTTACTTCATTTATATATATATATATATATATCGAGCAAGATGACTCAGTGGCCTGGGTTTGAGATCCAGACCGGCCACTCTTAAATTGGTTTGCATGGTTTCCAATTTAGACAGGGTAAATGCCGGACTGGATTAAAAATCAGCCATGGCATAAAATAAACCGTACACGAGCAATAAACCTTACATAAAAAAAAAAAAATATATATATATATATATATATATATAGGACCATCCTATGGCGTCTGGTAGCGCCGTTCACAGCTGTCAGTCGCACATCATCAATCTAAAAGTAGTAACACCCGTCTCTTCTCATTTCATCGTTTCTTTTTGTCCTGTTAACAATTTTATATGTGCGTACGCTCCTGGCCTGCAAGTCCGGCGCAACGAATCGGGGATTAAGTACAGTCACGACACGTGTCCGTGTAAACTTTCTATCTATTGGATAAGTACATTTTATTTATATATGGATTCTTCTATAATCGTATGTATCTATTAAAGGTTTGGTAACTTAACAATAAATACATTTTCCTAATGGAAGGAGAGGGCGAAGACGCCTTGTTCAGAAGTGAGGATGAAATTAAAAATGTATTTATTCTACCTTTTTTCTTCTACATAGTTATGCAAGATAAACGCTTGCCGGCGAACCGATCATACCGGCGTGCTTGGCGGAAGATTCTGCATAGTGACCAAAGGAAGCTAGCAAAAAACTATTATCAGACAATAGCAAATTTATTGTCCATCATTTTCGTATTAAAGTTATGGTGTGTGCTCCGTAGTTGCCGAGTAACTAAGCTCTTTCCACAGCCATAGTTGTTATGTTTAACGTTGAAGCTCTTACGTTCAGAACAGTAAAATTTTGCTAAGACGTTGCCGCCCCTTTCTTCCATTGGGACAAATATTTAATTCCGAGTTCTACCAATCCTCAAAATAATTATCTAACCTTCTCATACACCCTATACAAGTGTGCACGCGTTTGCTTTTGATAAAGATGTTGAAAAAGCTTACTCGGCAATCACATAACGCGGCATCATCATTTAAGTACGGAAATCATGGACACTTAATTTGCTGTTGCCTGAGAAAAGTCTTTTAAGCATAAATGTTTGGTCGCAATGGCAAAATGTTACGGTTTTGTACATGAAGCTTCAACGTAAGACATACCAACGTGTCGACATTTTATGTCTTTTCTTAATCTGACAATTCGCTTTTCGCTAGCTTGCGTCTGATGTCATTCAGAGTATGCAGAATTTTCCACTGATCACGCATGTATGTTCGGTTCTTTCATTTATTGACTATTTTTTCCGTAAACGTAGATTTTGCAAAAGTGTGCAGGGGAAAAACAGAATACCTTCCTTTCTAAAGGAACGTCCCGCTTTTTCCAATAAACAGTAATGGATGTCCACTAGAAAAGCTATTAGAAATACAGGCCAGCAGACGGATAGACAGAAGGGCTAATCGAACGCGTAAAGTACGTAGCTGTCATAGTAATATTTTAATTGTTGGTTTTAATTGTTGCTGTAGTGGTTTTAATTGTTGTTGTTGTAGTTGTTGTTGTCCTTGTCACCGTCATCTTTGTTTGGTGTTGTTGCAGCTGTTGCTGTTTTTGCTGCAGCTGTTGTTGTTTTTTTTGCAGATATTGTTGTTGTTGTCGAGCCCGGTGGCGTGGCGCATTCGCCTGCGCCTCGCGACCGGAGGAGACACAGAGATGCGCGGAGACGAGCTCCATTGTTGCACATTGTAGTTCTAGGGGTCCGTCTATGAAGCAATGCAAAAAGCAGTTCCGTAGACGTTAAATCTTGGCTGAGGGTCAGTTCGAAAAGTTCATTTAGATGTTGTTGTTGTTGGTGTTGGTGTTGATGTTGTTGTTGTTGTTGCTGTTGCTGCTGCTCCTGTTGTTGTTGTTGTTGTTGTTGTTGTTGTTGTTGTTGTTGTTGTTGTTGTTGTTGTTGTTGTTGTTGTTGTTGTTGTTGTTGTTGTTGTTGTTGTTGTTGT
>QVRM01005823.1:0-202500 GCA_003439945.1 Dermanyssus gallinae | reverse complement strand
TTTGGCCGCAATGCGCAACGATTAACGACGAAAAGCACGACAGACATTTGCAGACAGGATCGATATAAAAATAGAAACTTAGTAATTGTAATTATTATGTATATAATAAATATGAATGGTATATTTAAACGTAACGATGCGTGCTGTGGAAAAAAAAAATATATATATATATATGCGTGGGTCCATTAGTTTCACTCGTAGCGTTATTCTCAAAGTATTTTGCGAAGTGATGCATAAGCTTTAGTTTCTTACACCTCTATTGTCGGTACTACCTATAGCAACTTCTTCTCTATCAATAACTGTTAATTTTTCTACATATGTCTCAATTTTTGATGGTTCGTTTATTATACAAGCAATGGCCTCTGATACACAGCAAGGACAGCAATCGTTGTAGGTTGCACTTGGTAATTCGTACACGAAACGTAATGGACGCTTACCCGGCCCGAACTAAACATATAAATTCATGACGGTGTTCTACATAGTACGTCGCGACTAAAAATGGTATAAGTGACAATAAAGTTTGCGCATTTTCTACACAAGCTGACCCTTTGAGGTGCTCGGCGTTTCAGCACTATCGGCCACTGAACCCAGTCTGGCCTCTACTGATTAAAGCGTTAGTCTAGCCTTGAAGTTTTCCGGCAGACACGCGTCTTATCTGCTTAGCTTCCGGCCTGTGACGTTTCGTGACCCTAGTTTGTGACGACGGTATGTATACACGCGACAACGGCTCCATTGAGAATCCGGCTTTGTAATATACATGTAGTTTTCACAAAACCGACTGCGCAGATCAACAGCGCTCGATAGCACTGGTCTGGCACAGCGGCCCCTACACTACTAATAAAGATTAATTAAAGTAAGCTAGTAATATATCTAAGAATCATTAAGCACATGTAAGCTCCTAAGTACCAGGGATGTGTAAAATAGCGAAAAGTGATACGTACCGATCTATACCTGGCTCAAATATATTTATATATATATATATATATATATATATATATATATATATATATATATATATATATATATATATATATATATATTTATATATATATGCAGGCCGACGTCTTAAACTGCAGTCCGGGGTAGCGCCGCTTATACATAAAAAGGACACCGCAGTCGAAGATGGACACAAGGCCGATGTTCTGCTGAGCTACTTCAAAAGTGTCTACATACTGCCTGCAACGCAAAAGCACCTATACGCGTGGTAAGCTACCACCTATTGTATTCAAAGAACTGGCCGAGTTTCTAGCGGAGCCGCTGACATTCATTTTCACTCGTTCCTTCGAAGATGGCGAAGTTCCCACCATTTTCCGTAAATCTGTTGTCGCACCTGTGCACAAAAAGGGAGCAACTGCTGAAAATTACCGACTTAATGCTCAGTGTTTTATTCCCTACTTGATCATGGAGAAACTCGTTGTTGATTGCATCTATAATTTCATGTCCTCAAACCAACTTTTACACAGTCAGCAACACGGATTCACTAAGGGACGATCGATGGCAACCCAGTTAGTCTCTCATGACTGGGCCCTGGCGCGCAATCACGGGTCTCCGCTCCACACCGTTTACTTTGTCCGTGGCAAACTCGATTCGATTTACAAGCTCTTTGCCGACGACTTAAAGATATACGTTGAAGTCAAAGGCGACAAAGACAAGGCCGATCTACAGAAGGCAATTGATTCTGTGCTACTATGGACCTAGTTGAATAGAATGGAAATATCCACTTCTAAATGTGCCGTGCTGATAACAATCAAGGAGGACACTGCATATTTTATGAACGGCCATAGCATACCCGAAGTGTCAACGTACAAAAACGTGAGAGCCTCGTATCCCCAAACGTGAGCGAGTACCAGATGCAACTTCACGTGAGACTCTTTAAACAACTAATTCGGAGTAATAACTTTAGTACCTTTTTCACAGTAAGTCCAAATAGTCTTCGTGGTGGTGTTTCAATTACTCCACCGGAAGTTGCTAATGTCGAAGTGGTGAATAATGCGTTCGCATGGAAAGCGACGCGCCCATGTGTGTAAAAACTACAATTGAATATCAACACCCCCTTTTCAATAAAGGAGACTTTGTATATATATATATATATATATATTTATTTATCCACAGCACGCATTATTACGACTTTTCTGCATCAAAGAACCGAACCGTCTAGATCAATTATTGTTAATTCTTTAAATGTTTAAAATTAAGGCCTATCGTTATTAGCGTTATGATATCTGTATGTGTCTATGTCCAAGTACGTTCCTTATGCTTACTAATCAAGTGGTTCTTATATAGGCGAGATTGCAACGCTTGATTAGCTTGGTGAGTTGTTCTTCTTCAATGTTTATCAAACGTCATAACGTAAACACCTTGAATATTACTTCAGTTTTTATGTTTCTGGTGACGCATGATAGTTAGTCCTTTTTCTGTTGTAGTCATTATGCACGCTATTCTTGTGGTTCTTTTCTATGCTGTAAAAAAAATATGACTTAAAAAAAATTTTGCGTTAGCATAGCAAAACAACGTACAACAGCGCTAACAATGCTTACGTCTAGTTTAACTGAAGGCTCCCAGAGAGTGCAGTACCTTGCCGAAACCACAAGTGACCAAACGAATGTAAATGTAAAAGACATGACAATGTCATTTTTCGGTTAGCTAACATACCGGACCCATCTATGATCTGACGCAGGTTACTCGGGACCACTCGTAACCAACCTACTTACTCTAATAAGCCTTAGGGCAGCCACGATATTATTATGAGCCAAAAAACACCACGATCTCTATTGGTCATCGATCACTCGATGGGCAGTTCAGTGAGCAGTCGAAGTTCAATGCCGGATCACATAAAGGCTGCCAATTAGGCAAGGCGAGGTTTGGACGGCAAACGACATCTGCTCGAATTGGCCAGTGGCCAATCCGACCGACACAGAGCTAGCGAGGCTGTAGGAAAAAAACAACAACTGAACCGACGCAGGTCTGTTTTAGCCATTGGATATTCTTTAGCCCCTCTATCTAGCCTCTCTATATGCCCGATTTTCTGCCCCGCTGGTCGTTGCGTCGTCTGGCTTCATTTGGCTACGTTGTATCCATATCGTCGAACACGTTTGCCGAATAACTGTGCCAACTACACTCCGCACATCGTCGTCATCAGCATCTTCATTATCGTCATCGTCCTCATCCTTGTCAAACCTGGCCCGGCCAATACACACATCCGTTCAACTGTCCGCCTGCCTGACGGAAACAGTTCCGCCGCTAGGGTCGTTAGGCGTGCTGGGCTCATCGGAGACGAAACGGGATGTGTAATAATAATAATACTTATAATAATAATTATAATAATAATAATCCATAACTAATACTTCTTCATATTCTGTCGCAAAAAGGGGCTGGTGGAGGTAAGGTGGGCATACTGTTCATGCAAGCCTCGCATTGTCAGGCGATATTTGTGTACGTTTAACTTGGCAAGGATACCATCAATACTTCTGCTTCTCAAAGGCTAACGATCTAACTTACTTGCCTTACTTAACGATCTAACTTACTTAGTGCCTGCGTCGAATATAGTTCAACGCTCGACACAGTCGTACACCGAGCGGGTCCTAGAATAAGTTGATTGAGAAGATGAAAAAAAACGGTTCAGATAGAACTTCTTATTTGTGGCTTTGTTTCTGTAGCCTTTTACCCGCGATGAAAAGCCTATAGAATTTGTCATAGTGACCAGCCATGATCACTCTGCTCCTCCTCCGCCCTGGAGAACTGCTCTAAACAATTATTAAACGACAGATAATGGCTACGAGACTCCCGGTTCTCACCCATGATTTTACTCACCCATCACCACCATCACCACCATAAAAACTCACCCATGATTTTACTAAACACTAAAGTCTAACGGTGCCGTAATTGCGTAAGTATGCTTTTCGTTAAATAGTGAACGCTCTACGCTAAATAAATATATATATATATATATATATATATATATATATATATATATATGAGGTGCCCGGTCAGTCACATCGATTTAACAAATATTAGTAACTTCACTCTTACTCCTAAGTGAGGTACTTTCGTTATAAATATATATATATATATATATATATATATATATATATATATATATACAGGGTGTTGCAGAAAATGTTCATAATAAAATATACAAATTGTAGAGCTCGTTAAAGCAAATATTTTTCTATTGGAACATGGTATCTGAGAAGTCTTGTTTCGGAGTGAGAGCGAAATTACTACAATTTGTGACACTAGTGTTTTTGCCCGACATAGAAGCATAAAATGTGCTGTTGTGAGACAACCAGTCCCCTAGACAGAAACTAAACACACGGTCGTGTTCCTGAGAAAATTCTGCTTCTTCCGAAGGATATAAGGCCGGTCAGAAGATGCGACACGGTCGTTTAAAAGAGAATTCGTCAAAACTGAAGTTCTTTATTAGCTTTTACGCCAAATACTTCAGAATCATAACCCTACGACCACCCACGTGTTCAAAGCTAACATATTCAGCAAATGCGCATTTCATGGCGATCATTTGGTGCTAATTATGGCAATGCGAGCTGTGGTTGCGGAGTAATTACGATTTTTCGGAGGGCATGTCCAGATTAAGTGCATGTAAAATGACTGTGGCGACGTTCACTACCGCCGACGTGTCGCACGACAGCCGCAGCGCGTCATTTTTCATGAACTTAATCTGGACAGCTCGTATTGCCATTTGGTACCAAAATGATCGTCATGAAATGCGCATTTGCTGAATATGTTAGCTTTGAACACGTGGGTGGTCGTAGGGTTATGATTCTGAAGTATTTGGCGTAAAAGCTAATAAAGAACTTCAATTTTGACGAATTCTCTTTTAAACGACCGTGTCGCATCTTCTGACCGGCCCTATATGAATTTTCTCAGGAACACGACAGTGTGTTTAGTTTCTGTCTAGGGGGACTGGTTGTCTTACAACAGCACATTTTATGCTCCTATGTCGGGCAAAAACACTTGTGTCACAAATTGTAGTAATTTCGCTCTCACTCCGAAACAAGACTTCTCAGAGACCATGTTCCATTGGAAAAAATATTTGCTTTAACGAGCTCTACAATTCCCTATTTCTATTATAACAAAAATCTGCAACACCCTGTATATATATATATATATATATATATATATATATATATATATATATATATATATATATATATATATATATATATATATACAGGCTGTGACAGGAAGGTTTTTAAAGCGATGCATAGAATTGTAGAGCTCGTTAAAGCAAATATTTTTTCCAATAGAACATGGTCTTTAAGACGTCTTGTTTCGGAGTGAGAGTGAAATTACTACAATTTGTGACAATGGTGTTTTTGTCCGACATAGGAGCAAAAAATGTGCTGTTGCGAGACCACCAGTACTCCTAGACAGAAACTAAGCACACGTTCGTGTTCGTGATAATATTCTGCCCCATCTGAAGAATATGCAAGTCCGGTCAGAAAACGCCCCATGGTCGCTTGAGAATTCGCCAAAAGTGTAGTTCTTTATTAACGTTCACGCCAAATACTTCAAAATCATAACCTTACAGGCACTCACAGCGATCAAAATGAACATATTCAGCCAATGCACAATCAGCGATCATTTTGGTATTGAATATGTGTCAATGCGAGCTGTGGTTGCGGAGTAATTACGAGTTTTCGGAGGGCATGTCGAGATTGAGTGCATGTAAAATTACTGTGTGGCGACGTTCACTACCGCCGACGTGTCGCGCGACAGCCGCAGCGCGTCATTTTTCATGCACTTAATCTGGACATCCCGCCGAAAAATCGTAATTACTCCGCAACCACAGCTAGCATGGACATATGCTTGGTACCAAAATGATCGCCATGGATTTTAAACGCTTTTTTTTATGAACGCTTTAAAAACCTTCCTGTCACACCCTGTATATATATCTTCGGTCCCAGACGCATTCCTTCACGCACTCCTTAGCGACCTAGATAAAGAGATCAGAAAGGTTGTTAAGTCGAAATGGCTTAAGCTCGAAAACTCGGTGCCGAACGCCTACCTGTACACGCACACAGCTTACGGCGGTCTGGACATGCCCTTCCTCCAAACATTTATCCCCAGACTCCGCCTCTCCCGTTTGACAGCACTACAACACTCCACGCACTCTGGGGTCCAATGGATGCTAACCACCAAGCACTTCAAAAAAGACCTTGCAAAAACAAGACTTCTCTTCTCTTCTGAAGAGACATGACGACGTTTGTGATCGCGTGGCACGTCTTCTCCGCGAGAGGGGTCATGAGGTGGTTCGTGAGCGAGTATTCCGTCGACCGGGCGCACCGGGTCTAAAGCGTGACCTCTTAATAACAACACCTACCGAGGTCTGGGTTTTAGATGCCGAGGTTTGCGGCCCGAACAGGGATCTCGCAAAAGCGCGGCAGGACAAGATCACCAAGTATGACACCGAGTTCCTAAGAGCGGCGCTCCCCGACCCGCAAAAACCTCGCAGATTTGGATCCATCACTATCTCTATAAGTGGTGTATGGGACTCCGAATTTGCGAGTACGCTCTTAGGGCTCGGCGTCACGAAGAGGAATCTCATGGATCTTACCGTCTTAACGTTGCAAGGAACCTTGAGGATCTACCGCTCGCACCGGGTTCATAAGAGCGGGGTCTACCATCAAGCAAGAACACGGACAGCTGATTCTTAACCTCACGTGACGCCTTTGTACCACAATTTTTATTAAGGCGAGCACTGGCGAGTGTGCAAACGCATTATAAATGATTAATATCAGATTGGTGACAGATTGCCAACTTGTTGGGCGCGTCAATAAACCTGATTGATTGATTGCATAAATCATCACAATATTTTATTTTTATTTATATATATACGGTGTCACTTAAAGTGGGTGCGGCTGAATATTCCATGAGAAATACGAAATCCAGCATTTTCCACAGGCTCGTTGGCGGGCATTGTCATAATGGAGTATGAATAGGATTACGACAGTTCGGGATACTTTTTAACGATAACTTACCTCAAACTACTAAGTATTTCGCAGTAGGGCGATACTTGTATTTTTCTTGTTCTGCCGAAGCCGATTGTGCATTACACCTTCTGAATCCTAACATGCATACATATCTGCCTTCGCGGGCACAGTTTCTTGTCCTGAGTATGACCCTGTACAGCTCGCACAGGGTCAAGCAGCATTTCACTGCTAAAATGTTTTAATATATATATATATATATAAGGGACCGTGCTGCACGAGGACCCCCGGGCTGGACGGTTAATGGCCCGGGTGACACCCGGTGGTACCGTCCGGGACGCCTGCTGCCTTGGCTTAATAGGCAAAATAAGTGAGAAGTGGCCACATGAACGCAGACCACCGGTCGAGAGGACCTTCTGGCTCCGCATTTTTTGCGGGGAACCCCTGCGCTGGAGTGGGTCAAACTCCCTTTCGGTGGGGCGCGTATTATTCTGGTGTGTAACGCGGAATCGCGAGGTGAACGCGTCTAATCGGTACGGTGGAGTAGTGTGGTACCTCCATTCCGAACCTCGATAGGGGGTAGGGTGGGAGAGCTGCTGGGTGTCTATTCGGGCTGGCGGGCACTCCCGTCAAAGGCTCGCGCGTATTAAATCGCGGGCGGCGGGAGTGTAAGTATTTCTCTCTTTTAGTATATATATATATATATATATATATATATATATGGTGCAAAATTTTGCAAGCTACTTCAGGGCTAATCCAAATGTGGTGCATCCTCAATGCTCATAATATTTGTATAGGCCCGCGTTATAATGGCCGCACTGGAGCGAAAGGTCATCTTGCCCTACCTGCGACAAATTATTTCATTTTGGCTGGACCTACAAAAGTTCATCGAAGGGGACACATACAAGGAATAACAGCAGGGGTTCTACACGGATCTTTATTGTAACCAGTCTTGTTGAACTTTGTTTCGGCGAGATTTTAGATAACGACAGCCTTCCGGAGGGTGTCAAGACCCTGGCTTATGCAGATGATCCCGCGCAACTGATCTCTGTGAGAAAGGAGCAAACGGCGAAGGCGACACTGCATATGGTATCCCCCTGGAAGAAGCGTCACCAACTCGAACTGGCCTTACAGAAGACAGAGACTATACATCTCACAGCGCAAAAGGCGACGCAGAACATCGATACAACCTTTGATCTCTATCAAAAGGAAGGCCAACTATGTGGAAGTAATCCTCAACAGGGGCGTTACAAGATCAGCCCACCTAATGCATGTTTCCCAGAAGGCTAACCGAGTCTCTCAATGCCCGGCAAAAATATCGCCTAGATTGGGGGTAGCCTTCGAGGCTAAATGTCGCCTACTGGCCTTAGTGGCAGAATCCATTGCCTTGTATGTCTCACCGAGCTAGGCATAAGGCGCCCTCAGAAAGGCCTGAACTACAATTGCAAACTACAATTGTAAGGAAGAACGTAGCTAAGTAAAGGTGCCGATGGGTTATGTCGGTCGGCACAAATAAATATTATATATTGACGAGACTCTCAGGTTTTTTAAACAAAGGAAAATATATCGCTCTATTTGCTCCTATATTTTTAATGGGACCGAACGACAAATATATTTAAATTCAATTGATTGAGCTTAAAATGTTCAGGGTTTTTTGCAGAAAAGATTATTGTGAGTGTGTCACTATTGTGAGTATGTCAACATCCTACATAATACATAACGGGTATTAATTTACTTCTGCATTCGTGAAGTTAATTGCCTAATTATAATTATAATTTATTATACGATAATATTAGATATAATATATATATATATATATATATATATATATATATATATATATATATATATATATATTGCTTCACGACGTTGCTGCTCGTCGACCTAGTTGCTCCTTCTGCGCGCCGTAGCCGCTCTATCGCTCATGCCCGTGAGGAAGTCCTGCCCGCCCCCTGGCGCGAAGGTCCGGGTTCATCCAGTCTCTCATAGTTCCGAGCACTGAGGTCGCGTTACCTCTTTGGATCTTCAGGGACAGTCGCTGGGAGAAGAAGGCGTGCGCCCTCTTGTCCATCGTCGCCTGCTGTAACGCGCCGCCATCCCGAGAGATCAATGTTACCGTGAGGGGCCCAGGGCCACCCATCGTCTCGCACGCGAATGGCGAAAAGTGGTGCGCCCAACTTAGGTCAGCATACTTTTTTATGTTTGAGGTCTCAGCTTGCAAAACGGCAGTCCCCAAGCGAGACGCGCGAGACCGACAAGAGAAGGGGTCAGAGAGTCGGTCACCGTCGCATCCCACACCAAAGAACGACCCTTATAGAAGGGTATATTTCCTTTTGCATTCCTTACCATATAAGGTTTATACACATATAAACAGATACAAACAGCTGGCGTATGCTTACCAGGCGATAACTTAGCATCGATAAATTGATAACAAGCCTTGTATATGGGTGTCGTACAATATTATTTACAGCACTTCTTGTAGGGCAAGCTTTATTCGAAGTGGCTCCGAAAGAGGTACAGTTCTTGTTAAAAATGTGTCAGAACGCTGTGTATTATATAAGAGCATATACATATAAGCAATATGTTTTCAACTGACCGTATGTTCTCAGTGGTTGGACAATCTAAAAATGTTTAGCATGCATATTTTCTAAAAACTTATTATTGGTTCGACATTAGACTTGAATGAGGCACCGTACGAGAAGACATAATATGTTAAGTGTGCAACGATAAATACATAACATCCGGTTTTCTTCAATTAGAGGGAGGCAATGTGTCGTAATTTGTGCAAAAGTGAGGCCCCTGCCTTAAGTTTGCACGTCATCTGTGCACGTATCGCCCCTGCATCATTTGCACGTATCTCACTAATTATCGGAATATTGGCGTTTTCCTCAAGATTTAAACTCTAACCGGTGACAAAGGTGAAACATAGCATCCTTCTACTGTTCAATGGTAATGGTTTGAATTGAGTTCGGTATCAGAATAACAACTCACCGAAGCGCATGACTGGCAGGTAATGTTATGTGGTGGTTTAGCAGCGTATCCCATTTTGATTTCCCTAAATTTGGTTTTTAACATTGAGACATAGATTGTTGATTGACAACCAGAGATTGATCCTAGCCATAGAATTATATATATATATATATATATATATATATATATACGGGGTCGGTATTGCGGGAGAAGTGGCTCAAACCACAGGCATCGCACAGGGCGATGGACTGAGCCCATTGCTGTTTTCCGTACTTTTGGGTGGACTACCAGAGTGGATAAGGGCGGGCTGGACCCAGGAGTGGGCCAGAATCTTACTGTACGCTGATGATGTGGTCATCTTTGGTGGCAGCCTTTTCAGGGTGAAACAAGCCATGAATCGACTAGTTACATTCATGAATGAGAAGGGCTTGATGGTTAACTGGGAAAAGACAGTAGCTTTGAAATTCCGAAGGGGCGGCCGTGTGGCCAGGGGTGACGTGATCCAAGTCAGGGGAACAGAAATTAAATTTGTAGACAAATTTACATACCTAGGCATAACCTTGTCAACAAGCGGTAGCAGTTTTCGATTACACATCCTGGAGAGGGTCAGGAAGGCCACCATCGCAGCTGTGGCAACTAAATGGCCACATATGCTTTCATTTCATGCAGCAATTGCTCTTTTCGGGATACAGATAGCACTTATAGCCACATACGGAATTCCACTAATATGGGATAAGTTGGGAGTAGGCGAATTGCGTTTAATTGATGGGGCGAGGTTTTTATTTTTAAAAAGGTTTTTGCGCTTTCGAATATATGCAGGAATAGAATTGTTCACGTCTTGAAGGGTGGCCCGCTGCTGACGGAAGAACTACAAAAACGATTTAATCTGAAGAAAACGTGCGCCTTTGAAGTTTATATGCGAAACTGGGAAACCAAAATTAGTGAGGTGGACATAGGTATTTATGGAACAGCAGCAATGACGAGCACTGAATGGCGGGGGTAGCGGTGTAATAGATCGACATCTAACGACGGCCTTTGCAGCTCACGGATTTCATCACGTTCTGTGCAACGTGGAGGGTTTTCATGAACCACAGGATGAATGTCAATGCAAACAATGCTGGAGCAATTGTGATCGATACCACGTCGCGGTATGCCCGGCGGTTAGGTCTATAGCAGAACTAGCAAAACGCTAGATTGTTGGCGTCTCGAAACATTTTGATGTAACATAAACACATTTACCCAGTTTGGGTGTTAATAAAACAAATAATATATATATATATATATATATATATATATTGGTTTCAGAACGGGATTCTTAGGTACGCCGTAACCAACAAGAGCAAATTTACTCAAACGCTTGTACCTTGTACATTGTTGTCTGTCAGATAAGTAGTATTTAACTAAGTCGTGATTTGTCCTGCATAGCTCCTGAGCCTTCAATTGATTTATTAATCTCATCCTATCTACAAAATCAAATGATTTTTGTAAATAAAAAAAAAACAACAATTATGTTTTATTTTCTTTATCATTGCCGCAACTAAGTGTCGAACCCCAATCATTGCATCTTCCCTAAACCCCACAATTTTGTCCCAGGCAGATAAAAAGTTTTTTAATGAAATTGGAAACGTAATATTTTTAAGAATTTTATGAAATACAGTCGTGAAAAAGATAGATCTAATGTAATTAAGGCAACACTTACCCACTTTGTCAACAAGCGTAACCAGAGATAACTAAAGTACCGTGAGGATAATTCCAGTTTGTAGACATTATTTTTTGAAATTTTTAAACACAACTAACTACATTTACGTTTGCTAGTTTTATAGAAATCTTATCAGTTTCCGCAGTTGCCGAGTTTTTTTTATAAGTGTAATAGCTTGCAGTACTCTAGTGAGGATGGTGTTTCGAGGATTATTTTATTTGTTGTCCCGTTGAAATCAGTTAGTTATCAGTTGATCAGTAAAGCTTAAAACGTATAATTTAAGTTTTACGGGATTTACTAATTACTTAATAGTAATTTTGGATCACCATCATATCCGAACATTTGTCCGCACACACATCGTCTGCCAGAATTTGTATGTTCATATTGCCTAGTATGAGTCTATTAGTACTCCGACTACCATCAAGAGATCATTTTCTAAAGCTTTATCAATATCAAGCGCATCATTATTCGAAGATCTGTATACTGAATTAATCTCCTATATGTCAATGGTAATGTTAGTTCTAACTGGAGCCCACTCGGAAATAGCTAACCCACTTGTTGCAAACTCAACAGTCTTATAGTCCTTCAGAATGTAGGTTGTTTCTGTTCAATTTTTGTTGAACAACAAAAAATGAAAAATAATCCAGAATACTGCATTGCTCATTCTTATGCTCCTTTACGCATGTTTCACTTACAAAAAGTATACTAAAATTCACACTCAATTATTTTTCTTAAACTTTGTATGGTTAATACAATTAATTTTAGTAGATTGTGACCCACCCGATCAGCATTTGTTGCTGTCCAGGTCAGCTGTTGTCATTGGCCTCTCACACGCCTTCTTTGTGTTTTTGAGGTCTAGACTAGAAAGATGCACCTGCTTTTTTCTGCTTGATCTTAACTATATATATATATATATATATATATATATATATATATATATATATATATATATATATATATAAATATATATATATATATATATATATATATACATATATATGACATATCATAAAATTACTTTTATTGTCGCGTACAAGGGTGTGTGGTACAATCATCATGGTCAAACATCCACTGTTATCAATATATACGTACTTCTCAAAAAAAAAGTAACTAACCGCCAAATAGGTGAGTACTATTTGAATTTGTACGCACCCAAGCAAGCAATGTGTTCACGGACTAACCGTAGGCCAAGGCCTTAGGAGTGAATATATATATATATATATATATATATATATATATATATATATATATATATATATATATATATCAATGTTATATGCATACTCACTATAAATGAAATAAATATGATCATATATATAGCGGTCTAGGCTGGTCTGTTTACCACAGCGGAATAATTCCAAATACATGAATGTATTTAGCGGAAGAGGCTCCGCTTTATATATATAAACTAAAGTAAACAATTTTGTATATACATCCTCTGTTACTGTGTTACTGTATGTGTACATATACGCCTTTATACTTAAATTTGGGTTTCAGTATGAGAAAAACGTACATATATTAATGCCTTGCATTCTGCCATCACTGGTGGGCAACTTTAAAGGGCATAGTGTAATACAAGTATACTAAAAGGGTAGTTACATAGCACGTTTTCTAAGTGGATGCTAAGAATGATCTCGCAGTGAGTGAAAGTTAGAGGGAGAGAGAGAGAGAGAAAGAGATATAGGGATTAATGATACACGATATAGACACGATAGATATATTCGCGCCTGGATTTAGTTGAGCTTCCGCCCAGCTGTCGCAGCTGTAAGCAACAGCCGACTCTCTCCTACACGATTTTTTATTTTTTGGTAATATTCTCAATATCATTTATTTACATTAATCGACACGATGTTTGCATAAGCTTCGCTCTGTGACCAGACAAATGTAAGAGATTGTCGGCCCCGACCCTACAGACGGTTACAATTGTCTGTGCGTTTAAATAGCAGAGGTTGTTTGCCCGAGATCGATTTGTTACGTCTCAATTCTCTAAAAACAGCTCTAATTAATTAGATGCCGCAGGGCAACTACCCGCTTTAGATGGCGAAAACTTGAGCAAGCTAGAGTTGCCATGTAACGGTACAGCAGCCAGCTACAGGCGCACTAGAGTCGCGTGTTCAAGTGTACTTGGTCTCGGTAAGGCTTCGTGTCGAACGTCCAATGGCTAACGGGGAAGAGAAACAAGGAAGCGATTTTTGCTTTTGTTTTTTTTTTGCAACAGATAGCAGAGGATCCAAGGGACACGAAGTGGACAACGAGGAAGAGATACAACGCGCGTGTGCTCGAAAGACTATGCCAACCCATCGCTGAACTTCTGCTAGTTAGTAATTAGTGTTGTTTAAGGTGTCTCGAATTAAAGTGTTTGTCATCAGCAAATGCCAACGGCAAGATTTAAGCTCGTCTACATCGCAGCGCCAATGACCGACAGGCAGATAAACACGAGACGGGATGTGGCTCGTAGCTCGACAGCCTGAGGCCGTTGTCTATGTAGAGCTGCCGGAAGAAGGTAAAATTAGGAAGATACGAGATTCCAGTGGAGCGAACACCTATCTCCGGGTATTTTTCTAAACGCTAAAGTCTAACGGTGCCGTAATTGTATAAGTATGTTTTTCGTTAAATAGTTCACGCTCTACGCTCACTGTATGTATATATATATATATATATATACGAAGTGCCAACTCAGTCATATTAATATAACAAACGTTAGTAAATTCACTAAAATATTTTCGTTCTACGCATACAAAAAAAACAAACAAAAAAAAAATATATATATATATAAGGTATCACTTAAGGTGGGTGCGGTAGAATATTCTATGAGAAACCTGAAATCCAGCATTTTCCATAGGTTCGCTGGCGGGCATTGTCATAATGGAGTAGAATACGATTACGACAGTTCGGGACACTCTTTAGTGATAGCTGACCTCAAACTATAAAACAGTTCGCTGTATCAGCATGGCAATGCTAATATTTTCCTTGTTCTGCAGAAGCTTATAGTGCATTACGCCTTCTGAATCTCATTAGACACACATATCTGCCTTCGCGGGCGCAATTTCCTGTCCTGAGTATGACCCTGTACAGCTCGCACACGGTCAAGCAGCATTTCACTGTTTTTCACTTTAAATGTTTTAATATATATATATATATATATATATATATATATATATATATATATATATTGCCCTCTGCTCATCGTTCTTACTTGCTACTATTTCCCAATTTCTCTCAAAAATATTACTCTAGATTCGCCTATAATCCTCAATCGTTCCAATGCGACTGGCTGTACTATCAAAATTGCCTTCAACTTGTGGTACTTCGGACTTTTCACAGTTCTTCTAAATTGCCAACGGCGCCTGCTGATCTCGAAGCGTGACTGTAAGACGGGGCCAGCGTGTCCCACACACGGTTGTGTCCCATACAAGAACCTTTCCGGAAGAGTTCGAGACCGAAGTCAGCCCGCTTGGGTGTAGGGCTGAGACCGCTGCCAGTCCGACTGGCTCCTCCCTATAGGACACGTTAGCGTATTGCAGCCCCGTTGAAACCACTGTGAGTGTCTTCTGCATCTCCTAGAACAGCTGAGGCCATGTTCTTCTGTCGGCGACATCGGTGTGTTGCAAAAGGGAGAAAGTAAGAATGAGGCAAACATACAGCCACCCCTAACCGCTGGTCTAGTCATGGTTGTCATCGACCGGGGTGTCACCGGTTCGATCCTTGTTGTTGATCAGATTTCTTTTGAGCGATGCTCATTGAGATTAGATAAACCATGTACCGCTGAGAGTCAGCGGCCATGCTGCCACAAGGACTGTTGGGTAAACCCTAGTTATCTTAACATGTCCGGCCCTCGGTGCATTGAAGATATACCTCAGGTTAAGTTCCAAGCCCGTAGGGGACGGAGGATAGTACCACGCGGTGTTGGGCGGTGAGCTCATTTTTTTGGCATTTGGAGGAGATATCAGTGAAACCTAAATTCTTAAGGACTGGCGATTAAACCCAAGGATGCGGTCCGAGCCCGATCCATTATACGTTGGATTCCTAGACCTCCCTCGGCTGAGGTGGGAAGGGTAACCTGGTCCCAACTTACTCTATCCACATTCGGATTTACCATCCGCTTCACGCGCTGTCTGAACTTCTTGTCAAATTTTTGCACAATTCCTCTCTGGGCTGACGCGCCCCTGCAGCGAAGGATATATGTAGATTTGCCTTGGCGTCGAAAGGCTAGTTTGAATCAAGCTTCCTGTTAAACGTGAGCATTTTTGTCGACAGTCGCCTGCGTTTGTGGATTAGCACATTGCACGCTAGCTGCCACAGGGTATTCTTAACTGATATCGGAGGCCGCCGTCTTTTCCTGTAAAATGAAGAGATTAGATCTACGGAAATTACTATTAGCAAATGATGGTAAGCGGCCGCTTACGACAATGCTGAAGAAGTGCGTCAGAGCAAGGAGGAAAGAGCAGATATGATTACTCTTCCTAAAAAGGTCATTGTAGTATCTTGGCTTAAAGCCGTCAGGACCTACACTTAAGCTATATGGGAAATTCTGAATTGCAACTCGGGCTTCACTTAGAGTAATGCTAATTTCATTAGTCGAGGGAACGTGTTAAGGCGGCGACGGATATGAAGATTTTTCTGGCATAAGCAGGTGTTTTTTGCCATGTTGGAGTCCTGTGGAACCAACGAATCCGTCCAAACAAGAATGCGGACTGTTGCTTCCTTGGCCAGCTTTGCCTGTGCCACCCGAACTCTTTGTCTACCATCGTTTCTTTTAGTCTTCGGCGCCGCGCAATGGTTGGCATTGATGGCAGCGTCGAGTGGGGCACGGATCCTGAATCGACTGAGGTTGTCCCGAACAAGTAAACACAGAGACTTTCCTTTCGCCTTTGCTGAGGGATCGTGAGGGCAGTTGTTGCAAAATGACCCAAGACAAAACCACGACTTCGAGCCCTTCGCTGAGTCGAGCCCGGTAGCGTGGTGGCATGCGTCTGCGCCTCGCGACCGGAGGAGACACTAGATAGGTGCGCGGGTTCGAGCCCCACCGTTGCACATTTGTATTTATGGGGGTCCGTCTATGAAGCAATACGAAAAGCAGTCCCATGGATGTTAATCTTGGCTGAAAGTCAGCCCGAAAGGAAGGGCCCTTCGCTTACCAAATATTGACTTGATCGTGTTGGTCAGTTCAGCGACGCTTGTGGGCCTCACACCATGCGCAACGATTGAGAACATTATAAGATTTTGCCGGCAACGGAGAGTCGGACAACAGTAAGCCTGCTGAGGTTGCTCTACCTGTTCGACTCGAGCATGCTGAGCGGAGAGCCAGTTCGAGCTGCCTGCAAAAATCGTATGAAGACACTTCACAGACGCCGACAAGGGCCATAGACGACGTCGCTTAAATGGGCAAGCAGGGAAGAGCTCTTTCCCAAAAAAAAGTTTTTTTTTCGAAAGTTCTCTTTAAATTGCTATTAGGAATTCCGTGTCTGTGACGGCGATCAGAATTGGTAGCAGCCTCTCAATTACACAATGCACCACCTTATCAATGCTGTTGGTTTGAGGTACGTGTTTCTTTATCTGCTTTTGCTCTTTGATCGACGTGGCAGCAGAGGCCGAGCCCTAGATATTGTCACAGGTGTCTTTCCCCGTTCCGACAAATAGCAGAGAAAAATCGTTTAAAAACAATCCGCATAATAATGAATAATACATTGCAGACAGGTTTCTTCTAACTAACCGTTAAAAAAAATGTATATATATATTAAAGGTGTGCAAGCTGATAAAGGTGGCGACACTGCAAACTGCAGCAAAACGTAAACTTACGGCTACAAGTGATTATCATGAGCAAGAAAAGGGACCATATTTATTATACGCGTCATATTCGCGAGGAAGGCCATATTACCAGTGAAACCATGATAGCCATACGGTTGCCGAAAAAGCTTCTCCCATTGACAATTAATGTGAATCAATAAAGCCTTGGCAAAGATCAAACAGACACGAAATCTCGAGGTATTGCAAAAGCCGAACGGATATAGTTTGACGTTGCAAACAAAGAAGACGTTTCAAGCGATACTTTAAGACGATAAAATACCTTCAGCATTCTGCTATGGAAGAGATCCATTTTCGGTCTTCGGTTAGGGAAGCAGGCACCACACAGTATGAACACATATGCTGCACTGCTTCTAGCTGGTACGATTTCGTAAGATTTGAAAGTAGATGACCGCCGGAAACTGAGTAGACAAGTACCGTGTTGTGATCCGAATCTCGTGCTGTGATTTTGAAGGCCATTTTTTAAAGGATTAACTGCAACGTTGGTTAGAGCATGATTAGATGTAGTTTACAGGAGTCATGCACCGGTGTACAGTATTATTACCAAATGAATTGCCTCATTTAAAGAGGTATTATGAGCACCGAGGATGCACCGCATTCTGGACGGCTAAAGACAGCTTCACATGAAAAAACTGTGCTAAAGGTGTACAAATTCGTGATGACTGTCCGCTGATTAAAGCTGCGCGAAATAGCGGAAGCAATGGGCATTTGTTATGGTACAGTACATCAAATATTGCGAATTTCTGAGAGCAATTATAAAGTTTTGACACTAATTCTGTAGGACTTTTAGGCCGACCTATAACCGCCAACCAAATTTTGATCCACTACTTCACTCCAGAACACATACAATAAGGTCTTCAATCAATTGACATTATTTTTTAAAATCTGAGCAATAACAACGGAGTGCTACGCAACACTCTTGGACCAGCTCGGCACGCGATGCAGAAGATTACTGTGCTGTTTTACCACACAAACAATGCGCCCGCCCACACGAATATTTTTGCCGAGGCCAAATTACGAGAACTGACGTTTCAAATTGTCAAATGTCCCCTATATGCTCTGGACCTTGTAGTGTTGGAAGTATGCCACTAAGTTAGATACTCCTGTACTGGCTTGCACATGTTGAGTAAGTCCGCTAAAGGCGCGCTACTTCGTCCATGCCGGAATTATGGAATGGAATGATCGTGTATTCTGGGGTGTCCTCGAGTCTATCGCCGCAGTGAACGCACGCGGCGTTGGAGCCCCCCCCGATACTGAATATGTACGACTGAGTGTCCCTAAGGCCCGCCCCTGGATGGTGTGGAAGGTTAGTTCTCTCACGGTCCGTTTCGTCATTCTTGGATGTTTGGTATAAGTTTCTGGAAACTGGCGCCTGGAGCACTCTCATCTAGGCAGTCTTACTTCTAACATAATTCGCTTGTGGTGTTGGGAGATGTGGTGAAAAGTATGCCACCGATACTACATTATTAACGTGTGACAAATGTATGAATCAATATAAGGTTAGTAAGGCATATATATATATATATATATATATATATATATTATATATATATATATTAAGTAGATCATGGACCCGCCTTCTATCTAAAAAGCCCATGACAACTGCAGAGCCGGAGAAAGACGGTCTCCTCTCTCCAACTATACTGAATACTAATACCAAATGTTAGGCCGTTAAGATTCTACGCTACCGCTCTTCTTCTTTCTTGAGTGTAGGGTCTTCTCTCAGACGGCGGCGCTTTTCCTCTTTTAGATTCTAGGGAACCCTACTGTGCTCACTATCCGGTACGCCATGATCACCCTGAAGAATTCGACCCGTTGGGCCTGGCGTAGACGACTCCGGTTTGTTGCGGTTGCTAACGTTGCTAAGCCCAGGCCGAAGCCCCCTATTGAATGACTGACTCGGCCACGGACATGATGATGCGTTGCTTAGAGCGCCGGGGTCCAAAGGCGTCGGGCATAAAACGTGCGAAGTCATCGACCACTTTGAAGGCTTTCTCAGTTGTTCGACGCAAGTGAGAGGTGTCTGTTAAAAGAATTTCTGATGTCAAGTAAAACGGCCAGGAAGAGATCCTATTTTCTAGGCAGGAATCTACGGAAAAGCTCGGCCTTTGATTGAACCCACTGAATGGCGCCTATTGTCAAGTGCCTTTCCCAAATTCTACGTTAGGAATCGCACAGCAGGCCGTTCCCCTCTGCCAAATCTCGCGTGGCTCCACGAGTCGTATAAAGGTTAATGAAGATTGTTGGACTAGATGTGTTGAATTTCTGGAGGACTATACTAAACATTATAGTGCGAGGTCTTTGTCCATCTATTGCTTGTATTCTATGCTACAAACATTTTGATAGTTCTCAGTATGTACACGTGCTCATATGGGTACCTTCAACGGTGTCACGGTGCAGTCCAGGCAGGTTGTAAAAATATTAAAACAGCCGAGGCAATTGTTAGGCCCTATCATAAGCTAAGTACATTTTGAGTCTATATATATATAAAAAGATTTGGTACCCTGATGATGGTGTGCTGGGGCGAGATGCAATTATGGTTGCCCAAGATGTCAGGCGCGTACTCGAATTTCGCCAGATTTCTGGCTTGGAGCTGAATCCCGAGAAGTGCGAGATATACGTTACGGGTGATCGTGCGCAGGCGTCCGATCTCTGCCCCGTTCAAGCTTTATTGCCGAGTTGTAAGATTTCCCTCGACTACGACCTGGAGTTCGCTTCCGGGAGTCCCCCTCCGATCGCAAGGAGTCGCGCCCTCCTTAATCTATCGCTGGTGCAACTACTGATTTCCAAGGGAAGCCTTAGGATCCCGCATCCACTTATCTCGGCTGGGCCAGCTATAGTATCCTCTCTTCTTCGATCCGAAAACAGTGCCATCGCACTCCTAGACGAGGCCGGCGCGGTGCAGTACAAGAACCTTACAAGACGCCTACAAGAGGAGCTACGGACAATTTGCAGTGATGCCCCAGATAACCTTCGGAGTCAACACGACTAGAGCGCGTTGTTGCACGACAAAGTGTATCGCGGTTTACTCGCGGACGCCATTGACGACTCCACAAAGGCTCGTCTTCGGCCGGTCGTCGCTAAGGGATCCGGGGCCTGGTTGCATGGGTTTCCAATCGCCCCACTGGGCACCCTTTTGGACGACGAAACGACCCGAATTGGGGCAGGACTTCGCCTCGGCTGTAATCTTGTGCCCCCTTCACCAATGCAAATGTCGTCAACGTGTTGACAAGTTTGCTCATTAGACGGCGTGCCAGACATGCCAGTATTAACGACACCTTTAGCCGAGCGCTTCGATCTAGCAGATTTCCACGTATTCTAGAGCTCCAGGGTCTCTCCGCCGACGATGGCAAACTTCGGGACGGGATGACTTTAACCCCCTTCAGCCGGGGCAGGATGCCTATCTGGGACGCCACAGTTACCGACTCACTAGCACCTTCAGTGATCGGTGGCGGGGCGGCCTCAGCAGGTTACGGTGGTAATCTAGCCAAGACAAGGAAACTCGCGAAATACGCATCAATAGACTATTTACATGAGTTCCAACCACTAGCGTTCGAGACCTTGGGCGGCCCAAGCGACGTCACTCTCAAGCTTCTCTACAGTATCGGTGAGCAGCTGAACTTCAGAAGCGGAGATAAGAGATCTGCAGCTTATCTAAGGCAGCGCCTCGATCTAGATGTCTAACGCGGGAACACGGCATCTGTCCGGGGCTCGCTGTAGAAGTGGACCCACCCACTCTTCACGAGATGGAGTAATATTTCCCGTGTACACGGTTGCAGAAGTTTTGCCGCTTTGAGATCAGCTCTTTTCGGCGGTTTGCATTACCTTTACATTAGGATAGGGTGATTCGTTTACGATACACCGGTCATTGATGTATCAGCCGGTAGCTTCGCTGTGATGCCAAAAGCTTAGCTGCTTTCTAACAAATTGTAGCTGTTTAATTGGTGAATGAAAAATGCAAATTCCGAGTGTTTTGACGTATGAGTTTTGAAAAGAATCCTAACCAGTTGTAGCTTATCCAATTATCTATCATTGAGGACAACTCGATCAACGAATGGACCTGTCAATATTTTTTTAAGTTCCGTAGTGGAGATTTTAAGATGATGAAATTAGGTCCTGCCAACCCTTTTTGTTGGAAGAGGACGCTCTTAAAGTAACAACAACATCCAACGGCTGCCACTGAAGAACTCGAGGAAGAATATGGCCAATCATTGTCAAAAATGTGGAATATTTTCGAAGCTCGGTAGGTTGTCTCGAGGATACAAGACTTTCAAACAAAAAGGTATGGAAATGAACGGTCTTTTAATATATATATTTATATATATATATATATATATATATATATATTTGTCGTATGTTCATTACGGCCTGTCACCATTAGCCGTCAAGCGCCCACGGCCGTCACACATCATGCTGGAAATGCATTCATTCACGATGGCTTTTTCGTCTGCTAGACTGCTGACAAACAAAGAATAAACAAGGGGACTATTGCCGGTGTTGCCAAACAGACGAGTAAGGATTGCACATAATAACCAATCCTCATGAAAACCTATAATAGTAATAACAATAAAACAACAACAACAACGACGACGAGGACGACAAGGACCTGCACGACCGCTAAACGTAGCGTAGGGAAGAAAGGCGCCGGGCTTTTTCTAGCTGACAACCAATAGAGAGACCGGCGGTCTGCTAAATTGATCATGTCTGCTCCTACCGCAAACAGCACCGTAGTAACTTAGTGCAGATTACTACGGTAGGAACGCGGCAGGTGACGACAGCCTGCCGGACGTTGTTTAGCAAGCGGCTTCTTGGCGGCTTAGACTGTTATGTATTGTTGTGCTGCTTGCTGTATGTAGCTGGTGTTGTGTCGGGGCGGTGGCGGTTGTTGTTGCTCTTGTTGTTGTTGTTGTTGTTGTTGTTGTTGCTCTTGTTGTTGTTGTGGTGGTTGTTGTTGAGGGGTGGCACTTAGTTCGTCAAGTAGAGCCAGTCATCCAGAGCAGAGATGATCCAGGGGACGCTGCTGCTGTTGCTGACCGCCAATCACCACCACCACACCCCTGAACAATCGAAGAAACGAACGTAAGTTGTTTTCGCCGTCATCGTTGCTGTCGTCGTTGTTGCTGCTGTTCTGAGTATTGGTGTCATTGTTTGTTGTTGCTGTTCTGAGTATTGGTGTTATTGTTTGTTGTTGCTGTGTGAGTATTGTTGTTATTGTTTGTTGTTGCTGTTCTGCGTATTGTTGTTATTGTTTGTTGTTGCTGTTTCTATTGTCGTTGTTATTGTTGTTGTTGCTGTTCTGATTATTGTTGTTATTGTTTGTTGTGCTGTTCCCATTATGTTGTTATTGTTTGTTGTTGCTGTTCTGAGTATTGTTGTTATGTTGTTGTTTGCTGTCTTGATTATTGTTGTTATTGTTGTTGTTGCTGTTCCCATTATTGTTGTTATTGTTTGTTGTTGCTGTTCTGAGTATTGTTGTTATTGTTTGTTGTTGCTGTTTATATTGTCGTTGTTGCTGTTTCCATTGTCGTTGTTGCTGTTTCTATGGTCGTTGTTATTGTTTGTTGTTGCTGTTTCTATTGTCGTTGTTATTGTTTGTTGTTGCTGTTCCCACTATTGTTGTTATTGTTTGTTGTTGTTGCTGTTGTTGTTGCTATTGTTGTTTATTGTCGTCTTCGTAGCTGTTTCGTAAGTCCACATCACTGCCACCGGTTAACTGTGACAGCTGTGGCCTGGTCGATATCGGCGACCAGAGCATCATCATCATCACCATCCTGTTCGAATGATCGAGTCATTGTCTATTGTTGCTGATGCTGCTTCTGTTGTTGTTGTAGCTGCTTCTGTTGTCGTTGTTGTTGTTGTCGTTGTTGTTGTTGTCGTTGTTGTTTTTATTGTTGCTGTTGTTGTCGTTGTTGTGACCACCGTTGCTGTTGATCCAACCACAGCTGTCAGCGCAGTCTACGGTATCATCTCGATGATGTATCGATTCATGATCGCTCAACCTCGAAAGCATGACACCAACGTCTGGTCTCAGCAACTTTAGTAAGCCACCCTGTCATCGTTGATCGAGAGCAACCACAACCAACCACAGCTTGCTTGTCAGGCAGTCTCGTTAGAGTAGACGATGTACCACAGATATTGTCGTTTGTAGCGTCGTTCTCGCTGTTTCATCATCTGCACCTTCGCCTTTCTTTTTCATCATCAATATCTTCCATCTTGGTTGATGCTGTTGATGTCGAAGAAATGTGCCAAAACTATTTCTTTGAGGGTGATCTCTAGATATTGTCTCTCTCTGTGTGTGTGTGTGCACTTGCTTGAAGTGTCGAAGTCGAGGAGAGACGAGGTGCAGTGTTTGTGCAGATTGGATTCGGTCGTCTTCAGGCGACTCAATTCTCTCTCGTTTGCCGTGGGCGCGTCTGACGTCTGAACCCGTCAAGCCTCCTTCACTCACTACTGCTGAATCCAGTAAGAAAGAATGGAAATACGAGAAAACTGATACATATTGAGAATAGGATCCGATTCCCATTCAGTCATTGTGTCATATTTTCAACTACTGAACAGCTACTTCTACTACTACTACTACTACTTTTAAAGTGTGCGAAGTTCCAAGAGAAATCGAACATAGACAGAGAACGGAAATTGACTCGAAGGACAGCGAGACGCAGAGGAGAAAGGCCTCAGGACCGTTCCACCAATTAGACACCCATATTTCTCGGTCAAACACGACGCCGCGGTCCAATCGATCCGGAAATGGAAATTGTGAAACGAAGTTATTCACTCAAAAGGTTACAATACGCCAGCAAAAGCTCGTATCTGTATTTCAGATTTTCTACACAGAGTTTCTATACAGAGTTCTCCAATTTGCTGCTTATGTCACAGATTTTGCGGATTTGTCAACCCTTTTCGCTTTTACCAAACTCGTAAACTTTTTCTATTGAGTTCTTTTACATTCTTGTTGCTAACCACATTTAGGGGGTAAACGTGTGGCTCTATAAGTACATTCTTGTTGTTAACAACATTTAGGAGGTCTAAACGTGTGGCTCTATAAGTCTGTGAATGCCTGAAGGTGTATGTGTACAGATCTATATATCTAGACATATATGTACATGTTTCTTATACGAGTTGAATATCCCTCTACGATTTACCTTTGCGATGCCCACCAACGCGATTGTGTTCCATTTACTTACCAGGTTAAAACTGGTTAATTAGGTTATTGTACTGGTGGCTTGACGTATAATTATGCAGAAATTAATTTATTTAATAATCTAAGGAAATTAATTTCTGTGATGAATACTCGTCTGATTGGTAAGGCATTAAGCCGTTTTATTTGGATCTGATTGTCCCGACATAACGCCGTTGCTGTTTACTTAACTTTAGTTTAGTAAAACTGCATGGCGTCAAGTGTGAGGATGTTCATTGTTTACTCTAGTGCACTCTTTTAATACAGCGAATCGCTCCTCTCCTTCTTCCTTTTCTAATTAATCTAAATATGTTCTACTTATTTTACTAGTAGCGGTCTTAAGTAGACACAGCAGTAGAATTGCTGAATTGGACGTGGTGGGGCAACCCAAACTGTAAACTACGCATTACTAATATATGATTTTGTTTTATTATATATGCATGCATGAGTTTAGCATCAAATAAAATAGAATGCTAACTTTATGAAAACTATATATATATTATAGTTTTGACTTTCTAGCCCGACGATGACGTGTATACATATATTTGTTTTTATATCAGTGTTGCCCTCTGACTATATAAGTTTTGTCGTGGTCATAAATGGTGATGTGGTGGCGTTCGTTCTGCAATACTAGAACTTTTACACTTGTCGGTTTAATAGTCAGATTGTTGTCGTTCCTGTAGTGGTGGGTGACCTTTTGGCTATTTTTGGATGAATAACACCTGGGCGTGGCATATTATAATCGGCTAGTGGTTTTGATTCCCTACGACAGCTGCTTGTGGGAGTGCTGACTTTAGCAATAGCTTCTAGAACACATTTTTACATGGTGCAAATTATCCATGCAACTAAGTTGGTATGTGGATCAAAAACGCCAATTACGGTTTTTGGCGATTGTGATGGCTGTAATCATGTACCGCACAGGCGATAATTGCTATTAACATGGATTAGTAGGAAGGAGCGATGGAGCTGATCTTGGCGATAACGTTTACGTATGTATGTTTACATGGTGGCCATTTGTTGTTCATAGAAATCAGTTGCTGTGCGGAGCAAAACCTAAGTATGGTGATTATTAATATGGCTGTAATAATCTACTGGGTCAGTTCGGCCAACTGTAATATTGTATCGGGCCAAAAGAAAGTTGATTGATTTTGTATAGAGATAAACTGGTAAAAGCATGCATGAAGCACACCAGGCGACGTTGTTAGAGCCACGGTAGTGTGGGACTCACAAACCCACCAAAAATCTAGTCGTCCTCCCAAGAAGGCCGCAGTACTGCCTTCTTGAGATTACAGTTTCCAAAACCTCGTGCATTAGCTTGATTCCCTCTTCTTTAGAAGCCGCTTGTTTGCCGATTGAATAACACATTTAGATATAGCCTGTTCACCTGTCAAACTGTCGAACACTACTCTAGTCGGAAAGACTGCGCCCAAGCGCTGTCCGCCGTCTTTCTTCTATATGTACAGGGTCTATCATAACAATATGTATTTATGCTAAGTTGGTAGAACTCGGCGAGACATTAATACTTCATAATGAAAGGAGGGGGCGGAAACGTTTTGCTTAAAAGTGAGGATAACATTTATAAAAGTAGCTATTCTGCTCTTTTCTCTTACATAGTTGTGCAAATTCTACGTTTGCGGGAGAACGAGTCGATGCACGACGAAACCGAAGACGCCGATTCTACGTCGGCGTCTTCGGCAGAAAATGCAGCATAAGTGAATGACACCCGACGCAAGCTAGCAAAATGCGAATGGCGGGATCAAGGAAAGTCATAGGAAGTCGATATGTTGTTATGTATTACGTTGAAGCTTTCACGTGCAGAGCCGTATAATTTTGCCATCACGGCCAAAAATGTACGCCTAAAGGACTATTCTCAGTCAATAGCAAATTTACGGCCTATAATTTTTGTACCAAAGTGTCAGTGGTGCGCTACCTAGTTGCCAAGTAACTAAGCTTTTTTGACAGCCATAATTGTTTTGTTTTACGTTAAAGTTTTCACGCTTCGAGTTGTCAAATTCTGCCAGGACGATTTTGCTCCCTCTGTCTATTGGAAAAACATATTTTAATTTTCTTCCGAGCTCTACCAAAACTCGAAATATGCACCTATGATAGGCAAAAAATGCTGTATTAAATGCTTAAGTTCCTGAGTCCAAATTGACAACAAAGGCAGAGAACAGCTAAACGTGTGTCTACCGATAGATGCGTGATGCCATCAGTAACCGTATAGCCCAATACAGGCTTCTTGGCGCATTAATGGTTGTGGCCAGATGAGATCTGGGCGGTTGGTAACCGTGGAGGGGCTGTTTGCCTGTTAGTTAGGGCTTATAAAACCGTTGGTGGTTGTGCGAGTTCGTGCGTGCGTCTGGAACATGGTGGTTGGGTTTCGATTGTTGTCCTTAACTGGCGTCACTCTGCCGATCGCTGCATGCGACGGTGATGATGACGTCGATATGTGGTAATGACGACGGCGGTGTTCAGTAGTCTCTCGTCATAATGTCAGGACCAGCTGGATAGAGTGGAGCTCACAAACCTCTGACCGAACTTTTGACTGACCCAATATAAATATTTATACATGTATATATATATATATATATATATATATATATATATATATATATATATATATATTATGCTTGTTGGAATTGTCCTATCGGTCTCATTTGTCGTTTTAGAAGGCGTATCGGAGGATTTAATGGGTCCGGTCTGCAGTAGCAGCAGTAACGGCCCTCCGGAACGGACGAGCTCTGTTTCTGTGTCTCATAGCGTTTTCGATGAGGGCGTTTGGCTGTACTTGTGAGCCGTCCCAGTGGCAGTAACAGCGAAATATATATATATATATATATGCTGAACATGATAGCTCTGCCGCGTGAGGAGTACCAAATAATGGTAGCAATAGCGTCAATGACCACAATAACGGTGATGACGATTCTTTGCAGCGGTTGCAATCGCATCGTTCGCGGTCGTATGAATCACACTATCGCCCGCAGAGTTTGCACAAGCAGAAGAAGAAGCAGGAGAAGAGATTTCATAGAACTTCGCTTGAAGGTAGCTCGTCATGTGGAAGCCATGCAGAGCAAATCGTGCGATCAGGTGTTTATTCTCATAATTATAGTGCTTCCACGAACTTCCACGAAACGTCGTTGCGTGGGCGTCATAAAATAGCGGACCAATGTCTGAGATTGTAGAATCTTCTATTCAGACGTGTGCTCTTGAAAGCTACCGTTTTTGGTAGAGCGTACATCTTCTGTAGGTTCTCAAGAAATAGCGGATACGACTCACCAGAAAATCGACTCACATGTTTAAGTTCTTGAGTACGGTGGATTTCAGAAAACTCGCCTTTATTTGGTCAAGCGTTCTAAGGCTTAACTTTGATAATTCCATAGGAAGCGGTGGCCGCTATCTCCAAGTTGAAGAGACATACGGCAACCTGCATTAATACTTAGGAGGATCACGATACATGACTCCCAGGTAGGACAAGTGCGAGTCAAATTCTATAGTTGCTGAATCTTAGTGAGGCTCGTGGCCTCCAGCCAGCTTGCCCAATCCAAGTCAAAATGTAGTTGCCTTGGCCTTACTTATTCCTTTATTCAAACTGAACTCCAACTGCAGGAATATAGCACGGGATTATAGTAAGTCATCAGCATAGACAAGAGCGTCCACCTGCGAATGTCGATTTTGCTTGTCTCCTAGAAGGTTGCTTGCCAGCACCGAAGCCGGCAGAGGCCTGGGGTGTCCACCACTGCTCTGTATAATTGCCGTATGTTTAGCAGCTCCATGATCTTTGATGCCAGTGTCCTTCCTGTACAGTACATTTTAGAAGTTCCACCATAATCAATGTAACCCCGCAAACTGGTAGTTGTCAAGTGTTCGTTCTCTCGTTCGTGCGGGCCGTGTCGCAGGTCGTCTTGAAGTTTATGAATGCGGCAGTACGAGATCTTTTTTCTTTGGTTTGAAGTGTTGTATAGAATTTGGAAGCACCTCGCATTCATCATTGTTGACCGGCCCTTTATAAGCCATGTTGTTGCTCAGGTGGTTTTTGTTAACTTCAAGGAAATGTTCTAATCGACAGGCTAGATGACTGACAGATGTTTGTTGATTGCAATCTTCTTCGCGATACCTCGGTGAGACGATGGAGCCAACGGATTCTCTTCTTCTTTGGGGATAATGTTAAGGACACTACTCTTCCATGCCGTGGGCAGTTGGAGTATTTTAATTAACTCTTGAGGGAGTGCAGTAAAGCAGGGTGCAAGTCCTGCTTCACTGCACTCACTCAAGGCGTGCTTGTCTGAGATGTTCATTTATGGGCCGTGAATCACGGGCTTTCGGTTCACCTCTCCGGTACGGATACTATCACGAAAGTCACGGACTTCAATATTACCTCTTCAGTACTGGAGTATAGCTTGAAGCGCTATGGCACTGATAAACATTTGACGGAAGTGAATTTGTAATTCATTATTTGCGATAGGACACGCAATAACGCGGCTGTCTGCATGCAGCCTGAGGTATTTAGTTGTTGCGCTTCAAGGAGCAGCTTGCATTGTCTTCGTTCTTCATGTTTCTTTATGGCATTTTTACAGCTCTGCTGCTACTCTCACGGCTTAATCTCGGGCCGGATTGCAGCTTTGCTGAAGATGTGTGTATGCATATGTGTATATATATATATAGTGTCTCAATATTGATTGGTTTATTCGCTTAATAAGTGTGTGCACACATATCATACTTTTATATCTATATTATTTTATATCACTCATGTTTAATATATGCGACGTTAATCATAGTCAGAGCGGCATAGATGGCATGATTATATATATATATATATATATATATGTAAATATATATTTACATATATATATATATATATATATATATATAAATGTGCTATGGTTAAAGTCGTTTGTAGTGGCTGGTGTGTTCCGTGGTCATTACGCTAACTGCTACACTTTTCTGCAATCCATTTCACGTCGCCGTTAAAAAGGTTTCTGGGAACTGATTGCTAATGATCTCGTCCAGGCTGTATTACAATCTACGGGGAAACACTACTTAATCAGTAATAGCTGATTAGTAGAGAGCCGACCACCCGATGGTTGATTTGTCACGTCGAAATCGTCGTCACAGTAATGAAAAAGCCAAATTTTATGCATTTGGCATTCACAGATGTAATTTTTATTTTAATCTCATAAAAGCACAACGCTGCTGTATCGAGACACGCACAGTGCTGATGATTCGTCAACAAAGAGACTACAGCAATGGCAGATGTGGACAAACGCTCACCTCCTTTAGGATCCACCGAATGAAGTGGATTTCACTAATAACCGACACAAATGCGTGTGTATCTCTTTCCTTCGCCCTTGTCGAAGCGCACCGAGATTTGGATATCGTATATGGTCGCAGTTGTAATCAGCAGTAGTCGAAGGTATTTGCATACTGCGCAAATAATGGACGTGATCCAGCAACCTTTTGTCAAGCTGGAGTGGAATATCTGTGGGTACATGAGGCGCTACCTTTTTTTAGGCGCTAGGTCTACTACGACTACTACCAGCCAATTATGGTTGGTAGTAGTAAGGGTCTCCCTTTATTTTTTGACACTTCAGTGTAATTTTAGGGTTAATTTAGACAAATTGACTTACGTCAATTGAGCTACCTTGGGGTAACCTTGACACCCGGCCTATCTTTTACAAAACACATAGAGAACAAGCGTGCAAAAGCAGTATCGGCCAATGACGCTACTCGGAGATCTTACACAAATTGACATTAAGACTGGAATGAACCTTTTTAAGATAAAAATAGCTCCGATTATAACTTACTGCCTTCGGGCCATTGCACCAAACTTAACCTTAGATAACATGAAAGAAATAGACAAAATAAAAGCAATTGTTGTGAAATATATGCTCGGATTGCCGCGTAACGCATCGACAACATTGGCGATGGAACTATGCCAAGAGCGAAGCTTTGTGGAAGATCTTATATTGGACAAATACGTTTTTAGCCCACTCGTCGTAGAGCAATATCGCGCATACAGAGAAAAGCGTAATTTGAGCTTTGCCATAGAGAAGTTCACTGACGGTCTTGCATTCACGACAGACCTGTTGGAAGCAGGGAATGCAAGTGAACAGACGGGTACTCTGCAGACTTACCTGGCATGGCTGCCACCAATATATATATATATATGCCTAAAAGGGTATTGCTTTGAAATTGAAGATTGTGTATGTAAATATTGTGGCACATGTAATATTTACCGATACCACACACTGCAATGCAACGAAATAGAAGCTGGTTCGACGCATGCAGTAGTGAAAGACGTTATCAGCCGACATGAATTTTAGGTAATATCTACCAATTTCTGGTGAAATAAACTTGTATCTAAAATTTAGACAAAACAAAAATGTAACCGCTCTAGGTCTGGGAACAAGTTTGGCAGTAGACGTCGTTCCGAACAGCACTTTTCTGTGAAATTGAGTGGCTAAGCAAGGCGCGGCATTGGACAGGCGGATACCACAAGATGACGGCGACGATTACGATAAAGCCATACTAAAAACGTGCATTGTCATGCTTCAATAAGCTTTTGCCTATCGCTGAATGTGTGCATAGGACAAACGCGGCTTTTATTGTAGGATTTCATTCTAGTCTGCGAATCGAGTTTGGGGAGGAGCGAGGAACGGCAGTGGATAGATAGATCGTGCTACCGCTTCTCGTCGTATGTAGCTTATTTATTTAACGTGTCCTTTCATTCCTACGTCGGAAGCCTCAAGGCTATCATTTAGTCTTTTTGTCTCCTCAGTGACGCAGTAGAGCCAGCTGATGTACCAGCTGCAGCTAAGGTTATTGATCTGGTTCAACGTTACTTATAACAACAACAATAATAATTATAGTAATCCTACGAATAGGAACTTCCTGCCCTCCTAAGAATGGCCGTAGAAGTAGTAGAAATACTTGCAAATGTCGCTTGATTGGAAGATAGTACGGAGCGCCCGACTGCGTTGGCGAACGCTATAGAGCGTGGCGCTTTTTACGGGTTTCGTTGCCGATTACCGATCAAACCTTAACTGGCCCATATTCCATCCCTCAAACGGCGTGAGGCTTTCGTCTAGTATCGCACCGCATCGTATCATACGGCCATGCTATATGGTGTTTTTTTTTCTGCCGGCAGGCTCTTCCAATCACTAATGCTGAATCCTTTCATCCGGGCGTCATGTTCACTTTGTACGCTGTTGCATTTTTCTCTCTCTTTGGTATTTTCCTATCTCTCTGTAGGCGGCATTCGTCTATTTCAAGACACCAATAAGCTCTTCCTGTCAGGCTTAGCATTGCTGGGTGCCTTAATGTTCCGTAACTTTAATTGCCGCGGTAGGATTACCACGAAGTGTTGGGTGTTGCATAGTGGTGCTTGAGAAATCCGAGACTGTCTTTGTCGCCACAGGCGGCAGGACGTTGACCGGGCACTACCAGGTATTTGTGACACGCGATGATGATGATGATGATGATGACTGGGCTTAAGAACGAAAATCAGGCTTCATTGAAACGACATCTCACAGTGTCTGTCAGAGGATCGAAAAACGTCTCCCATTAACAAACACATTTTGGCGTCCAGCAATCAAACGCAGTGGCGGTTACAGACAGCGACGATTTTTTTGCGCGAAAAATATCCTTGATGTGGAGCATAACAGTCCTATCGTAGAGTGTCGTCCTACTACTACTACTACTACTACTATTTCGCGATTAAGCCGCGGATTTAACAGTGTTTAGGCCGGTTTTTGATAGATTGTATCGTTTATCGTTCCAAGCTATGTATATTCGCTGTACAATCGTGTTGTGTTCAGACGTCGACTCCTCAATTTGAGCCGCAGTGTACGCAAGAGTGGTGCGGGATTCCCGCCACATCCGGCTAGTACTCGCATTATGCTCACTAGTTCGGCCATCCGTCTGTTGCACGTCTCGGGCTTGCCTTCCGTTGCTCTTTCTTTGTAGGGCTCCCTCTGTAGTCGGCATTCTTCTATTTCCAGGTCCCTTGGAACTTGTTCTCTTAGGCCTAGTATCATTGGGCCGGCTAACCCGGCGGAAATCATTAGAAATGAAGTGTGAAAGGACAAATTACAAGTATTTTACCCCATAGGTGACCATCAGTCGGTGTTTGGCAAACAATCGTTTTGTAAGCCTTTGGCACTAATTCTGATTTTTTGAGGGGGACTAATTATGAAATTTTTGCATAGCTAGTGTTAACCGCCTTTGTGTTGATTGAAGAAGTAACAAGAAAAGGAAAATGCATTGTAGCATCTCCGTTTAAGGGAGCAGTTTTTATGCGTAAAACCTATTTGTTTTTATTAGAGTATCTTATATGTTAAAGGCACCGTCGGCTCTATTGTACAACGATAACAGGCAGTTTGTGCATATTATTACAGGAGTTTATCGTGTGTGTGCATCACGCTACTGCATCAGTGCAACGGCAGTATCCGGATCAGGAAAGGCGTGTGATCGGCGGTTATAGGGAACGGCGAAAGATCCGAATATGAAGCAAGGCTCAAGGTGGTCTATTATCTGTGTCCCATCCATGCATCACCTTAGACCACTGGTTTAGAAACACAACAAAAGAACAACGGAAGGATTTTCATTTCGAACTTGCTAACATGATGACCGAGAATTGGGGAGAAGCAGTGGGAAGAAGCCGACTGCTCAAGATGGATTTACCGTCGACACAGTAAGTAGATGCTCGATTTTCCCAACGACGATGCGAAGATAATATATATATATATATATATATATACAACTACCCCATACAGATTTACTTGAGACTATATTTGCATTCTCGACTAATAAACATATATATATATATATATATATATGTTTTTTTTTCGTACAGTTTTATGTCAAAAGCCCATTTTATGAGTTTGGCAACACGTTAGCACAGATTCGTACTGGTGTTATTGGTAGTGCTCATGGGTGCTGCTGTAAATTCTCTAACGGTATCAGCCCAAAATTCTGTGGTTTCAGGGAGAGATCTGGCAACGATAAGGGTTCGCCATCAGCGGACGTTTTGTCAGCGCGAGGTCAGGCGCGCACAGCGCTTTTTGAAGAACTCCTTGCCTTGGATCGAATCGACATCGCCGCCTTGCGAAAGGCATGTTTCCACGGCATCCCCGACAGACCCGGACTGCGGCCCCTTTGCTGGAAGATCCTACTTGGTAAGTGCGACGACTACGGTGACCGTCAGGTTCATAGTAGCAGTAAACAATAAAGAGTGGCCTAATTAGTGCTAGCTAATTAAAATAAAGTGCTACTTAAGCCTTTGATACACGCTGTTGACGTTGAGTCAAAGAAACGTACATCATTTAGCTTGATTAGGAAAAGATGACATCATACGTTACTACGTGAACAATATCTCGATAGATCAGACATTTCATCGATATGAAGGTTTATATATTAAAATAAATGTAGATTTTTGCTATTTCTCATTAGTTGTATATCCATGGAGTTCAATATAGCGTGCTACTGAATACCAATAATTGTACAGATAACAGAGATGACAAGAACATTTTTGCATAAAATGTGAATGATCTTTTGAATGGAATATATATATATATATATATATATATATATATATATATGCTACTTTATCTTTACACACGGAAATAAAGGAAATGTTGAGAAAAAGAGCTAGAGAGAGCCATTTCAGTAACTGAGAGCTTTCTGGACTTGAACATTTAAAAGTAGATCTCTCTCATTCTGGTGTGATTCTCTTGTGGGATTCTCATAGGTTATTTGGGCGAGGACAGAAGCATGTGGCCGGAGTACCTAAAACAACAGCGACAACTCTACGCGAGATTTGTGCAGGAGATGGTGATCGAATCTGGCATCGATCAGGATGATCACTCATGTGCAGATCATCCACTCAATATGAACCCTGACTCCAGGTATATATATATATATATATATATATATATAGGATTTTCGAAGAAATCGTTTGAACGTTGCTGACAACAAATGGAAGTACTTCCAATTTTTTTACAAGTAAACCGTAATGACGAGCTGCGTTCTGCTGCTTCATCAAAGTGAGAACAGAGACCTCAACCAGGAGTGCCTTCGTTCGTCTTACAGGTGGCAGAGCTATTTCAAGGACAACGACGTCCTCTTACAGATAGACAAGGACGTGCGTCGGCTATGTCCTGATATATCGTTCTTCCAACAGGCCACTCAGCATCCGTGCAAGAAGATTGTCGACGATCCTTCGGTACGCATAGATCGCCGTATGATCCTGACAGTTTACCCCCTTGGCGCATCGCACTTGAAAACTATGTTTGGCGGCCGTAAATATTTTAGATTTTGTTGGTGCGAATGCTCAGACCACGCTGTTAAGGTGCTATTGGCTCTACGAATGTGTCATATCCCCCCAGGTGGATTCTTTGCGCGAGCGCGTCGAGAGAACGGTACTTCGTTCGGGAGTTGTTCAACGCAGCAGAACAGGACTCACCAATGTGGCGCTGTTTAAAAAAATTGCCATCGAACAATACTCGGTGCTGTCAGATGGCCAGGAGGCACATTGGGAGGTATGCATGACTCGGTTTAGTATATATGGTTCTATTATGCATAATGTCTGTTGTTTAATTTTAACTACTGTTTGATTTCTATATTTAGTTTGATTGTTTTTCATTACTGTTTATTTTGCAATTCATTTTCATTTCAAGATGTCACATAATTATTAATTTAATCGTCGTTATATGCATTTTGAACACCTCTGCGAGCAGAACTGGCAGCGAGATCGATCGCTAACATGGTGAAATTCTTGGGTCGAACATACCATGTAATGGTAGCCATGCACATTGTACCTTGTGTATGTACACGTGCTGACAAGTGCATGTCATTTCATCTCAAAGCTTCCTGGCGAGGTACACATCTAACTGCGCTACCTCGGCCGACTGCGGCGGTAATTTTTCCCTGTCACTCCAACAAAAATTGCTGAAATAGTCCTCTAATAGGATCTTTGTAGCTGGGCAAATTTTCTTCTGAAATATGTCCCAACACCCTGTCAAGGCTGTTAGGCTCGACATTGGTACAATCTTAAGCTCAAAAAGACGTAATGCCGCACGAGACAGTGTTCGAAGGTCTCTCACCTTTGTGTGAATAAGCCGCCTGACACCTGTCTATATATATCCAGAAGCTTAAGCTGATCAGGCGAGGGAAGCCAGATTGTTTTCTGCAGCGGTTGCCAATCAAATTTGTTTTTATATGCTTGTTGACCCTCAAAATTCGTAGGGCATTGGATCTGGCCGCGAACGAAGAAAGCAGTCTGTTTCACTTTATCTTATTGATTTGCACTCATTGCAGGTTGTCGAGAGGATACTGTTCATCTACGCGAAGCTTAATCCTGGACTTGGCTATGTTCAGGTTAGTAAAATAAGCAGTTTAAGTGCACTGTAATACTTGTGAACTCATAAGTCATCATTATCATACGCGTAAACTACTATGACTATTATAATTTGAACTACTCAGGCACATTTCTATATGTACTACTGCTATGAGTAAATAGTTTAAAAGGAGGAAGAGGAGCTTATTTTAGCCGTTGACAGGTAGAGCGGTGTACTGGGAGTTGGCAAAATAAAAGTAAAAAAGCTAAACTCAGCCAAATGCACATGTCGGGCAAGTAAATGGTTTATTAAAACCGCTGTCGTAGATTCACAAATATTAGTTTGATTTTGATAGTTGCATGACTGCATTTACTAGAATATCGTATTTCTAGTGCACCAACTTAATGTAATGATTATATTCTTTGGAACCGTTAAATTGTTTTGCTTTGGTTCTAACGAGTAGGGCAATTCGTTGACAGGCAAGAAGAGACAAGTTACTTTTGTTTTGACTAGAATTAAATACTTTATTCAGATTTGTCTAGTCATGTAACTTACTAAATTCAACTAAGCATTTAGTTGTGTACATTTAAGTATATATGATGTATACTTATAATTTCGGCTAGTCCGGTTTTATTATCTGTTTAGCGCTCTCTAGCTCTATATCATACTGTCTCTAAGCACATTTGTAGACGCGGCTTAAGGGGCAGCCTTATTTCGAACACACCGACAAAGCAAAAAATATTTTTCATATAGCTATTTGCGCGGCGGTAAAAGTGGTTTTGTCCAATTATGATCCCGGTAGACCCGCTGATCTGCGCTGTACTTCTTTTTTTTCACTTGCCACTTTAACATGATATTCATTGTTGTCGTTTGGCGCGCATCTGTCAAATTTGGCATGGTTAGGGCATGAACGAGATCGTGGGGCCAATCTACTACACGATGGCGACCGATGCGAATGTGCAGGCACGCGAACACGCCGAAGCTGACAGTTTCTTCTGCTTTACTCAACTCATGTCTGCTATGAGGGATTTCTTCCTCAACGCAATGGACAACACGGTACGATACGACGACGCCACCAGGATGCTTGCACAAAAACAACCTGAAAAAAAAATGATTCAACAAAACATATTTAAAACAACCTTTACAAATGATTCAATAACACGTATTTAAAACAACCTTAATAAATGATTTAACAAACATTATTTTAAAACAACCTTAACAAATGATTCAACAAAGTTTAGTTAAAACAACCTTAAACAATAATTTTAAGTTTAGGGCGTTTGCACAGTCACGAGTGACACATACCGAACCGTACTGATGAGGCCATTGTTCAATCTGCTAGTAGTGCTGTGCATACATATGATATGCGGAGCATGATGCAATGAGCATCGGCCAAAGAAAATTCGATCAACAGCGGCCACGCCGCCACGACAGCATATCTGCAATGGCCGTCATGCGGCGGCGGCAGCATAGTACTAACGGGAATTAGTTATTTTGGCGGCTGAGCTTATTGTCGCTGTTGTTGTGGTTATTGCCACTAACAATTGCTGGCGTTGTGTTGACAGGTGACTGGCATTGGCGCCATGATGGATCGATTCATGAGTCAACTGAAACAGCTTGACCCCGACCTTCATCAGCGGCTCGTTCTACAAGACATCAAACCGCAGTTCTACGCGTTTCGATGGATCACGTTATTACTCAGTCAGGTAAACCCTCCAATCTAATACACTTGGTTAGCACTGCGCGTATATAGCGTCGGGTTATTGTTTTTGTCGTCTGCATCGCTCGCGTTCTTTGTTAGCAGTCGAGTAGTAACTATATCCCCTTTGAAACAAGCTAAAACATGAAACACCTCTCTCTGTCGCTCTCTCTCTCTCTATATACATATCTGTATACAAATATATCGGCGTGGTCTAGGGCGCTAGCAGCTAGTCATGGTTGTCAAATATTGTCCCCGGTTCGATCCCTGCTGTTGATAGAAGTTTTGTTGAGCGATTCTCATTTAGAATACGTGATAAACCATACTGCTGAGGCTCAGCAATCATGCCGTCACAAGGGCTGTTGGAGAAACGCTAGATATCTCATCATGTCCGTTTATGCTGCTGTGTCTGAGCTCTCCTGATATAACAGAGTAACATGTTTATTTAGGTATACACGTCATGACGATTAGTATATATATATATATATATATATATATATCCTAATTTTTTGGTGGCGCGGACCAAGGTCAATTGAAAAAGTATTGCTTTGCTTAGTTAAGGCGAACCTGCTCTTTTCACAGGAATTCTCGCTGCCCGAGGTTGTCCGCCTGTGGGATTCGATCTTCGCGATGAACGAGCGTCTCGACTTCGAATTTCTGTTGTCCACTTGCTGCGCGATGGTCCTCCTGCTACGAGATCGACTATTTGAAGGCGACTTCGCACACAACATGAAGCTTCTGCAAAACTTTCCCCACGATGAAGGCAGCGGGTCAACGGTTGATCGCATCCTGGTCAAGGCGCTCTCAATCTATGACCCAAATTCCGCATTAATTAAATCTAACCGCTCGTCTCCATCGCTTACATCGTAGCCAAGTGCGTCGAACATCAATTCAAGAGGAGGACGAGCCAATCGAGCTACCAATTTATATATAGTAGGTTATTATCCAATAATTAAGTAATTCAAGAGCGAAATGGGTATCCAACCAATACTGCGCAACGAGAGGGACACCTTTACCTCCGCTCTGTGAGCGTTGTAGGTTTATCTACAGAGGTCAATTTCAGTGGAATTTCCACGTGAATGTTTTCTCGCTTTGTACTATCAGGCGTACACAGACAGCGATGAGTCCCAAAACATGGTTAGTTACTTTTACGTTGTCAAAACGACAAGTTAGGTATGTATGGATATTTTCATGGATAGAGAAACCGGTGACATTTTATTTCAGGCCCGAGGATAGTCCTAACAGGCGACCAACTCGGGACACAAAGAAAAAAACATTGGACCCATATGAGATTGTTTGATGCACATATGTAAGCAATGCGTGCAAAGCACCAACAAATGCGAAGGTAACGGCCGTTTTAGTATTTGGTATTTTGGTTTTCGACGACTCCGAATGGGGTGTGAATAGAACGGCTGTCAAATGACGTTCCTCGAACTAATTGGGCATTTCTTTAAGAGCGTTACATGACAGGAGCCTTATTTTGATCTTAAAATGTAAAGCATAAAGCAGACAGATCCACACTCGCTTGAGGGAAACGATGTGACTCATGCCTAGGTGTATGTTAAATGGTCGTAGCTAGGTATCTGCAATTGAAACTAGGTGCCTTAAACATGACACAGGAGGTGATATTTTGTCTTGTTTTATGTATGTATATAAAATACATATGTATTATACGTACATACATATATAATACGTATATGTGTGTGTGCGTGGGGCGGGGAAGGTAAGGGGGGAATATATGTGTATATACATACATATATAGCTAGGTAATCTTCACTTAAAGGTGACGGAACGCTACTGATTTTGCAAGGTACGTGCTGTACAATCAATGTCAAATGATCCCAGAATTCCCTGAGGTAGCCAAAATGGGATGGACACACGTTAGTACATTACATATCTATGGTCTCGTATATTCTCGGTCTTGCAAGAAAGAAAAAGTGTAAATAAAGATGTACAGTCAGGCTGGAATAAGGTACCATTTTATGGAATCAATATTGCATTTGTACCTCGTGTCGAATGTTTTTGTCGTCTATTGTAAAGCCTTCGTCATTTCAGTGCTTCAGGGGCACGGGAAGTTGATCTTATCGGAGTGCTGGTGCCGAATATATATATATATATAAACAGGTGTTCGGATTTTTTTAAAGCGAAATATAGCATTGTAAAGCTCGTTATAGCAAATATATTTCCAATGGAACATGGTCTACGATAAGTCTTGTTTCGGAATGAGAGTGAAATTACTAAAATCTGTGACACTGGTGATGTTGCTCACATAGAGAAATGTGTGATTGCAAGACAACTAGGAACTAAGCACATCATCGTGTGTTCGCCTGAGAAAAATGTTCTGAAGAACATACGGCACCGGCTAAAAGTTGCGACATGGTCGTTTAGAAGCGAACTCGCAAAAATGGAAGCTCTATTACTAGCTTTCACGTCCAATGCCTCAAGATAATAACCCTACGCTGTGCTCAACACAAACGATCACTCACAGAGCTCAAAACTAATACGTTTATGCCAATGTGCATTTCATGACGATCATTTTGATACCAAATATTTAGCCGATTCGTGGTTGCAAATAAGTAAGGTTTTCCGGAGGGCACGTTTAGCTTGAGTGTAGGCAGAAACGACCCACTCCATCAGATAAATCACTCGTCATAGCTCTAAAAGAACACACAACTATTTTATTATCTTACAATAGCTGTTCGAAAATGCCTCCGTAAACCACTTTACACATTGAGTGTCGCCTGCAGAGATTTCATTGGACGTCTTGAAATATGCCAAGCATTGCTCCACAGCCTTAGCAGCGGAAATTATCCTGGTGACCAGCTCTTCACGTAACTCTACCGGAATCTCGTAAAGAAAGAGAAGAGCCTTTAGGTGATCCCAAAAAAACAATTAATCGTTTCAAACCGATCTTTTTTAAGGTTTGTCTTCCGATATTTTGTACCGATATTTTGTAAATAAATTAATCTGCACTTATCCTAGAAAGAAGCAATATAGAGGCGTCTTTGACGTTACTAACGAAGCCTGCCTAGTTTACATAATTATTATACGAACTCAACGTAATTCGATCTGTATGTAAGTATAAAATAATAAGAATGCGGTTTGTACTGTGTGCATGTTGTCTAGATTGGAATTTAGCTGGATAGTACTGCGTGCATGTTGTCTAGATTTGACAGGTATACATATACGTTGGATAAATAATTATTATAAGACCGACATTTCTCTTCCTCTGTGTGAGAAACTCTTCTATAAATGGTAATGCAATAGCAATTCCATGAATCAAGCCGACAAATTAGAGGAACAGAGACAAAACTTTCTTATAATGAATCTGTCATTTTTAAGAAAACAATTCTAGTAAAATGTTCATAATTCAGAAAAAATATTTAAATTGTGTTAGCCTAAGTTGCCTTGAATTCAAAACCTCTATAGTTATATGTATACCATATAAATCAACACATTAAATAACATTCCCTTTCCTCCCAAGAGCCAAGCTTATTTGATCTTAGTTAAATTAATTTCCTGAGGGTTGCCCTGAGGGTTCACCGCAGCAGTCGAAATCTCCTCGCTCTCTGTTGGCTTCAATCCCGCTATTCTTTGAGGACCTCAGAAATAGGCATATCCTACTTAGAATGATCACGTTGGAAGAGCGCAGTCGACTGGTAATTAAAAATGACTTCGATAGGACGTTGATTTACGAAAAACGATTTATGCAAAAAAAAATCTGTTTACAAAAAGAAGAATATGATAGTCTTACCGGAATAAAAATGTACCTTACAACAATGCCAAAAGTCAGCCGGAACAAAAGAGTTTGTCTAGTGATTGAAATAGTCTCATGCTTTTTCGACGGCTTATTGCCCTTGATTGACTTCTTGATTTGTTTGTAGAAGCCTCTATATCTGGATTAGAAGTAATGCTGCATTTTGTTATGCACTTTCTCCAATAATATAAACTCTTACACAGCTAATAACTTTAAGCTCCGGAACAAAACAGTGACGACGGACTCCCCACCGCACGCGCCTTGGTGACGAATCGTCTGCCAAAAGGCTACGCAGTAGGAGAACAGCGAGATGATTGAGAAATCGCTCGCAAGGGCGATAGAGTCCCACGAAAAATCAGAAGCGCTGCACAAAACTGGGCCTATCTCTAGCTACATGACGAGTCAGTGAAGGTCAGGACTCCGGTCAGTCAGCTCCTCAACTGCATTGTATGAAGGTACAACGTCTAGATTGCTGCCATCCATGGAAGAACCAGGAACAGAGACATAACAATTAACAAAAATTAACAAGCAAGAAGGGCCAGGAGGACACCAAGCGATTTTTCTTTAAAGGGAGAAATGCATCTCCAAGGCCGAGACGCTGAAACTTCTCTTGTAGCACGGTGGACCTGACAGAATACAATGTAGATGTTACGGAAATCTAACGTCTAGCTTGCAGTGATATGCGATTGACAGTTGCAAAAACCGCAGAGAGTGCCTCTTGAAGGCCCCACGACCAAGGAGGGTGTACAGGCCTCCCAAAATGTGTTAACACTGCGCAGATTATAATAAGGGAATTGCTTGGAGGAACGACGCAAGAAGATGGTAAGCATGCACTAAGGCAGAGATAGCCAGTGCTACCCCGCTGATGGCTGAGAAGAGTCAAAAGGGATCCGCCCGATGGTCGGCCGTGGCTCGGTTAAGTCACAGGCAGGTCGCGAAATTGATGGAGAAAGAAAAAACGCCTTGCCCAATTTCAGAGTGGTTTCTGTGCCCACTAGCCGAAGATACCAAAGAGTATATATTCATTTATTCAATGTTATCATTCATTTATCGTCGTAACATGATATAAATATAATATTATTTCTACATTTAGAAATATTAATTACCAAAAACAATTTGTGTGTTAACCGCAAAGAGACAGCCGAGAGGATAGCTAGCTGAATAGAACTACGCTAACCGTAAGCGGTGCCGAAAAAATGGCGCCAAAAGAACCGGCCTGTTGGAACCTGCGGAGATCCAACATCGGGGGCGGGGAATGGGACATCAACTAATCATATAATCACCGGGCTGCCAAAAATGCGGCGAACTGGGTTCCATCTCATTTAAATGCACGAAAGCCCTCTCGTGCTACAACTGCGGAATTGCCGGACAGCCAATTCCTCTGCCTGTTCAAATTACCGGTTCAAAATAACAGAGGGCAGGCGCACACTAGGTAACCCTTCATGACCCGATCCGGATTTACGGCGACTAACGCCCTAGAGAGCCAGACCGCACCGTCAACGCGCTTTCTGAATACGGCGAGGGTTTTAAACTAATAAAAGCCCGCGAAAGAGGAAAATACGGTTCACCACCGGTGTACCAGTAGGCTTCTAAGTCTCATAATTCCAATGACGCAACGTAAAGAAATTCAAGTGAACTGCAACAGAAGTCTTGCATCTCATCTAATTGGAAGAGATCGCGACGAGTAGAGGAGCATGTCTCACCTTCATCAGTGCGCCAAACGCTCGTGTGGCCAAACGAAACTTATCAACCAAAATCTAGTAATTAAAAACACATTTAAGTGCTATCGAGTAACGGGAAAAAGTGTGACGTCATGTTTCTCATGGATTGACATGAACGGGATAGCGGCCCGGATAACTTACTTAAGGGGGGGGGGGGGAGATATTGTTTCGACTTGACCGAGAACCTTCGAGCCTTCAACAAGTGCACCTTGAAGACACTGGAGGTGCTCCTGAAGGTACGCCTCTCTCCCGATGCAAGCTTGCTTCCCATATCCTTACGTGGACTCGAAATGCCTAAAGCTGTAGCGTTGGCTGGTTGTACCATAGTCTCCTCTATGTCCCAAGCATTGGAAAACGGCCAAACGGTTACTAAACGATACAGGTAAAAGTGTCTACGATCACACTTTGGCAGCTTTATATGAGAGATTAGCCTTTCTGTGCGGTGTCATGTCCACTGACACCCTTTTCCAAAAAGGCCGGTTTACCACATTGCAGGAGAATATGTTTGCGCATCTCCTTGAGGAAGCCCCTACTACGACCAGGGAATAGCTTATCTAGATAATTTCATGAAAGAGAAAACACGTCTGGAACATAGTCGAAGAGCTCAAACTGGAGGTCGAGAGAAGTGGCGAAGAGAAAATTTACTATGGGGCGACATGCTAACAGGCCTTCCGCAGGGTCTCGATGCACCCTCGGTTCCTGAAACAAACTTACCGAGAGATCCGTGAGCAGGTCGAAGTAAGAGACTCCCTCCTCATGGCTTCGAAGTAAAGCCACATAATTCCGAACCTTGAGGGGGTGCGGAGGAAAACGGGTTTTAGTGGGTGAGAGTTCCACACTAGACGCTGATGGTTGCCAGCTCTGGCTGTGCATAATGCACTTCCTAGAACTTTCGGAAAAAAAAATTATTTTTCAAACATGCACGCCGATTTCGTGCATGTTTCCATGAAGTTTACTCTCCACCATTCAACCTTGGTGGAGATGCTTTCCGCGGGGGGTAAATTCTGTTAGGGCACTAGGTCTTGGTGGCATTCCAGTCTCGGTCAGGAAAGTACTTTTAAGGAGTTCCCGGATTCGGCAGCTTACGTTCTTGTAGCGGCTGCCTCCCTCTGGCTTGGCAGAAAACCAAATTTTGTACCATCGCTAATGGGGTTAACTTCTATAGACTAATCTGCTTAGTTAGCGCGCTGGTCAAAGGCATATATCCAATAGTAGAATCCCGCATGCGATGCTTTTCAGAGGAGTACGGCCTACTCTCACCAATACAATTCGGGTACTGAAAAAGCCAATCAGTCCTCTGCCACACAGTGGGCGGAGGCCTTGTGCCAATGCCCACTTAGGACTAGGGGCTTGCTACTGGTTGTACTGTTAAACATGAAAAACGCATTCAGCAGTCTGTCTTGTAAGGTAATCTTGGGCACACTACTCAAGAAAAGAGTCCCGCTCTTTTTGTGCCATGCAATTTCCACCTACCTGGGTAGACGTGCAGTCATCGAACGCTTCAAGTTCGACATGACAGCCGGGGTTTCTCGGACGCCTTCTATGGAACTTGGCATAAAACGCCTTGCGTTTAAACCATCTCCCGGAAGGCACTGAACAGCTGGAACACGCAGACGACCTCACAGTGGTCATCCAGGTCCGCTTACCCCAGCAACTAGAACTAAGAGCTAACGACTCCGTGGCAGACGTCGCTGGCCAGAGAGGGGGTTGGTCTACAACGGACGCCGAATAAAAGTGAGGGCATACTCGTAATTGGGCAGTAAGGAATCTCTTGAAACTAACTCTAAAAGGTCAGGACATCAAGCTTATCAATACCACTCGCTCTACTGGAATGCGCCTGGACAAGGGACTACGGGGCATTTCTTACGCCTGACAGCAGAAAAGCTACTAAGGTCTCGCGCAGGGTCTCGCACCCGACTGGTGCCTAACAACTGCGGCCCACGGAAGTCAAAAAGGTGCCTTATTATGTCGGTGGCTGGGTCCATAGTTTTCTTCGCAGAACCGCTGTGGGTGTCGATCGCACTGTTCGCAGCCAGCAACAGGGCGATGCTGCGCAAAGCCTAGAGAGAGTGGCCGCTTCGAGGGTTACACTGGTCTATATAAGAGGCAGCACAGCGGCTGTCTTCGTTCTAGCTAATACAGCCGACTGGGACATAAAAGCAATTGAGCGGCACCGTTTTTAGAAAAACTCGGCAACGGAGAAAGCGGAGGGAAGGAATATAACGCTCGAAAGTTTGTATGGAACTCCACTCTCTGAAGCGCTCTGATCCCGGATATCAGGGCCTAAGTGAACCGTCCAGGTGATAAGTTAACGTCCTACATGACTCAGGTCGTCACCGGACACGCTGTTTTTCAGTCTTATTTTTTCAGAATTGGAGAAGCCACAGCACCATTTTGCAAGTACGGCCGAAGCGAAACCGAGAGCACGCCTGAACATACAATCTTGTGGTCCCCGGCATAAGCCCTTCAACGTGCGGGTCTACCTAGGGTAAACGACGGCGTACTTGGAACGCTCATACAGATTTTAATTAAGCCACGTGACGACTGTACTAGTATTTCCCGTATTATTGAGAACATACTGCACGAAGAGAAAAAAAACGGTTTTATGTGACAGGACACCTAGGTTCATAACCTAGTCTTGGGCAGTTCCTGATGAGATGCGGATGAGAACATAACTGATTTTTAGTGGCTGGAGTACCGCATTATCGGTTCGCACTTGCAGACGAGTTTCCTGCATTGATGTCCTTGTGTACGTACCGCAGTTGGTTCATAAAAAGGCCATACTTAGGGGCTCCAACTTGAGGTCTTAAGTTCTTAAATGTAGTCTGCTTCTTAACAACAAAATGTTCTCCTCTCATGGTGTCATACCCGAAGTGATTGCAGAAAGAAACGTTTATATATATATATATATATATATATATAGAAACATGACGACGTCTGTGATCGCGTGGCGCGTCTTCTCCGCGAGAGGGGTCATGAGGTGGTTCGTGAGTGAGTATTCCGTCGATCGGGCGCACCTGGTCTAAAGCCTGACCTCGTAATAACAACACCTGCCGAGGTCTGGGTGTTAGATGCCGAGGTTTGCGGCCCGAACCTGGCAAAAGCGCGGCAGGACAAGATCACCAAATATGACGTCGAGTTCCTAAGCGCTGCGCTCCCCGACCCGCAAAAACCTCGCAGATTCGGATCCATCACTATCTCTATGAGTGGTGTATGGGACTCCGAATCTGCGAGGACGCTCTTGGGGCTCGGCGTCACGAAGAGGAATCTTATGGATCTGACCGTTTTAACTTTGCAAGGAACCTTGAGGATATACCGCTCGCACCGGGTCCATAAGAGCGGGGGCTACCATCAAGCAAGAACACGGACAACTGATTCTTAACTTCACGTGACACCTTCTTACAACCATTTTCATTAAGACGAGCACTGCCGAGTGTGCAAACGCATTGTAAATGATTAATAAATCATCACAATATTTTCTATATATATATATATATATATATATTCTTGTTACTTCAGACTCTCGGCTTATCTGGACATCGGATTTAGCTTTATTATGCGTATGACTAACCACTAATTTACAGGTTTTAAAGACAGATTTGCAAAGGCATATGCGTGTGAGAAGATCGAACCCGCGTCTTCTGATGTCAAGGCCTCAGCCCACGTACCCTATTTCATCATCTCCGTAAATTTTGCAAATAACACGGCGAATATTAATGAAAACGTAGTTTAATACTATTTCTGTCCCCAGCAAGATTCAGAGGTTGACTACCAAAGATATATTAGCGATGTATACGTGTATATATATATAGCTCGCGAATGCTCTGACAGCGCCCTTGCTTATGGCAACGAGGACGCTTTGCAACAACTACCTAAGCCGTACCAAAGAAAACAGCCGGTGGAACAGCCGCCTTAAGGATTTCCCAACTTAGTATTTTTGTTCTAACTCAAGAACGTTTAGACTTTACGGGTCGCAAACTAATAACATTTGCGTAAGTATCACATGAACCCATCCATGAGACCTGAATGATACGCGGCGGCGAATTAGTTGTAGAGGTAGACAGGTTGCAGGAATATTACTTTCCGATTACTTTCCGCGAAGGCAAGACTGCGCTCCATCACAAAGAGGGTCGTATACGAAGTTCACCAATTCATCCTTGAGGCTATTATCATCGAATCCCTGAAAGCCGTCGGGGTCACATGGGCGTGCTCGTGACCTTGCTTTGGAAGCCCTGATACAGACGGACCGCGTCATCTTGATTTTTGCAAAGAAGGCGCCCATCCCAAAGTAGGTAGGTATCGAACTAGGAAAGCCGCGGTGGCCTACCACGACCCTCAAAGTTCTTCCGATGCAACACGTTTGGACACCTCGCAAAAAGCTGCGAGCAAACAGCCGCTGATGTCTGCCGCTGAAGTACCAAACTCGGCCATGTGTCCAAAACGTGCTCGAACAAAACTGTTGGTTTCGAAGGGGCCCAATTCGGCAAACTATGGCTTATGCCCTATTCGCCTCCGCATTCCCGTATGATTGACGGCTCACGAGCAAATCCGTTACCCTTCAGGATTCATCCGAGACGGCGGAGCCTATCATCCAGCCCGTGAATGTTGACAACGCCGGCAAGAATTTCCGGCTGACCCAGTCCCGCCATCCGCAGCCTTGGACGTCGGAGCTCTCTTCGTCGGAGCGCTTCAATCACGGCCCGAGTGCTGAAGACGCTCACCGCTCAGCGTAGAAATTATGGTGACTAGGATCAATTCATAAGTCAATTTAGGTATGATCCCACAGATTATACGGGCGGTCCCACAGATCATATAGGCTGTAACAACAAGGGACTCTCTACCCATACGAGCGCCAAGCACAAGCGAAGAAGCGAGCGTTATCTTTCTCTATCATCTTTGGTGCGCCAGGGAGTACCCGTCTCGCCTAGCGTCCAGCATCCTATAGTGACCCACCGGCTAGTCTGGCTGATCGGCACGTATCGAGGCCTCATCGGACTGATATGCTCTGCAGGTTGAAGCAGCCCCAGTTTCGAGTTAGGGTTAATGACCAACTCCGTAAACCCTATCCTGTCCAGTACTGTGTTAAGGGGATGCCTACCTCCTTTCCTATACACGATTCTGTTGTACTGGACAGTGGCATGTGTCATACATCAGATAATTTGAATATGTCAATGACTAAAAGCTTTACCTCCCGAAGAAGTTAACTTTTTGGTCTGCTCGACTGAATCGTATGTTGTCCTTGCAATATGCCGTCAAGAGAATGTTTTGATGGTACGCCGAAATAACATAGTTCTCCTCTCCGCAAAATTTGGTGTGCTTAAACAAGGCGCGCTTGACTTTGAATATGCTCTGAATGATTTCATCTTACCAACTTTTACGACTCGACAAGTAATTTATTTTTTATTACGATAACTGCTAACATTGACTTTGGCATCCACATAAACAAACCTAGAATACTCAGAGTCTCGTTCCAAATAGATAACACCTTATTCCGTAGCCCTGTCCGTTCTGTGTTTGTTCCGTTCTTTGACTGTTCTGTCAGCCATAAACAAATGTATTTTTAAGTCCACTGTTGTTTTCTAACTCTTTACTGCTACCCGGTTTGGGAGCCTCATCTGATCAAACGCAGAACCTGGCTGAAGGTCGTGCAAGGTATGCTCTTGGTGCACTCAAGACATATGTACTGCTCGATGTTCTTCGAACCTTTGTCTCACTGTTCGAACAAGGAAACACAACTGCACATTATCAGCGTAAAAGGTATATTTACTTGAGAATGTCTTTGATGTACGATGCGAGCGTCTAAGGAGTCACCGATTCGTGTGCTGTGTGAAGGGCCGCGGCCCGCACGAATCTCATTAACGGATTGTCTGCGTGACGACCGAACAAACGGGCACAATTAAATACCAATGAATGCATCCATGCGACGCTTAACAAGCAGCACACTTAAGATATCGAGGCGATGCCGCTTGCTGCCACACAGCTTATCTTACCATAGAGTGTACGAAATAGCACAATGAAAACACCCTTGATGTTTGGCGCAAAGGTTTTCATATGCTTTTTCATATTCATTTGGAATTATAAAAGCGCGGATATATATATATATATATATATATATATATATATATGCCGGAATGTCATACTGTGTTCAGGCAACCTATAGCTATATATACAGATATATATACTGTTAGCACACTACTTAGTATCAATGAGAGCCGTCAGTAATTTCAATGAATTTACCTTTTCCACTCGCCTCTCTCGATTAATCACTTGTTTTCTGTTTCTGAGGGTGTAATATTTGTGTGTGTGTCTCTCTCTCTCTCTTGTCTTTTCCTTCTCTCTCTTTCCCTTTCTCTTTCTTTCCATCTCTCTCTCTCTCTCTCTTCCCCCTCTCTATCTATCTATCTATCTCTCTGCGTACGCAAGTGTGTAGGAGACGGTTGTGTTTGGCGTCAGGTGGTAAGGCTTACTGCCCAAAGCAGGTTTGCTATGAACCGGTCGACCTAAGCATCCATCTGCGAGTATCTACCGTGCATCTGTGTTAAGTTCTTCTGTAGGTGCTCGCTTGTTAGCCCGCTGGCCAGCTAGGGCTGACCTTGGGAGTCGTGAGGCGTCGCTCAGTTATCGATCGGTTATTACTATTATTAATTACTATTATCGCTCAGTTATCGACCGGTCGGTTATTACTATTATTAACCTGAATCAGCGTTAATATTAGTACTATTAACCAAGGTCAGGGGTTGCGCTAACAGGCCCTGACCTGACTCCATGTCATCGTCGCCTCAGGTTGGCTCGAATCGAAAGGGTTCGTGCGATGGTTTCTGATCGACGCGGCTGCTGTTTTCGCTGCTGCCGCGTGCCCACTTCGCCCTCACGGCGGCCGCCTCCGCCACCGTCCTTACTTCGGCCTCAGTGCTGTTGGCCCTGTTGTTGGTGACATCGCTAGTGTGATCGACGTCAACGACGACAACGACACCAACAAGGACAACACAGTTAGCACGAGCTGACGTCGCCACCACAACCATGCGTTATCCTTACTGTCACCATTAGGAATGCTAAAATCAACACTGCACAGCAATAACAACAACAACAATAACAACAACAATATTAGCAACAACGATAACAACAACATTAGCAACAACGACAAGAATAAGAACAGCTGCAATAAAAAACAACAACATCTGCAACAACAACTACAACAACAACATTAGCAACAACGACAACTACAACAGCTGCAACAACAACAACAAAAAAGATGACGGTGACGAGAACGACAACAATAACAGCCGCAGCAACAACAATCACAGGAACAACTACAACAACGACAACAACAACAACAATAACGCCAATGGCAACTCGGCGGCGGCGGTGTCTGTTGGTCGCCTATGGTAGCATGGCGCATGTGTGTGTGTGTGCTGGCGGCTAAAATGGGCACGGCTGACTGGGCACACAGATGTGCGTCGCTGTGGCCGACCGCAGTTGTACAACAGAAATAGAGGCAAAGGGGAGATAGGGAGAGTGTAACGAAGCGGAGGAGAGAGAGAGAAGTATAGTTATGGCAAGATTTTGTTGTTCTTGCGATTGTATTGGATTGGAGCGGTACGAAGTAAACCACTAGCTTTAGTAGTAGCTATCATAGCCTGTGGTAGATGTTCGTTTTGTTTGTTTGTTGTGATCGTACGAATGGGGAGCGAATAGTTAGTTACATGCGTACTCTGCGGTGTCGGCTGGCTGCAAGCAGGACACGACGCAGGCCCTGTATCTAGTTGATGTCTGTTGGCCTGTCTGTTTAGGTTGTTGACTGGCTGGCTGGCAATCGTTGTCGTCGCTGTTGATTCGCGTACGTGGTGCAGTGGCATAGGGCAAGGCGGCGAAACAAGTAGGCAGCTATATCTATAGGCAGCGAGATCTGTAGGCAGCGAGATCTGTAGGCGGCTAGATTAGTAGGCAGCTAGATCTGTAGTTAGGCAGATCTGTAGACAGGTAAATCTGTAGTTAGGTAGACTTGTAGTTAGGTAGATTTGTAGTTAGGTAGATCTGTAGTTAGGCAGATCTGTAGGCAACTACATCTGTAGGCAGCTAGATCTATATGCAGCAAGATCTGTAGGCAGCTACATCTGTAGGCAGCTACGTCTGTAGGCAGCTAGATCTGTAGGCAGCTAGATCTGTAGGCTGCTAGATCTGTAGGCAGCTCTATATGTAGGCAGCTAGATCTGTAGGCTGCTAGATCTGTAGGCAGCAACATTAGTAGGCAGCTAAATCTGTAGGTAGCTAGATCTGTAAGTAGGGGCCTGGACGGGTAGGCGGGCAGTCGCGCGCGCAGAAACGGGCTAGGCCGCTGGCTCGAGCGAGCGCGCGGATATGGGCGTGTGTTGGCGTTACATGACGCTAGAGGGCGACACCGGGAAAGCGCAGCATCGGCGTCCCGACATACGGGGCGCTACCGGTGGCTCCAGCTGGTGAAATGTTCATTCACCGTCGTCATGCTAGCGGCAGTACTATATCGTAGTAGTCGTACTAATGATAGCAGTAGAAGTAATTGTTTGTAGTAGTAGTGGTAGTAGTAATCGGACTGATCGTATATACAATAGATAACATCAACGTTCGAAGCAGTGTAGCAATTGATCATGATGCGGTGGTGGTGGTGGCGGCGGCGGCAGCAGCAGCGGCGTTGCCATGAGGTGGCCGTCGGCCTATATAGGCGCGCTTGGCTGTCCAATAGTCATAGTAGTCATACTATAGTAGTAGTAGTAGTAGTAACAAACAGCGGCAAAAGCATCAGTGTCTACATTGGCGGATGCAAGTATCAGTCTATTGTTAAGTTGTTGTTGTTGAGTATTGCTGTTATTGCTTCTGTTGTTATCGTTGTTGTACTTGTTGTTCTTGTTGTTGTTGTAATTATTATTGTTGTTGTTTTTTGTGATCGTTGTGGCAACAGTGTTGGCTAGATTATTTTTACTACAGTGGCAACGCTTGAATTGATGGCCATGTGCTTGTTGAGCGCGCTGCAGTGTTCCGATATTTCGTCGATCGTCACTGCCCGGTCATCTCTCTTTTAACAGGTGTCGGCGTTATAGTCGCCGTTGTTGTTAATGTTGTTGTTGTTGTTGTTGTTAATGCCGTTGTTGTTGTTGTTGTTGTTGTTGTCGCTGTTGTTGTTGTCACCGCTGTTGCTGATACAGACACATTTTAGGAACTGCGCTGTGCAGAACTGCAGAGAGCGCATGCATCGTTGGCCGTCGAATGCTGTGCGCGGCACCAGCAGCAGCAGCAGCAGCAGCAAAGCCGTTCTCTATATATACATGTGTATCCCCTTACTTGCCCCCCATCTCTCTTTCTCCTTCTTTTTCCATCACTCCTTCTCTTTCTGTATCTCTGTGCCTCTAGCGAACGGCATGGAGCATGGAGCGGCGGCACCGATCAGGTCGGCGTTGTGGATCAGACGTTCGAAAGCAAACTCGTTCGATCCAGCCTCGTTCAAATGTCGAAAACGTCGACGACCGGAGAGAAAACGTCCACCGAACCAACAAACACCATCCTCCACACCAGTGCTCACAGGTTCACTCACTGCGTTCGTTCACAAGGATTGATCATTTATTTCCAGCAGCCAGCCAAATGAGGCTGAGATGCCACTCCACTCAGATGAGAACGCATCAATAGGATCAACAACCATACACAGGTTTAAGCGCGGGAAAAACAAGGCGGCTGATTGTCGCACGATCGACCTGGACCTGCTGTCGACCGGACGACTCGATAGGATCCTATACGAATGATCGCCGTCGGCGTGTCGAAATGAGTTCTCTGTTTCGAAGGCAGCCATAAGTCACGCCAGGATGACGAATAAACGAATGAAGTTACGCCAGAGTTCGTCAGTGCAGAACCACGCAAACCTATGATACAACGGATAGGTCTATCTATCTATCTATCTATCTCTCTCGCAACTAACATCGCGGCGCCTAACAGCGATGTACGCTGCGACATGTACGCAGCCCGAGTAAACCACAAGAGTACAATGAAAACAGTGCACCGTTTTCCTTCCTGCCCAGGCCAGCCGCAGGTATGGTGTGATGTTACGACTGTGCGACCAGACGGTGCGAGAATACCTTAGGATTTGATTTGTGGTAATTGTCGTGACTTTGTGCTTCACGATGGACGAGAGGTAGGTGAGTGCTAAAAATAACTATATATGTGTATTTTATGTTTAGATTACAAGGCTCAAATCGTCTTTGTCGACGCATTCTCCTCTACAAGTGGGGTGAACAAATGTGCATACAATTGAGCATTGGAATGTCAACAGTATCAGCAAAGCTTTGAAACTACACTAGGATTACATCATCTGTTTTTCTTTTGTGCCTTTGCTCACGCTGTCGTGGCATGCTGTCCACTCGTCATGGACGTCGACAACGGTGTGATGCTGTGACGGCTGTCTATCAAGCCGATCTCCACTAACACGCCTAGTTCGAATGTAACTGCGGAAATCAAACGAATCGAATTATTGTATTACGCTTTTGTACTGCAACATTACAACAGTACAACGACTCCAGATAACGACTCTGTGTCGATAGACAGATGGATGGATAGATTTGCACTCTATTCTTATCGATATCCTTCGCCAAAGCCCTCATTTCGTTCGTTGTCGCTGGTGGTACCACAGTATCCATCTCTAGTAAAGGTTATTAGTGGCACAATCACAACTAAGACCACTAACCGCTGATGGGCATAAAGCATAAGAGGCTTGCTACGTCTGTGACGGTCCGTTACTGAGAAGCAATTTTCAACACATAGGTAGTTTGGCGAAGTCAATCTGGGGTTGCGGTATAAGATCTGGTATGCTTGATCGCTATTTCGTTACGCTCACCGGCTCGACGTCAGCTCGACGTTCCTATAGTCGAGAACAGCTTTGATTCAAGACACACAGTAGTCCAGCGAAATTTCGCGGTGTTTTCGGTAAAAGCAAACAAATTGTGAGAACTTAAGTGTAAGTGGAAAATGCCGAAAGTTTTGAGTGCTTTTGAATATTGTGAAAAATTCGCCCCCGGGGGGGGGGGGGGGGACGGACGTGAGAGTCTGGAACGCTGGAGGTCTAAACGGGAGGAGGGAAAAGTTTCAGCGCCTTGGTAGACAACTCGGAGTTTTCCTGCCACAGTCACCGTGGCACCGCATATGTAGGGAAAGGCCGAAGGCAAACGAGAATGGGATCAAAACGCCTTTTCCACTAGCTTGAGCTTAGCGTCGACAGCCTAAGTATAGCGGTTGAAATCGAATGCGGCTGACGATGATAGCGTAACACCGACAGTGAAAGCAAGTGATAGTTTTTTTGTTTTGTTAATTATGGCAGAGCTGAGAGTCAGAGGCGTTCACCTTGGGCAACGCGAGGATCCACCAGGTCATGGCGACAGGCTCGCAATGCTTATGCAATCGATATGTGACGATTGTTGTAACCGATGAGGTCCGCACAGCTCACAAGCTGTGATTTCGTTTCTTGTAGCGGTATCGTGCCGTATTCCTCTATGACAGGGGGGTTAGTCATCACAAAACACGCCCAATGCCGCGCTAAACCGCTGGACTTTGTATATTGACGACGCAGAAAAGGGTCTCGTAGGTTTTTTTTATATATATCGGTGGGTGGCATAATATGTAGTACGATGTTCGATGGAATCTCAAAACAGAGAATCTTATTTAAGTGCCTTTTAGAGTATTTTTACAACAAATATCGGTTCTCAATATATATTAGAAATAAAGTCCTAAAATGCTGTGCCTACGAAGCGGTCGTTTGGGCAAAACATGCCTCGTACAAGTGCATTCGTCCTAGAGAACTATATTTGTATATATATGCAGCCTTTGAAAAGAACACATTTAAAATGATTATCTCGAATAAATCTCGAGTTTGCTACGAACGAGGGAATTTTTGTTTATTGTAAGTACTTGTATATTTAGTTCGAGCCAAAGGTGTATGTTTATGCCAGTGCGGCCGGTAGCAGCGGTCAGAGCATGTTGCTTGAATGTAGCTGTTTACAGCGGAGGTATCACTCACAGGAATGTATCTGGGCCATGTTTCTATAATCGAGTTTGTACGAGTTGGCGCTACTCGCTAAGTTTATGCGAATTTGGCTGCGAACAATGATGAGTTTATAAATTCAATGAAATGTACTTTGCGGCCGTTTATTGAACTAATATTCGCTTTAAGCGTACGCCAGATGCTTTGCTTTCCCCCGGGTGCGCTATGTTTGGATACACATATGCATGTATAAATAATTATTCAAGTGGAACGAACTGTTTTGTGCCTTCGACATTTCACAGTGCCCAGGCAGACACTTCCTCACCTTTTTCTCTCACGCAAATTATATATATATATATATATATATATATATATATATTATTATATATATATATATATATATATATATAATATATATATATATATTATATATATATATATATATATATATATTATATATATATTATATATATATATATATATATATATATATATAGGGAGAGAGAGAGAGACTGCGTTTAGTCCATAGCAGCAAGCTGAGATCTGATTTATTCTGCACACTCAGTATGCGATAACTGATTATATTCGTAGAATGTATAGAGAACAGACTTATGGCAATGTTTTTTTGTGAAATCCGATATATTTATGTTTAAATTGAGAAGAAACAAAAGTGCAAGATAAAACTTCTATTAGGTGAATAAATCTATATAGCGATTACAAGACATTTGTCAGCGCGTGCAAATAATGCGTGCTGCGGGCACCTTCCTCGCAACTAAATAGGCAGTCGATCTAAGCAATCATGGAAGGCAAGGCATACGATATATAGATTATATGGCGACGAATTAATATTGTCAAACTTGTCGTGGTTCATTCGAGGACTGACTGTCAAGGCTAGGATTAAAGGGATCGGCGACGGCCACCGACTCCGGTTAACGCTCTGGACCTAGCCGATCCGGGATGCCTGCTATCGTGGCTTAATAGGAAAAATGAGATGAAAGTATCACCACACTAAGCAGGTCTTTTCTGCGAGAGAACCCTCCATATATATGCAGCTGCCCTCCGCAGCGGTAGGTGCCCTCTCTACTGGTTAGGGCCTAGCCACCCCAAAAAGGGGTGTGTATGCTGCTATGTCGTAACATCAGGAATCACGATGTGACTGAATCCGATTCATGGGTAGAAGTAGTGTGGTGGAACCTTTCGGGTTGTCCGTAATAGCGAATAGTTGTAAAGGGGTTTTTGCTAGGGGTGTCTATTTGGACTGGCGCACTTGAATCGTTTTTTCTTAGAAAACGAAAACAAACCCCCACATTCTTCTCCAGAGCACAAATGTAATGGTTTCAGGAGCAAGGAAAGCGAAACTAAAATACGGATAGAAAGGGCTAACATGATAGGCATCATATAACGTAACTAAAAAGGGGAAGGAGAACTGATTATGCACATAAGGAGCACGAAGGATCACAGCATCAAAGTCATGCCAAGCGTGAAGTTAGGCAGGAGATGTGATAAGCTTACGAGGTACGAAAGAAAGAGCACAAACTCGAGGGCTAGAAAGTGGCTCACTCTAGCAAAAGCGCAATCATAACAAGCAAAAGCTGCCTAGGTGCTAAGCCAGAAGAAAAACAGCATTTTATTTTTGTTTAATGATTTTTCGTAAGGCTATTGCCCGTGTACGGTTTTTTTCATGTCGTGGCTAATTTTAATCCACTCTGGCATTTACCCTGTCTAAATTGGAAACCATGCAAACCAATTTAAGAGTGGCCGGTCGGGGTCTCGAACCCAATCCTCCCGAATCCAAGGCAAAGGCTTTGGCACTAAGCCATCTTGCTCGGTATATATATATATATATATATATATATATATATTTTTTTTTTTTTTTTTTTTTTTTTTTGCGTTCGAATCGGCAGAGAGTAGACGTGTTCAACATTTGCTCCCGCTAATTGGACTCGTTTACCCTGTTCAGAAGTGACAATCGTAAGAAAAACTACAACAGTGACCGAACAGACTAAGAGGTGTCGAGAGAGGTGTGAAGCCCACTCCAAAGTGTACCACGTAGTGCTGCCGGAGTTTCGACTCCACTCAGCCTGACAGGCGATCGTGTTCGATTTACAACGTCATCACAACAGTCGTTTGTTTACGTTTGGCGTCGCTTTGCGATCCCCTATCGCGAGAGGCTAACGTACAGCCACGTGACTCTGTGGACTAGTCGGGAGGAGCGCCGACTCGAAAACAAAGTTCCCGGGTTCAAATCACGCGCGTGTCGCCGGTTTTTAAATCATTTTTAAATCGTTTTAATTGCATTTTACGTTTTACTTAGTTGAAAATATCAACTTCATACGTATCGATTGCCTGCAAAGGCCACGATGCCGCCCAGCAGGGGTAGTACCGCCCCGCCGCCGCCCACCCTGGATATATCCAGGTTACGGCAAGGCCCAGTCGACGCCAGCACGGGTGCTGATCAGACCGACGCTCCGAAAGGGGTGGCAGCAAACACCCACGATTCGTCGGCCATGGATGTTTCCGGTAAACCGAGCTCATCCTTACCGAGCATCCCCGCGCCTGGTCAATGTAGTGGGAGCGCCACGGCAGAAGAGCGCGTCATAGGCTCAAAGCGCAAGAAGTTGTCTTCAGACACTACGAGCGCTGAAGATGACAAGGCTGTTGAGACAAATGACGGGTTTACTCGTGTGGTGACCCGCAGGGAAAAACTGACTGCGTCCCGCGAGCAGAAAAGCCTAGCTAAACTAAAGGAGAGTCTATCGTCTGGTGAACTAGGGACGTTTAAGGTGATTATCCGAAGAGAACCATCCGAAGGCGAAGCCTCAGCAGAGTTTCCTGAAGGCTCGCTATTGTCGACGTACAAACATATACACGACGTAGCTCCGGGATGCAGAATATCAGGGGACAGAAATTCCATTATCGTGTGGCTTTCGCGAATTGAAGACGCAACTCGGGTGCTTTCGATTTCAGCCCTAGGGAGCTTACCGGTGGTCACACACAGCCCATCCCTATCGGTCTTTAAAGCCCGAATACACGGAGTTCCAGTATCAATAACCGAAGAGGAGATACTACGCGAGTTGTCACCGCTCGGAGTCAATCATGTAAAAAGATTGTCCCACATGCGGAACGGAGCGAGAGTTATGCTTGGTAAGGTGATTCTTTCCTTTACGCGCCAACCTCCGCCATCCGTTTTCCTTGGATACCAAACTCATCAAGTAGTTCTCGAGCCCGACCAACCCAAGTTATGTCACAAGTGTCTGAGGCCGGGACACTTCGCTGACAGGTGTACCATGGTCCAGGTATGCAAACGGTGCGGCACTCCCGGACACTTAGCAGCAAGCTGCGTCAATTCAGCAAGATGTGTGAACTGTCGTGGTGCTCACGCGGCCGGTTCATCTGCATGTCCTCGCTTGGCTTACCTCCGAGAAAGAAACCGAATTATACTCGAAGCCCGGACACTGCAACAGGTGAAGGTGCTACATCCGGCAGCCGAGATTACTGACATGTCCCCCGTATCAGCCATGTCAGTAGATAACACAACTCAGGCTTTAAAACAACCTTCCTACGCTAGCGTTGTCCGCGGGATCTCTCAATCACGCGAAGACCCTACCCCGCAGCTGCTACTTCCGGCTCCTATATCAATCCCCACGAGGAAAGGTGGACGTTTGACGGGACGGTCTCGCCGGAGGACGCCCGTTGTAAGGCATCGCCGTATCAAAACACCCGTCAAGCGCACACGTAAAGCGACCCAGGCTGTGCTCGGCCCTAAAGGCGCCTCTCTCGGACTGTCTCAGATTCTTTCAGGTTTAAGCCCAGACTTATCGGCTAAATTCAAGGCCTTATTAGAGCTTTTGGAGCCGCTGTTACAGCTGCTACCGCTAGTGAAAAATCTACGACAAATCGTACAGTCATCATGAATGACCACGATCGCACAGCTCAAGACGGAGCAGCATCACACCCCATTCCAGCTACTATAAAATGTCCACTATGCGACGGGCGATACACGCGGCGTGGCCTAACAAGGCATATATCAGTCAAGCATCCCACCGCCACTGAGGCTTCCTTCTCTACAACGTCCACCTCTGTGCCCTCGCGTTTGCAACCGGAGCAAATTTTAGAGGACATTCAAGCAGTTATGGGGCGAATCAGACTAATCCGAATTGTACCAAAGTCAATTAGGAGGCAAGTGGCCGAGGCCCTTACCCGTGTACTCTCAGCAGTCTCATCTGATAACGACGTTGAAGCATGGTACGGTCTTTTCTCCTTTGCCCCCGTAGTGCTTCGCCTCCCCCGCGTACGCAACGATGCGTTATCTCTTTCAGTCATCATCCGCAACAATCTCCGCGACTTCTCTCAGAATATGCGCCTGTCAGACGTGATTGCCACTTCGCACCCTCGCACCTCTACTTCTAAACCATTCAAAAATGACACCGTGCGCCAGTCCATTATTAAACTCTCCGAAGGTGATGTTTCTGGTGCCGCCAGACTTATTGTATCCACAGATACTTTAACGCCGGACATCGACCGTATAGAGGCCTTGCGAGAGCAACACCCATTAGCTCCCGAGGATCTAGAATGGCCGACACTGACCAGATCTCCTCTGCCCTTCGTCACATCAAAGGAAGATATCCAGGCGGCGATTAAGAGCTTCTCCAAGAGCTCTGCCGCAGGGTTAGACTTTATGAGACCCCGGTTGTTAATGGACCTTCTTTCCCCGTCCCTCGAAGGCGTCGCCGCCAGCCTACTCTCCGCGTTGGCAAAGGTTGTAGACATCCTTCTTTGGGGCAGCCCTCCTCCTTGCCTCCGGCCCTTGATATTTGGCGCAAGACTATTTGCCCTTCAGAAAAAGGACGGTTCGGTACGTCCTATTGCGTGTTCGTCTGCGCTACGCAGGCTCGCCGCGAAGATCGGATGCAACCACAACAAAGACGCCATTTCTCACGCAACCGGTGCACACCAATTGGGATTCGCGACGCCGGCCGGAACCGAAGTAGCCATTCACGCAGCCCGCGCCTTTCTCGACTCACGCGAACTTCCAGGGGTCTTTGTAAAGCTCGATTTTAAAAACGCTTTTAACTGTATACGACGCGATCACTTGATGAAGGCCGTCGCATTCCACGCCCCTCATCTATTAAACTACGTCGAACTGGCATATCGGCACCCTTCCCATCTTGTCTTGCCTGAACATGTGATTTCGTCCGCCACTGGACTGCAGCAGGGGGACCCCTTAGCACCACCTCTGTTTTGTCTGGGCATCAAGGATCTGGTGGATTCCTTCAGGAGCCCGCTGAACCTCTGGTATCTTGACGATGGTTTATTAGGAGGAAACGTTTGCACAGTAGCCGAAGATATTCAACGGGTCCTGGATTTCAGTGTTACATCCGGGCTGGAGTTAAATCCGGCCAAATGCGAGATATGCCTCTTTGGCCCTACCCTTGAGGCCCCCGAAGTACAGTCACTCCGAAACCTCCTGCCTGGCTGCAAGCTAACCGTCAAGGACGATCTGGAGCTACTGGGTGTGCCAATTTGCCCCGAGGGGCTCCCAGCAGCAATCGAGCGTTGGAGATTGAAACTGGAAAACGCCGCCGCTCGCCTTCCTCTTCTGGGAGCTCATTTTTTTTTTAGGGACTTTTCTTACTCAGGTCCTCCTTTTCGTCCTCAAGACTAATCCACCTCCTTCGAGGGGCCGATTTATCAAATCGATCCGACGAGTTGCAAAGGCTCAACGACTTGACACTGTCCACCCTGGAATCCTTGCTGAATACATCTCTACCGCCTAGCGCGCGAGAACAGGCATTGCTACCCATTTCAAAAGGGGGCCTCGGGGTACCAAATTTACTGACCCTGGCCGGGCCGGCTATAGTCTCGTCAATGCTAAGCGCGCAAAACAGGGCAACCCCTCTTTTAGATTCAGCGGGAGTCGACCAGTTTAGAAACCGCTTAGCCCATCTTCAAGAGAACCTTGAGGCGCGCTGTGGGGGTAGGCCTGAAAACGTACTGTCCCAGCGTGACTGGAGTTCCCCTCTGCACGACGAGGTACAACGACGCCTCTTTAACGAAGCTGCCGACGACACAGCCAGAGCTCGCTTAAACGCCGTATCCGCCAAGGATTCAGGGGCCTGGTTACACGCGCTTCCCAGTGCCCCCATAGGTACCCTTCTTGATGACGAGTCGATTCGCATAGCAGTAGGCTTACGACTAGGGGCAGATATAGTTAGCCCTCATCGGTGCCAATGTGGTCACCCCGTCGATAAACTGGGACATCACGGACTATCGTGCATTATTAGTGCAGGACGACGCTCGAGACATGCCGCTATTAATGAGACCTTTAGCAGAGCCCTTAGGTCGTGCGGTCGTCCGTGCATTCTTGAACCCCCAGGTCTCTGCGCGGAGGACGGCAAACGTCCAGATGGTATGACACTCACACCATTCGAGCGAGGCAAAATGCTAGTTTGGGATGCAACCGTTACCGACTCCTTAGCTCCTTCTATGGTCGGTGGCGGCGCATCCGAAGCTGGTTATGCAGCCCACCTTGCGGAGACTAACAAGTTGAGAAAATACTCATCAATCGGCTATCCCCATGAATTTTGCCCTCTCGCGTTTGAAACCCTAGGTGCCCCTGGCGTTCGGACCAAGCAGCTGATCCGCAAAGTTGGGACCTTGTTAAACCTGTCATCCGGTGATAACAGGTCATCGTCCTTTTTTAAACAACGCCTGGATCTTGACATACAACGTGGAAACGCTGCCTCCGTTCGGGGTACACTCCTGAAGTGGTCTCGCCCTGGTCTCATCGAAACGGACACGTGACAGTCACAATGCGCATTGGCTTAGCTAGTTGATGTGTGTAACATATACCTAATGTATTATACGGAAAATAAACTTTTACTATATATATATATATATATATATATATATATATATATATATATATATATATATATATATATATACATACTATGTATGTATATATTGTGAGCAAAAGAAATATATAAGGGAGGACAAGCCACGTATGTAATTGCTGGCATACGTTCGTGTGTGCCGGCTCCTTCGCATATCCTCGCGTTTGCTCTTTTAACGATATAATCGTCATTCGTCGACGTAGCTCGTCTGTCAATTGGCCGAGACTCAAAATCGATTTTCGAGTTGAATTTCCCGTTGAAACGACCTCCTTCTTTTCGGCGTGCGAGGTGTTTCATTGCTGTTGTCGTAGCGTCAGACGATGCCGTCGTACAGAATGGCCGCGGCGGCGTTTCTCGTGTTCTTCTTCAGCTGGCCGAAACAAGGCCGTCGCCAACATGGCCATGATGGGCGCGGACAACGTCCTCATCCCGACCATCGCGATTACCATCGAGCGTCTCGCAGCGACACCTCGCTTCGAGGTGTAATAAAACCCCCATTGAACACTACTATACTCGGCGCCCTGTACCCCCCGTCGCGCGAGTTGGGCTAGTTTACGATATTGGTTCTAGCTGGGGGGCACCGGCGCCGGCCGCCGCTCAGCAGTAGCAGCAACAGCAGCAGCACCAACCCCAGCAACGACCGAACGTTCGGTGGGGCGGGCGTGATGGTGGGGGTTTCGCTGGCGATCGGGCCCCACTGATACCGGCCAGGCAGAACCAGACGCTGCCTGGCCTGGCAACCTGTCCGTTTGTCCGTCCGTCTGCCTACCGTATCGGTGCATGTGGGGGTCGTGAACGAGGGCGCCCATCACCGTAGCACACCGTAGCGTCCAGGGGTTACCGCACGCAGCAACAGCAGTAGCAGTACCACCATCACCACCACCACCCCCAACAAGGGTCACCGCCGCCAGCGGTCACTTTGAGGTTCAGCCCTTTTGTCGGTCCTTGTACGGGCTACTCCAATACTCTACTAGGTGTACCATCTCTATCTATCTCTCTCTATCTCTATCTATCTATATATCTCTCTCACTCGTACTTTGGCTCTCTCTTCTTTTATCTAGCTTGATCTCTCCTCGTTTCCTGAACGAACACATACACACACCAACGCAGACACACATACATACATATCCATATACATAGTCACTCACTTTCTCCGTTGGCTAGCCTTCCTACCTGGATGAAGGCAAGATCCGGTGGAAATCGCGTCCTTTGCCCGACGTGCACGGGCCTCGAGTGCACGCAACGTCCTCCTTCCGAAGGAAGGACCGGACACAATGCCCGGCGCGCTTTCATTGTCGTCGTCGTCGTCGTCGTTTTCTCAACGTGCTCTCAAACCGGAACCAGTCGGAACCGCCACCGGCGTCGCAGCCTGCGGCTGCAGCATATCGAACCTTACGATTGGGCCGAGAAAAAATGATGATAATATTGCTGCTGCTGCTGCTGTTGTTGCCGGTGATGCTGGTGCTTCTTCTGCTCTTGATTCAGCATCCGATCTGTTGTGATAACGGCACAGCGTACTGCTTTGTGTCCTACCATCGTATGACCGCTGATCCCAACGGTTATCACGACGTTACCTTTTGGTCCTGCATAGGCTGTCTGCTTGCGCGAATCATCTGAACCCGCGAGGGTCGCTGAAGGAAGGTTGTCGTGGCTGTTGTCCTTGTTGTTGTTGTTTGTTGTTTGTTTGTCTTGCTGCTGCCTATGCTGTTGTCGTTGCCACTGTGATTGTGACTGCTGTTTTCCCAATGTCGTGTCGTCGTCGTCGCCGTCGTCGCCGCCGTCATTGATGGCAGCCGTGTGTCGCTGAAGTGTGTGCTTGATGGTACTTCAAGATTGAGCTCTGAGATACAGAAGTTCGCAAAGCGTAAGTTCTGCGTGGTGACGTTCGCAAATAGTGTGTATTGACCATCGACCGCTTGCCCTATGGCGGCGTTCACGGCGCAGATTGCACTGTCATGATGAGGTAAGGTGTACACGTTGCATTTGAGTGATGCACGCTGATCCCTACACGAATGCCCCGTTCTAGTATTTCTCCTTGTGTAACAAACAGTACAGTATGGGTATGGATGAATGATGGACTTTATTTTTCGCTTGTTGAGATATCTAGAGCTTTCTCAACAGTCCAGTTGTGGCAGCATGGCCGATGACCGTCTCAGCGACCTAGTAGTTAACATTTGTTTTCAATGAGCATCCTTCAAATCAAAATTCGATCAACAACAGGGATTTAACCGGCGACCTCCGGTAGATGACAACCATGACTAGCGCACTAGTCTCCCAGAGCACGCTGCCGCTTTGTATTGCGTTTGACAGAAGATCATACAAAAGGCTAAACCGCGAGGCCTTGGCATTTTTTTCAGCTAGGTGCCTGTAGTATTGGTCTATGTGTGAAGCAGCTGCATGTCCCATCTTGAACTGCAGTAAACTTTAAGGCTGTGATCGGTGATGACAGTCCCTGCAAATTGTGCAATATATATATATATATATATATATATATATATATTTATGTGTGTGATTCTACCTTCAAGTGAGCACCTTCAATGTTCGCAAATTCGCCACTAAACGTTATCCCCCTCCCGCTATTTAACTTAATTATATATACATATGTCAAATATTTACCAATAACGCTAGACTTATGTAAGGGTCGTTATGAGATAATTGTCCACTACCCTGCAATACTGCGTGCCTGAATTGCGCGAGCTGACGCAGAATAATACGGCTACTTTTGTGTAGACAATGAACGAACGAAAACGTGCGAATGCGTCTACAGACGACTTGCCCTATGGCTTTGCACGGTTCTTCGCAGAAGGATCTCTTTGCGGCCACTGGTGTGCCAGTGGTTGCCAGTACAAATTGAGCGTCCATTTGTACAGCTTTCGAGGTGGCTGAGGATCGCCCGCTTGGTGTCGTTAGCAAAGATAAATCGTCGAGAACGTTTCTATTGATCGCGCGGCTACGAGAGACGCCTGCATCGAGGCGGGCTAGAGAAGATGTAAATTAACGACTCGGAGGGTGCTCGGATACAGACCGGTTTGTAGACTGTCTCAAGGAGTTGCAAAGCGCCCGCCGCCGCTGGCGCTGCTGCAAAAGCAACAACAACAACAACAACCGCAACGGCAACAACCACAACACCACTATCAACCACAGCAACAACAACAACAACAACATCAACACCAAACACAACAATGACGGCTGGAAGAAACAATGCTGCTGCTATTTTATTAGCTAATTATTTATTATGGCGACGATACTGAAGTACTGCTATTGAGTTAGTGTTTCTATGCCTTCTTCGCCAATCGTTTGAAAGCAAGGCTCCAAATTATTCAAGACTGGGCATTCTTGGTAGTGTAGTGTGGAGGCAACTTTCCAGCCATCGAAACGGTGACAAAATGCTGTGTCGGCTGCAGTGGTTACATAGAACTACTACGTACCAAGTAACGAGTTGCTCTAATTTCAAGTGCAATGGACGCGACAGTTTCTCTTTGTTGAATTTGAGTTCATCTAAATGAGCGATAGTCTAGGTGGTGCACGGTCGGAGGGATGAGCATAGGGAAGTACGGTGGATGCTATAAGTTCAATAAGTTCCCAATTAAGCATTCGCCTTTCTATTTATCACGGTTTGTCAACTTGCGTAATGTCTCTGTATCTCTCTCTCTCTCTCGCGTCTTAGCCAAAGATGACTCCGTTAGTTTTATTGACAAGATATAAGTCGATCATATGATCTCCTTTGCATAGGGATAACGCGAGTAGTTCCTCTCTAATGTTGCTGGCAGTACAGGTCTGTCGTATTCATCATACGATGTCTTTGAAATCCTACAAACAGCATAACAATGCGTTTTTCCGGGGTAACCTGTTTTGATTGAGTCTGCATGAAGCATCAGACCTTTTACCAGCTGATACGTATATAAAGGACCAACTTCACATCAGAGGTAGCCCCACATTTAAAAAGTTTGTGCTTGTTTTTAAGCGAGAAAACCAAAATGTACATGGATACGTGCTTAAATTCGTTTGCATCGCATACGAGTATTTTGCCAAACATCCATTATAATATCAAAGATGTTATTTCAAGTTTTATCTGTTCTTTAAGTAGTTGGCCTTCTTACTTGACGATCTCCAAGCATATTATTCGCATACGCTGAAATTATCTAATAGTGAGAACTTTTCAGGCTACGATTTAAGGTCCAGGTCGAAATGACAATTTTGAACCTTCTGAAACCATAATTTGCACAGTCTCATACGTTCATAAAAATGTGGCCGGCGTCTTTTTTCTTTCCGTGTAGGCGACCAAGGCCGTAGAACAAGACGAGAGCTATTCTGGTCTTCAACGTAGATCAACGCTTTAGATTCTGAGTTTTACAGAAAAGTAACTAATACACAGAAAAACGGACGTCAATTACAAATTACGTATATTCTCAGTCGTTATCGACGGCTATCCTCGCACGACACAAGCTTTTTCTGCCGGGCTCCGAGCTTTTAAAACATATATATATATATAAATATATATATATATATATATATAACTAGTGTGTATGTACGTGCTATATATAATTGTAGAGCACTCCAGGAAAATTGATCTTTTAACATATACGCGTGTGTGGGGCGGGCAAGATATACGCGGGAGGTGTCCGTTTTCCTAGCTGAAACGTAAAACCCTTCCTTTTCACGGTTGGCGGCTTCCTCTAAAGGGTAAAACGATTTTTCCAGGCTACCGCAAATGAGCGTTTTTCCCACTTGTCGCCATTTCGTTGGAACCGCGTCGTCTTTTCGATATCGCTTGACTTGGCTAGGCTGTCTCACTCTTTAGACGCGTTGCTGAACCGAAGCCAGGTAAAGCACTGCTGGTGTTGGGGTGGTGATGTCCCACAGCCAGAGGGTTCCATCTCCGGTCACCTAAAATAAAATAGAAACTCTGATTTTTTTACTAAGCATTTTTATATATTCTTTTTCACGTACGGTTCTACATGCTATAATTGTCTAGAATATTCGGAGAAATCAGACAATTTATATAAAAAGACGTCTCCAAGCAAAGCAAAAGTGTATATGTGCTTACGTGCTGTACACAGAGATATCTGTAAACCGGCATCGGAGCGTCGCCTGGATGCAAGCATCTCCGCTCTCGCATTACTAAGGTCTCTCCTAAAATTCGCCTACCCACCGTCGTCCCTGTTAACCTAAGTCAGTGTAATCTACCGTTGCCATACGATACAGGAACTACAGACGACGAACTTGAACGCGACATTTAACGAGAATATATATATATATATATATACCGTTACGTCTGACACTGGGATTGCCTCAACGAAATTATTATCATTATATTCATGTAAATTGGGCAGTGTCACTCGTGCCCCAGTATGTGGATTCGGTATATAATTGGCGCAGATTGAAATTTAAATAATTATGTGGTAATTATTATGGGTGTCGTAAGAGATTGGTGGGTTGTTGTGCATAGGTTGTTGGCGTCGCTGGCAATACTGTTGCCAGGTAGACCTTTTTCCATGGTTTAAATATGTCAGATACTCGATACAACCAGTTTTTACAACCCCTTATCCTTAAAAAAAAGACATTACCGCCCCTCGTTCCATTAGATTCTTTTGCCGATTTGCACTAGACCTCAAACGTTGTTGCTCAAATTCTGGAAAACCTGTAATATACAAAAAAAAAACACATATATATATATATATATATATGGCATACATCTACACAAATATCTACTCATGATTTGATTGGTACATAGTTACAATCATAACGTAACAGTCTAGTCTGACATTACGTAATCAACTCTGAATACTAGATACATTCAGATTTATCACGCTTATGTGACATACAGCACTTTAATACCTATAAGGTACATAGTTACAATCATAACGTACCAGTCTAGTCTGACATTACGTAATCAACTCTGAATACTAGATACATTCAGATTTATCACGCTTATGTGACATACAGCACTTTAATAACTATAAGGACAGTGAGTCAAGACTATCACCCGGAAACCTGCAATTGTATGGATATGTATACATCCCCGGCCACAAAATAGAATAAAATATAAAGACTACAAGTCCCTACACTGACAAGCTTATTCAATTAAAGATTGCACACGTTTACAGTCTGCGGCATGGTATCTTTAACATAATTCACCAGCCACGGCGGCCATGCCACGGCGGTATACAAAAGTCTCACATGGTTCATGAAACTTAGCCCGTAACGTAGAATGTGATGAAAGTCATGCATTGCAAACCGTGTTGTCGCGTGCCTGTTGCTAAGTCATCCCCTCTTCCACTTCGCATTTATCATCGCTCCGGTTTAAAGAAATCCGGATCGAGTGTGGAAAACTTCACCTTCTATCTTCCAATGCAGTCGTTAATGGCTGTGATGCGAGGGAGGTTGTAACGGCGCCTCAAGTCATCAATCAGGAGTGGACAGTCTGCTATTAGGTAGTCGAGGCCGTTGCGCGCTGACGTATAGAGTCCCACAGGTCGTTTCAAGAAGGTTGCTTTTATCTGGTCCATCTGGTCAAGCTTTCTAAAAGTCAGGTGCGTCTATATTAACTACACTCCAAATGAAGGGACGGGGCGATCCTCAGGTCGGAGAGGCAGATGGCTGTCATGAGGACTGGCGGTGCGGGCTCTTCATGGAGGTATTAGGGCTTTCCTGCACCTCTCCATAACATGCAACGGGAACCATACACCATTCGACGGTAGAATTGGTCCCAGGTAAGGGAAACTTATTGACGTAGGCGAGAGGAGAGCTACCAATATAAGGAGAGTCGTCACGCGCGACCCTACCGCCTCTACGGAACTTGAGTGCCTTCGTTTTACCTAAGGTTAACTGTTTACCACAACTCTGTGACGGCTGTGTTGAGCCTGGCCAAAGCCTGTTGAACCTGGAAACCTCCACTCCCATAGGTGACTAAGTCGTCTGCGTTTAATAAAGCCTTAATCAAATCTTGACACCCGCGAATTTGTTTTGGCAGGTCATTTAGAAAAGCAGAGAAGAGAAGTGGACTCTACGTCCTCTCTTGGCGAACTCGGTTAGTCGCAGAAACACCGGCAGTTCCGAGACTCGATCGGTGATTGTTACCCGACCTTCCTGCAGAACCCCTCTTATGCCATTGAGCATATTCGAGGAAACGCTGACTTCTGCCAGAATCTTGAGCACTCGGTCATGTCGAGCGAAGTTAAAAGCAGCTCTGAAATCGACAAATACCGCGTACAGGGATCCTTCCGAATAGCATTTCTCCATTGTGTTGGGAGAAGCCCCGTCTTAAGGCATTCGTTGAACGATGCTGTTCAACACGGAGTCATACGAGCGAGCTCATTTCAATTGCCGTCCGGCCCTGATGCGTTTTGCTGCACAGCTCTTGAAAAGCTTGCAGAACCTCTCTGACCGTGACGTCTTTGTCGAGCTGGCTTCAGTGTCCTGTTTTTTCCTCGTCCCAGACAGCGCCGAGCAGTGGTGGTTTACAGGGGATCGTGTCACTCGATGCCAACATTTCAGTGAATTCAGTCCGACAAGGGCGACGGAGCTAATAGGACAGGTGGACCGCCTATTGCGTGTAAGCCACTTATTTGGAACTCGTTCCGCGTGTGACAGGAGGATGGCCTCCTGATATTTGAAGTACCTTTTCTTCTGCTGAGTGTTTGTCTTGCGGCAGATCGTTCGGAAAACAGCAGCAAGCGGCACAGCCGCAGGTTGCAGCTCGAGCTGTGTCGCTCGAGCAACGTGACCGCTGTGGTCGAACCAGGCGTGATGTATCCTTTTCCTGAAGGAGTGCGTAGACAATTGAAGGATCTCCACGAGGCGATCAGCATACTGGGCGACGTCAATGGTATCAGGAATCAGCAAGATCTCATGCGAAGGTTCCAGTGGAGTCGCAACGTGGGGTTTGCGGGCCGGAGGCATTCGTCTGGGGTCTCTCGACGTGTCGTCATGTACCTTGAGCTCTAAGCGGCTCAAATGAGACCGCCTTTCCGCAACGAATTTCCTTCTTCAATGTAGTTTACTCTGTCCTCGTTTAAGTGACCGTAAGTAAAGCTATGATCGAGCTCCCCGAAAGCTATAATCGAGCTCCCTCCGTAGTCAGCTCGGGTGCGGCGTAGAGCTGTCTTGCGGCTGGAGGAGGGACAATCGAGACAAGCGTTGGATCTCCCGCGACGATCAGAGGGCAGTAGACGGAAGCGTGGCTTAAATGCCGCCGACCAACTTTTCAACGAGTGCGAGAGTAGGTTCCGAGTCCGCAAGCCTTATGTACGCCGCTATGAGTCGAAAACGAGAGCCTCGATGGCCACGAGGTTGTCCCCGACAAGGCAGGGGGTGAGGTCCCCCACTCTATGGTTATACAGCACGGACACTCCACCGCTAGGTCGTCCGAAACCGGCACACTTTTCAGTATTACAAACTCTGGATATTAAAATAGAATAACGCTGGACATTAACATAAAATCATCTTTATTATCACACAGAGGTATCTACAGTTTTCCTTTGTAGATATTTATACATCTTTTTGTATTTTTCTCTATATGGAACAGCCTTTTTCGGACAGCAAATTTGTTTAAATGCAGCATCTCCTCATTGAGCTTGAAATTTCCACAATTACACATTTTTAACAATTGTAACTAAGGGCATTTTGTAAAAAGGTTATCGCCCGTAAATATATATATATATATATATATATATATATATATATATATATATATATATATATTTCGGTTTTAGTGCTTGCTCGGTATGGTATGATTCGATGAAGAGAGGATTCGTGAGATCAAAGTCTAGGTTTTACCTATATGTGTATGATTATAGCTATCTACCCATCTCCCCACCTCTTGCTGAGCTCTGTAGGAAAAGTGTCGACAGACTTTTTACCTGCGACTCTGATATCACGTTGAGTAGTCGTGGGTTCGATTTTGCAACAACGCGAAATATAGAGTAGATACTAAGGACCCATACATATATATATATATATATATATATATACATATATTGGGAGAGAACAAGGGAGCAAGTTTATGTGTTTATAGATACACGTATATACAGACAGCAGCAAGTGTATTAAAACGACCGGAAACTGCAGCAGTCTATGGCAGAAACAATGACGCTGACGTCGTCATCGTCACCGATTCAAAGAACGAAAGCCACCCGTGGGAGGTTTGTACAATATTTATTTTTCACAGCCACGCTCGGAAAGAAGGACATTGGCGATGCGATGCGATCGGACGGTCACACAGACGGACAAACAGGCCAGCAGGCAGGGAGGGAGACAGAGAGAAAGAGGGAGTCCGGAGAAGAAATAGGTAGAGAGAACCACACAAGCAAGCTGATGTTCAAACGATTGGCTGGGTGGCTGCTAAGTTGGTCTCGTTTGTATTTCCCACTAAGCGGTTGAACCTACTGACTGCTGTTGTTGTCGTTGTTGTTGCTGCTACTGCTGCTGTTGTTGCTACTACTACTCTTGTTGTTGTTGTTGCTGCTGCTGTTGTTGTTGTTGTTGCTGCTACTCTTGGTGTTGTTGTTGCTGCTGCTGCTACTCTTGTTGTTGTTGTTGCTGCTGCTACTCTTGTTGTTGTTGTTGCTGTTGTTGCTGCTGCTGCTATTCTTATTGTTGTTGTTGCTGCTGCTGCTACTCTTGTTGTTGTTGTTGTTGTTGCTGCTGCTACTCTTGTTGTTGTTGTTGTTGCTGTTGTTTTTACTGCTGTATCTGCATCTGCCGATGTTAAAGTAATTGTTGATGTTGTTGCTGTTCGATTCTGTTGTTGCTACTACCACGGCATTGGGGTTAGTCTTACTGCAGACCATGCTTATGTTTTTACTGGTGTTGAAGTTGTTATTGTTGCTGCTGCCGGTCCTGTTCTTGCTGCGGCCTACGTGTTGGTTAGCGCTATTATTGTTTGTTGTTGTTGTTGTTGTTGTTGTTATTGCTACCGGTGCTACCTGATTCTGTTGTTGCTACAACCACGACGTTGGGGTAGTTATATTGCCGATATTATGGTTGTTGGTTTCACTGCTGCTGCTGCTGCTGATGTTGTTGTTGCTGCTGGTGCTGTTGTTGCTGCGACCCACGTTTCGGTTAGTGCTTTTTTTTCTGATCTTGTTATTGTTGCAGTTGTCGCTTTTGTTGCTGCTATTGTTGTTGCTTTTATTGCTATGGTTGCGGCGGCCTTCAACGTTGCTGCCACAATTCATCGAGTCTCTGACCAGCCTATCATTATTATCATCACCACCACCATCATCATCATCATAATTGTTTTGATGAACGTCATCGTCGTTGTCAGTATTAGAGCTACTGCATCGTCGAGGGCAGCAGATAGAATAGGTCGGCTTTGATAGGTCGCCCGCGGCGGGCAACAGTAGCAGAGCCGTGGCACGCGACAGACGCACAACACATGGCCTGTCTAATCTGCTAACGTATTGGTTAAAGTACCGTGTTCGCTTAAGCTACCTCGGACGAGAACGAGAAAATTATACGGCGAGAGTAGAGAGACAGATATACAGAGAGCGTGAGGCATAGAGCGAGCGAATGATGAGAGCGAAAGGGTAACCCTGCAAGCAAGGCGCGATACTGCAATCATTTGTTGATGTTGTTTTTTTTTGTAACTAGTCGGATAGTGGTTATAGCTAGCTAACCTGTAGCAGCAGTAGCTAGTTAACAGTAATGGTTGTATTCAGTTTTGTGTTACATCGGTACGTACGTATTCCTTAAACAAATGTATGTATTTATTGTTTATTGAGCGGAGGACGTCTTCGGAAGGTTCTTACAGTGTTCGCAGGCTAGATTCTACTCCTGCGATATGATTCTACTCCTGCAAATGGCTTTAATTATTGCAATTGTGTTGAATGAACCTTATCACTGTTATCAGCCGATTTCGTGCCAGTCCATGATTTATATAATAGAAGCCACGCTTTCTCTACAAACAGCCAATGACACCACCTGCCACAGAAACATCGCTTTGCGATCGGCCGCCCGTAATGTACTCACTACGTTTTACGATATCTTCTAAAAGCTTTGGGGTGCCGACATGTATTTGAGCCAGTGTCTTAAACGCAGTAGGCATACAGTAGTGGTAGCTTCTTAAAGGCTCGAAATACTTTGTTCGTTTTTCCGAATCCTGCGTATTCGGCGACCCATTCACACTCTACAGAGCTATGCCGAACGTATTAGAACACCTATCATACATCAGACACAGTTACATCTCAAGGCTTTGCCGTGTGACCATAGAGGTATGGTAACCCCATCAGGTCGTAACTCATTGCTTCTGCTCGAATATTTGGGCTCGAGTGTGGATGGTATTCTTTTCAGGCTACTTCTCACATGACATTGAATTCCGTGTGGCTCGTGTGCCTGCCAGGACTTTTTAGGCATTGTTGCTGTTTTAGGCATTAAACAGGTGTAGAATCGATTTGACAATCGATCAGTGTACCACACGACATGCATTACAACGGCTCACAGACGGAGGCATCTATTCTAATAGCCAATACCATGCGGAAGGAGCGTGGATCCAGGATAGCTGCGCCAAGCTAAAGAGAGGGCAAAGCTTGAAGTCACCACCCCCTGCTAAAGGAATGCTGAGCCGCTATAAACGGCTCGTTATCTCGTCTTGGTGTGAAGTCACCCATAATATCTCTTGACGATTTCTCGCTTTTACGTCTAGAACATATTGGTTCACGTGCTATTTCAGAGGGCCGGGGTCAAGTTGGCTCCTAATCGTCACATCTGCTAACATAGTTGTTTTCTTTGATTTTACTTTCTTCATCTTCATTACCAAGTGATTCCGCCAGAGACCCAAACGGAGTTAATGACGCGGCAAAGCAGGCTGCGACGAGACCCGTAGGCCATTCAATACCAATGCCCTCGAAGGCCATTGGAAGACTTGCGGTTTTCCATAAGCTCCCATCTGAACTATTGTTCAACACCTGATCTAGAATGGCCCTAGTAGTCTCGTCGTACGCAGCAAGGCTTTCGGCATATTTGAAAGTTGGTTACGAGCAGGCTACGAGGTTGTTCATAGACAAAGGGGCCGCCTGCATAGTTGTCAAACGTGGGCAGAGTCTTACAAGAGCTTCTCGTTTGATACAAAAAACCCGTGCGATTCCTTCACACATACCGGGAGCAGCCAGAACATATAGTTCGTGTCGTGTCATGTGAATTATTTCGGAAAATGCTTGCATGATCGTTCAGATGGCTTTATTTTGCACTTAAGGATTGCCTTCTATGGCAAACACGTCACACTTAGAAGTGTTGAGTGTTAGCCCTCCCGGTTCCTCGAAACATTAGTACGGCCTGTAGATCCTCCACGACGGCCGCGAGACCACCCAGAATTGCACCATCAAGGTACCAGACGTTAAAGGGCCTCTGTAGACTTGACACCAGACATCAGAAACACCCAGACAAAACAACGCTGCCCCAAAATGATCCATAATAGGGCTATTTTCTTATATATGTGAGATCATCTATAATATTCCTTGCCGATGGATCACTTTTATGTCCAGAAAATATTGGTTTACATGGTCTTACCGATGGCCGGGGTCAATTTTTCACTATTTGGTCAGATGCCAGTTTGGGACTCCATGGTTACATCTATGATCCAAGAAACAATTGACGGATTTCTCTAGCTCTGGCACACCATCGGCAGGAGTCCCGAAGCTTTTATTATTATTATTATTATTATTATTATTGCGGAATTCAACAGCAAGCTCCCGGGTATCCTTGTAAAGGACCGGTGTGAACCGGACCTGCTGGGTACGGCGGTGTTCCCTGACATGATTGGCCCGGTACTGGCCGAGAAAGGAGAACAACTCTCTCGGCTTTACCAGCGGCTGGGCCATCTCGGGAGACACCAAGCCTACTTTCTGCTCCGACACGCAATGGGAGTGCAAAAGGTCTTGTACGTACTACGGACTTCACCTGCCTTCCTTCTGCCATCTGAAACTTTGTATCTCGACGACCAGGTGAGGAGAGCCTTGGAAAAAAATTTGACCTGACGCTCGAGGATAAGGCATGGACGCAGGCAAGCCTACCGGTCCGGCTGGGTGGAATGGGCATTCGCTCGGCCACGAACCTTGCTTTGCCCGCCTTCCTGGCCTCGTCACATAGCTGTGCCTCCGCAGTGGCCATTACTGCCGGCGGATCCATCAGCCACCAACAAGACGCCGTTCGGCTCTGGGACGCGCGTCAGTCTGGTCGTCCTTCTGAGGAACAGGTCACTAGAGAGAAGGGGTGGGGCCAAATTGCCACTCAGGCTACCCACTTAACTCTTTTGTCGGCCTGCGAGTTAGATGTAGACAATATCAGACTGAAAGCGGTCTCATCCGACGCCGTTGGAGCGTGGCTTGACGTATTTCCCTCCGAGCTCGTAGGCAGTATGCTGGCCGACGACCAGTTCCGTGCCGCTAGTAGTCTTAGACTTGGCATTGCCATGTTTGAGAAGAGAAATGTCCATGCGGTGAAACAGTGGATGAGCGCGGCCTGCACCGGCTTAGCTGCACTAAGCTAGCGGGGCTTACGCAGAGCCGCCACGATGCCATTAATGACGTCCTCGGGCGCGCCTTTAGGCAAGCCGGCTACCACGTCACGTTGGAACCTGGTGGATTGTAGAGGGACGACAGGCGTCGACCGGATGGCCTTACCAGCCGGGACTGGGACCGTAATCGGCCGCTGGCTTGGGACGTCACTGTCTCTGACACGTACGCCCTCGGATATCGTGCACTAGCTAGCGCGGGCGTCGGCCACATCATTCACCAACGGGAGGTGCACAAACGGCGCCTATACGCGCATCTTCTTGAGGACCATGTGGTAATGGCGTTTGGTCTCGAGTCATCTGGCGTTTGGGGCAAGGATGCACTCAAACTGACGAAAGAGCTTCGGAAGAAGCTGTTTGAGGCTACAGCGGAGCCAAGATCGACCGCGTTCCTCCGACAGAGGGTGTCATTGGAGCTTCAGAGAGGCAACGCCAAGATGATGTTGAGTGGTCAGCAACACTCGAGCAATAATAATGATATTATATAATTAATATATTAGTAATTGTGATATGTACACAATGATAATAATAAAACGCTGTTTCAAAAAAACTATTATTATTATTATTATTATCGAAAACATTGACCTTGCTCAGCACATAACCGCATTAGTAAAGGTCTTTCTCAGACGTTTAACAGATCGTTAGCACAATCTTTCGTTGCTAATCTGGCAAGCCATACTAGCCTTTGTACTTTGTTTTGTTTTTTACGCTTTTCCGTAAGGCAATTGCCCGTGTACGGATTTTTCATGTCATGGCTAAGTTTACTCCACTCCGGCATTTACCTTGTCTAAATTGGAAACCATGCAAACCAATTTAAGAGTGGCCGGTCTGGGTCTCGAACCCAGTCCTCCCGAATGCAAGGCAAAGGCTTTGCCACTAAGCCACCTTGCTCGGTTCTGTTCGCATGTACTGCTCATTGGTCTGGTGAACGACACCTGGCTACGAATATCATTTTGGTGGAAGAAGTTCGGAGGAGATTCTGCGAAAGGCTTGCGTTTTGTACGATTTACTTGACATTGCCGCCGATATTTGGCCATCCGTTGACTCTGTCTATGTTTGAACAGCTTACCAGGTCCGCATTACTATGCTCAACTTAAAAAAAGCAAACAAATTACTGACACCGTGATGCGATATCTGGTCAAACAGCCAAAACAGTCGGTGCACTACCGCATTAAACGTATCAATGGCCTGTTTGTATGGCGAGTGGTCAAATGGGTCCATTCAAATTCAACTCGTTGCTATGTATTTGAAACTTAACAGTCAACACCTATTCAGATTCTACGGTCTCTCTCGAAGAGCAAGAGTTCAGTGTGAAAAAAGAAAAGAAACACACATGAGAAAGTCGGTAGGCGGCTGCCACCATGTGTCCCAGTCTTAACACAAGTCCACATTCTATCATTAAATACACGCTTCATGTTGCTGTCAGAAAAAGAGAGCTTTTATTCTTCTTCTTATTGACGTAATCGCCCCGCGCTCCTAAACTCGCAAGGGCGATTCGATACAAGGCTGTTTATGACGCATAGAAGCGTTTGTCAGCGACAGTGGAAGCATACTGCTAATGTTGGGTTCAACACGAGTACCATCTAGAATAAAGCATTGGTTTGATTCGTGGTGTTTCGTATTGCTCAGATTGCCCTTTCGCCTCTTTTTTTCTAGCTAGCATTCTTGCATTCAGCTGTTCATTAATCTTAGCGCATGTCCTGAGTAATGTTCTTGCTTTGAATCTGACGTGAGGAACAATGAGAGGAGATTGACGTCGACAGCGAAGACGGAATGAACGCTCTCGGTTGAAAGCTCTCGCAATGAATTGATCGCTAATGTTTTCCCAATAATTGGTTCTTATACTCGCTCGAAGAACTTGCTCATGTGTTGTAGTGGACCCTGTGGGGAGAGTTCAGACGGTTGAACACGTTGATTCCACTAAGCAAACGTTTTGTATATATATATATATATATATATATACACACACAAAAGTCCTCGTACTTATTTTAAATTTGCAGAACTCGTTAAGAAATCCAGTGTTTTTCCAACGGCGTGAGAGGAACGGACATGATTTGTTTAGGGTTGCTACCATATGCCCTTCTGTTAACATGGGACTCTATTGGAATCCGACATCAGGGGCGGCTGAATATGTATGTCGTGGGAAGCGTAAAGTTTTAGCACATTAAACGCACGAGGTAAAAAAATAGACTGCACGGAACTTCGATTTTTACAAACTGTTTCAAATACAGCTATTCTCTTTCCGCTATCCAATTGGCTGTCTTTCAGACGCATTTTATTCAGTTTCTCTATCAAACTACTCGTCCAGTCGCAGTGGCACGTTTTGTGAAGCGATGTCTGGATAGCCTCATAGTTAGTCGATTTTCGTAATAATAATAATGATAAAAAAAAAATATATATATATATATATTAAGACAGCTCTTGACACTCTTTTTTAAACCATCATCGCCAAGAAGCTGGCCGTCGGCGGAATCCCTTTAGCTATCGGTGCAACCTAAGCTTGCTTCCGGTTTCTGTGTTGATAAACAGCCTACCGCGCGTGGTAAGAAATTGGCAGAGCAAATGGACCCCTTGTGTGCTTAGTGCTTTACACTCAAAGCCCAAGGATTTTGCCTGCAGCAATCGCTCGCTATAACGCTGTAACGATGCATTGAACTCAATCAGCTGAAAGTCAAAGGGGTGAGGAAATTGGGGCAATTAAACTCTGACAGAGAAGAAAACTTGTGAATAGCGATGGGCTTCGCTTAAAATGCATATTATTGTACGGAGCCTATTTGCCAGGTACGACTGTACACGATCTTAGTAGGCATATAGAGAAAAAAACGGTCCATTGGGAGCTCAAATCGTAAATAGAATCCAAGATTTGTAAAACTGTCGCTGAAGATGGCTGTCGCCCCGACCAACTTAAAGGTAGTATAGACGGTTTTATATAAAATGGAGGCGATATTGGCACACCTAACTAGAACATATCTTCGAGGCCTCGGAAAATGAAAGACATGCTATTTACAAAGAAAAGCTGCTAAGTAGTGGCGGTGGCTTAGGCGGCTAACGCACCGTTCGAAACGGGGCGTTGCCATGGCAACCACGGTTAGCAAAACATCGCTAGTTCGAGTCCTGGCCGTGCTGGTTCAATTTGTTGGACGTGGTTGTCATTGCCTTGTTGCTATATACCTCTGCTGGAGAAAGCCTATATAATTCCAGTACGAGAACGCGATGAACGTAGATGCATTTAAACGATATCGTGCCACAGGCAACTTAGCCTATTACGAGCGTCTAAAATGAAGTTGTCAAAGCGTCAAAAAAATATCCACTATTTGCTCGCTACTGGCTCGCTTATCGGCATGCATCACATCTACTTCTAGCAGAAAACCACAAAACTACGAGGTTTAATCTTGCGGAAGCTGCTACAGCTTCATACGAATATTGCCTGCGTTTGGGGAGACAATGAGAGAAAAACTCGCCGAGTTAGCATGCGATACATTCGTTCATTCGCTGAAGGGCCGACAATAAACTAGAGGAAGATTCTCGTTTAAAATACATACTGCCAGGACACAGTGAGCAACCCAAAAAATATGTACGCATACAAATAAAAAAAGATGTATATATGTATGTATAAATATATATATATATATATATATATATATATATATATGTATATATATGTATATATATATATATATATATATATATATATATATAATGCAATTTGCGAAGCTTTTACCAAGATTAACGACACATAGATCGATGGGTCGTATGCGCCTGTCAACGTCCTTCCGCACACTTATTAGCAATCATCGTGGCTACCCGGCACTTGTTTAGGTCATTGCGGCTTGTTGTACTTGAGGACAGCAGCGGGAGGGAGGGAGGGGGGGGGGGGGGACACACACGCCAGCAGGGCTAGAACGGCGGGGGAGGGGGGGGGGGAAGGGATGGAAGGGGAGGAGACGTATGCTTCGGTGTGGTTGGCCAGTACAGCCTGATCTGTAAGCGCTCTATGGCTCCCCGCTAGGTGAGCGGACATTTTTTTGCTGCTGTTGTTGCTGTTGTGTTGTTGCTAGGGATCGTTTGAGAGCGGGCGATGCCGTCGTCACCGGGAGGCTGGCGGTAAACCCAATACACCCGGTGGCAGAGGTATACGCGTTCCACACACCTCACACCGATGGCGATTTCTGCCACACCTGCCCAGGACCTCTCTACTGGCTCTACTTGAAGCAGCTGCATGTATGCGCTGTCGCCTCGAATGAACTGCCGATCCGGGCCAGAGTCGCCCGGGCCAGATGATCAGATCTTGCTTGTGTTCTGTGTGCTATCAGTAGTAATTGTACAGCACTGTAACGGTAATAGTTGTAACTAGTACTAGAACGAGGTAGCCATAGTACACGTAATAGAGAGAGACTCGGGCCGAGCGTTAGGCGGGAGAAGGGGGCAAGAGATTGAGATAGAGAGAGAGAGAGCCGCGCGGCGCGAGAATACGTAACAGCAACAGAGAACTAGCCAAAGGAGAAAGTGACTGCGGGACTTGAGTGGGAGATTACTTACATTACTAGGCGGGAGTACAGCGGGAGTAGAATTATTCGGCACGGGTGCCCAAAGACCTCCCGCTGCTATTGCTGCTGCTGCCGCTGCTGCTGAATGCCGATTCGAAGCGTTGGCTTTACTTACGATTATTCTCATTAGAATGTAGAGGACACGAGTGTAGAGATTCGACGATTCTCTGCGTCAGCCGCGCCAGGCGTTGATCTTTTTTTTATCTATCTATTTATCTAGATATCTACAAGCCTATCTAAGTGTATGCATTTATCTCTGCCTCTCTGATTGTGTATTTCTCTGCCACTGTATATATATATATATATATATATATATATATATATATATATATATATATATATATGTGTGTGTGTGTATTTGCGTGCATCTATCTGTACTGTTCTGCTCTCGTGTTGATTCTTACAGCTCTTCCACAGCCCTCTCAGACGGTGGCAGAGCGGCTACGACTGTCTCGTCGACCCGCCCCGTTGACCGCTGTGGCTATTGTTGACTGCTTCTTCTTGTTCTTCTTCTTCTCCGTCTTCTACTTCTTCGGGCCAATCGTCCCAATGACGACTGGCTGACATTGGCCTTACTAACCCATTGGTCACCCATGATTGGGTCGTCGGAAGCCGTCGGTGAAATCGCACCAGTCGCACCACCAGCAGCAGCAGCAGTAGAACCAGCAGGAACAAGAAGACAAGAAAGAGATGATGATGATGCGCGACAATTCTGAGGTCATCGATGACAACAGCAACAGCAACAACAACTTGAACAACAGCGCAGCAACAACAACAACAACAATTTGAACAACAGTGCAACACCAACAACAACTTGAACAACAGCGCAACAACAACAACAACTTGAGCAACAGCGCATCACCCACAACAGCTTGAACAACAACGCCGCAGCAACAAGAAGACAAAGAAGAGATGATGATGATGATGCGCGGCAATCCTGAGGTCATCGATGACAACATCAACAGCAACAACAACAACAACTTGAACAACAGCGCATCACCAACAACAACTTGAACAACAACGTCAATAACAACGGCGTCAATCACAACAACAATGCCTACTACTGCTACGATTACTACTACGACGACGACGTTTACCATTCGTCCTGCATCTGGCAACGGTTGCGACTAAGTCAATAGGGCAGGCGACAACGACGGGCCCTTTTGATTTTCGGTAGCATCAGCAGCAGGTACAGGCGGCGATCACTCGTTAAGAGTCGCGCGTCGACCTTACGGCGGGTACTCGGGGGTGGTGGTGGTGGTTATGGTGGTGGTTGTGATGGTGGTTATGGTGGTGATGGTGGTGATGGTAAAGGAGGAGAAGAAGCGATGGCAAACCGGTATCGTCTGGTGATCTGAGAACCAACATGCAGATTGCCAGGTAGCAGGAACAACTGCAGCAGCAGCAACAGGCGATCTGTGCGTCGGTTGGGTGGTCGGTCCTGTTCTAATCGTCAGTCATCCAAGCTGCAACCAGCTGATGGCGATGCGTCTTCTTCTGCTGCTGCTGCTGGTTGAAGCTGGCTGACGCTGACATACAGCGTCAGATTGTGGCAGCCTAGGGGCGTCGCGCTCGAAGGCATGACACACGTCATGAACCGCCTTCCTATTCGTCTGAGCGCACAGACATAGAGCTACGAGGAAACGGTGTAAACGAAACGAGAGTGTAAGAAGGTGTGAGTTAAGAGAACAGATCGAAACAGAGTTAGAAGGTTCGAAACAGAGATAGTGGAAGAGGAAGGGAGGGAGGGAGGAGAGAGAGAGAGAGGGGGAAAACAGGGAGAGAACCAAGAAATGGTGGAGATGGAAAAAGGGGCAAGGCGAAACGAGGAAGATCTTCACGAGTCTATTGAGTCAGTGCAATACTGACGACTGCGTACTTGGCTTCGTCTTCATTGTTGTCGTCGTCGTTGTTGTTGTTGCTGTTGTTGTTGTGGCAGTAATTGTTGTGGTAACTGTTGTTGTAGTTGTGGCTGTGGTTGTTGTTGCTATTGTGGTGATGTGGTTGAGATTGTGTCCGGTATGTTTTGCCCCGACTTGGCCATGCGGTTAACTCTTTGGTAAACGGTGGTAGACGTCATAACTGCCAATACAGCAAGCGTACTATTGGTCGTAGCAACGAATGCAGCGTTAGCAAAAACAACAAAAACGACAACAATAGCAACAACCCCCACCATTATTATCATCATCATCATCAACAGCAACAACAACAAAAACTTAAATGTCGGAAAAAACAACAGCTCGACATGACGAAAACACGTGCCCGGTGATTCACTTGCCAGAAGACAAGCTCTGGCAGTAGTTTATGGTGTGTGATATTGGTATTGAGTGAGTGCATGTGCGTGCATGAGAAACGTGCTCCCGCGTCATCGGCATCAAAACGCAGCACCGCAGCAACCGTGCTTACGCCCGTGTGCGCGTCGATAGTGTTCAATTAGTGATCAACGGATTACAGGTGTTGACATTTGACGAGTGAAGTAGATTTGACATCAGGTTTGTGCCCCTTCCCCCCCCCCCGCCCCCCCGACCTGCTTCATCAGGTTGTGATAACGATATGACGTTTCAGGACGCGACGAATGCCGTCGTTTTCGTCGTCAGTGTAGTGGTAGGGATTGCTATGAGGAGGATACACGCTTGAGAAGCGTAGTGACAAGTGACAAGACGCGATCTCTTTTGGCCAGAGGAGCGGGGCATGTCGTGCGTTGTTGTTGTTGTTGTTGTTGGTGTTGTCTCTAGTGGTGTGGAACTCCAAGTGGAATGTAACCCTTACTAACACGTGCGGTGAGACATCTTTCGAACGCTGTGTTCTACTCTAATCTAACGCCACGCACGTTGCCGGTACGCAATCACGGCAAGACCGCTTGGCCGCCCGTGCAGGCGGCGGCGGCAGCGGTGGCGGCGGCTGCGGACGTCACCGGCAAGCAATGTCTCGGCCAAAGCTTCGGCGTTTCTTCTCGGAGACGTACGACCTGCAGAGACCACTGTTTCGCCGGCAGAGCCTGTGTGAGGTCGTGTACGAAGAACCAGAATTTGTGGGCCTTGTGGGGTACCACGAGCAGGTATGCTCGCCTCAGTCGACGCGGAAGGTAAGTGACTTTCGACGCCGCTGGAACGCCACCGCAACCCAATGATTATGATGATGTGTGTCCCCAAACGCCTGTGTCTAACAGAAGGTGGGTAGTGGTCCAATGGTCACTATCCGTCGTGTACCTTGCTGCGCACGTATGCAAAATGTGTTAGATGAAATCTCTTAGAGCCTTTCAAGTTTCGAAAGTTAAAGTGCACAGATTCAACGGTACATAACTGTTATGTTCGGTAGTTTACACGAACTACATGTGTGCGCGCTAATTGAAATGAAACTGCAACAATAGGTACTATTTTCGTTTGAAACTGGAAAAAGTAGCCTCTCTTGGAAGATTCGAAAAGGTAGATAACCTGCTGCTATCCTCTCATCACTTACTGGCTCACTGCTATTAATGATTTAGACGTGCTATTACTACTACTACGTAGCACAATAACTACTACATATGTATTCATACGGGTTGATGTGTTGCCATTTTTCTAAAATAGCATAACTCTTGTTACCCACATTTGCCACATCGATTTCCTCAGTGTACCCTAGTAAGGGGAATTTTTTGACACGAATTGTCACAACGCAATGCCGAACCGCAATACTTGGAGGTGCGCGTTGCAAATGCTCGTTCGGCAAGCCGTCAACGGTACGGCATCCTATGCGAGAAAACTCGTGCACGACGTAGCTAACAGTCAGAGCCTCAACTGCTCCACCGATTAGTTTCGATTACTGGTTTGCTGTCACTCTTGCACTCAGGAAAAGTGCGGATGGATCTATTCTACAGTCATTTTATCATTGTATACCTAATAACTTGCATATATGTAGGGACATCAGATCTTCTGTAGCACCTGCCTATATGCAATGTATTCACTAAATATTTTGAAAGGCTTCTTAGGTTCTCTGATGACTAGCAGTAGTGTCTTTGCGATAATGTGTGTAAAACGATTTCTGATGAAGGTGTGCAGACCCGGCAACCGCTTGAGAAGGGCAGGGTCTACTTGTGTGAGTAGTGTTACGTGTAAGACGCTCAGTCATTTCTAAAACAGCCCGATGACCTATGATGCAAGAAGGGGAAATTTCAATGTCAACTTGTGTCAGAGCCATATGAAACGAAAGAGTTTGCCGTTTCTCTTGTAACGCTGTTGTTCCTCGGGCTTTTCGCACCCGATCTTTTTACGTAGCCTTCAAGATCATTCGCAGATGGTATTAAAGATAACATCTAGGTGACGAAGCCTGTCTACACTATTATTTTTTTTCAAGATTTTCTGTAGCCCGTGTACGGTTTTTTGATGGCATGGCTATGATTAATCCACCCAACATTTACCTTGTCTAAATCTGGAAAACCCTGCAAACCAATTTAAGAGTGGCCGGTCTGGGTCTCGAACCCAGCCCTCCCTGGGTAAAGCAAGGCCTCAGCAAGGCAAAGGCTTTAAGCCATCTTGCTCGGTTGCATGATTCAGATCATGAATTTTTTTTATGTTTATTGAACATAGGCGATAAATGTTTACGTTTTATCTTTTGTTTTCTAATTATACTCTAGTTGTCACTGAGAGTCAGCGACTATGCTGTCACAAGGACTGTTGGACAAACCTTAGACATCTCAACAAACCGGCCTGCGCGCATTGACGGTATGCTGCACGGCAATTCCGAGCCCGTAGGCAACCGAAAATGGCCTATTGGCAAAAGTAGGATCCTTTTAATTCTGAAGTGTCACTATCAGCCCGTTTACCCCCCACCCTAAGTTTTCTGGCGGTTTCGTTCATTTCCATTTCTCCTTTTGGCAAAATTCGCTGCGACTGTATGTTACAACATCATATGCATACATAATCCCCTTACTATGAAATGTCGGCTCTTATTTGGCCGGGCAGATACACGATAAGAAACAGGGTGAAAGGGTAATGGGTTTAAACTGTCCGGGCGTTCGCGACAAGCAGTACTCACGCACCCCGTCGACTATGTTTATCTAGTTTGACTGCAGAATAATAACAATACATAGTAAAGGTAGTAGCGGTGAGAGATTAGGTTGCGTTAGCTTCTACAATGTGCGACCTGAGTGCATACATTCGGGCTGAATATCCACTAAAATGCACTATAGGAATTGGTCCTGACACTCGAGCTTCCGGTCGATATATGGAAAAGAAAGCGCACAGACCCTAACCGCTCATATTTAAACTTGAAATTTATGTTATGGAAATAGACTAGGTTCACTGTTTTATTTTCCAAAATAATGCTAGTTGCAATGCCTATAATAATGCGAGTAGATCACAATGCTTTATGTACTTGATACTTAACCACCATATTATTTACCTGAACATGATCGTTATTCTACAAACAAGTCATTTAAAGCGAACCAGCGTTTCTCCGAGTGAGCTTCCCCATACTCTGTCAAGACCATACATAAGCCTTGGGGCAATCTTGAGGTGGAAAAGTGCCACTGCCGTCGTGATAGGTGCCGGATGCCGACAACCTCCGACGGTTTGCACTACTGAGGTCGTCTCAGTATAATTGAGCCGAAACCTCAGATATCGCAAAGGGTTGACAAATTCCAAGGGTTGGCGGCCGCAATGCCAGTCGACTTCCTCTTCTGAATTTCACAGTCTTGGTCTTTCTGGCGTTTGCTTCCAGCCTCCTTTAAACAAGGAAGACCTCTGTCAGAGGAGTGATGCACTTTTTGGCACTTAGGGGTCGTGATGAATAACCACTATGCCATCTGCATACATCACAACTATGGCCCTTCGGTACTTTGGTCAAATATCGCCGAGAAAACTGACAAGCAGAAGAGTGAGTGGGGACTCAGTGGGTCTCCCCCTTACGGGGTTCCCTCATTGTGCCTTATCTGCAACACATCCTGCTCACCTTGTAGCAGTGAGGCGTCCTCACCAAAGAAAGAAGCTCCGATTTACGCTCAGAAAAGAGCGTGCCAGCCCCCTGCGTGTCGGAATGACTTCATCAGGGGATGTCAAGATGCTTTGTCGCAGTTTTTGACGCAGTCTAACTGCATAAATGAACCCTGGGTTTTGCACTAGCTCCTTCTCTCTTTGACTGAAGCACATGCTTCACGCGTTTCCCAACCTCCCCGAAAGCCGAATTGCTACAGTAGAAGGGTCTGGAGCGGCTCAGACTGTATCAAATTCTCGTAGCACACCTGGCCTTGTGTCCGTATCCTCTTCTCTCTCGGAAAAGAACACAGGACCTGACTTACTTCGTCTACCTCAATGGTTGGCTGAGCAGAGCAGGTGGTTTACCCCCGCCCCCCCCCCTCCCCTCTCTACGAGGTCGCACCACGTAGCCTGAAAGCTTCCGTTCTGTTCTTTCGATTGGCGGGCGAGATAGCAAGCCTGCGAAAACCACTGTCGTGGTCTCTTCTACCGGACTGCACTACTTCTCCTCTTTAGCAGTTCACAGCAAGTATCCACATTGAAAGGTCAACATGCATCATGGCAACCATGTGAGGATTGCCTCGCAGTTTTTCCGATTATCAGGAATATTTACAACTGCTAACACCAGTAGGTGTTTCTTTGCGGTCACCTTGAGAACATCGAAGCTTTTACCTTCAAGTCATCAAAAAGCTTGTGAAGCAGCAGACCTTTTTTTGCTTTTGTTAAGATTTACACTTTTGCGGTCTTCGCATGCACTTGCACATTTCAGACCAAAGTATTCCAATAATTGGAGCAGCACTTCTCTTCTATCGTTAGTAGCTCCACCATCAATACAGGCAATAAACAATAAATTTACCACCTGCGATGGTGGGCATAAACAATTCAAAACCCGATACACCAGAACTCACCGCGTCAAACAGTGAAGATTTGGGCGGTATGTAGAAGACGACTATGTTCACCCTCATAATCGAAAAGCCCACATAGAAATCCTTCTTCCTCACACCGAATTGCGCCGACCGAATAAGTGTATGTAGGTAAATTGACAATTCGCCCACTGGTCTACAACGACCTTCCGCAGGTAGAACTGCCAGCTCATAGAACCCTCGCATATCATCGATATGTTGTTCCTCGCGCTGGTAAGTCTCCTCGTAAGAAGTCTGAAAACCTACTGAACGTAGCTGGAAGCGTATCTATCTCGGTGCTCTGGTTGTGTGAGTGAAAAAATAACCTACAAGACACTGTTTCAGCGAGGAGTATTTCAGCTGTCCGCAGGTCTGTGTGCGTTGCAATCGTATCACAATGCGGCGGTTTAATTGCTTTCGTGGTAAGGATTTAAATGCGACAAGCTTACACGGGCGGGTCGATCTTCGACGGTGGGCACGGACAAAAAACTAATCTCGCAGGTTGTAAAGCATATTTGACACTCGTTCAAACACACGGCCGAACTGTGTAATCCCAGGCGTCCTATTCTACCATGACAACACCCGTATCAATCAAATATATATATATATATATATATATATATATATATATATATATGTAAGCGAAATTACAAGATTGTTGTATTGAGCCTTTTATACTGACATACCCTCACTAAATCTGCAATTGCGGGAGTCCCAGTCATCATATCGACAAACCAATCATACCTGCGTGCTTGGAGCAAAAGTTTCCATTCCATGTTGGATTGCATTCTACGTTAGCTTGAAGCAGAACACATGCTGTATTGAAAGTTGATTCTCAAGACATTAAACTCTTTTTAATTCTTTTATTTTGGAGTTCACGCTCAATTAATCATCTATAGACGACATTTCCGCTCCTCGTTCTATCGGAAATTGATTTTTCCGCCGAGTTGTACTAGACCTACACGTTATTGAGCGTATTCTGAAAGACCCTGCATATATAATCATACAAGGTCCGATGACTTCACCTGTACTCTATTTGTATTTCTGTACGACTTTTTAACATAAATCCTAAGACTGACAAGTTTCATCGGTAAAGTCAATAATACTTTCGTGACTACTGGTGTGGTCGAGCGCCGGCTCAATCTTGTGTGTGCCGATGATCTGTTTTGCGTGTTCGAACATGTGAGAAGTGGTGCGGATAAGTGGATAAAAGCGTGGAGTTGTGATCATACTAAAGTTATTTTCCATAGTAGAAGGAGCAAACTAAACCACAATATTTATTAAAACAGGCACTACTACTATTTGGCTTGTAGTAGCCCTGTATTCGATAACGAAATTATAAACATCGTGGATAACACATCTAGTTACAATATGGCAGTCTACAATTGCACGGTCGAATCTGATAGGCTCCTCATCGATGACGGTGTTTCCGACAGAGCGTATCGCTTACGACCACTGCGTTCTTCTGCCTTGCCATGCAAACCAGTCGCTTTACAACGGCAAAATAGGCAAATTTAACCCTATCCAAAGATATCGCATGGCGGTCGATGGTCGCGTCCAGCAGATCGCGTTGTAGGCCATAAGAAGCAGCTGGAACTACGTTCATCTGAAAGAGACGAAGAGTTGCTTCCATCCAAAGACTCTGTGCAAAATAGCAACCAACCCACGTTGCGTCGCTGTTACCAATGCGTTGCATATTCTCACTTCCGCATGCGTGCGGTCTAAAGGGCCTCGCACAGTGAAGTCCATGTGACGCCCAAATACGAGCACTTTTGTACGTACGCACTTTACAGACGGCTCATTCAGTCAGAGAATGCCGGCTTCATCGGCAATGAAGTTCAGGCAGACGACCTCTATGCCTGAACTTCATTGCTTGCGTCTTTTGTGTGTTGATTTTGAATACGACAGCCTCGACTTAGGTTTAGGCAGGATCCAAGCGTGCATGATACATTTCACTGCCGAATGATGACTCGTTTTGATTAAGGAGGTCGGCAACCAGTAAGGCAATTGGAAGCGGGCAGTTATCACCCTGTGCACCCGCTACATTGTGCTTAGCTACACCATTATTTCATATTATGCTGTTCGCTTAAAGTATATGATTTAGCAAATGCTATATATTCTGTAGGTACTCTGAAATGTGTCAGCTTCTCTACTATCTGAGAACGCAAGTCACGCCGCGAGAATGAGAGTCGTCTAGGGCAGTAATTCAAAGTCGACAAGCGCACTATAGACGAACGGTCGTTTCTTCGAGCGAATTTTTCAACATCACTTACAAATATCGATCCAGTTGACTGGCAGTGTGGAACATTCTGCGCGGATTCTGTACTGTTCATCCAGCACTGTCTCCGTGTGGTGCCGATATAGAGCTCTTAATTCTCGGTTAACAAAACTGCTTACTAGCAGTTTATACGTATGTGTTGCATTGCGTGGGGTTTCTCGCCAAGATGTTGCCTTCATTAGCGACGATTAACGCGATAATGATGTCGAAAATTATGATGATGATGGTCATATAAGCCGAAGGCTACTGTGGCAATTCCGGCCTCCGGCAACGTGTGTTCGTGCGTTTTTGGCACACAGAAGTATGTGATGTGTCCTAGGTGAAAGGTGGCCCCGAATGAAGTAGGCGTGAAGGTCGGAAGGGGAGGAGGCTGACGGAAAAATGACGGTTTTACCTAACAATGCAGGGTTGACGCAAACACAGAGAGAGAGAGAATGAAAGAGCGAAATCGGGGAAGGGGGAAGGGGCGGATCCACAGTCGAAGTACACCCACAGCGATCTCCGAAGGTCCACATCTATGCGCGTCCCAAAGTTCTCTGAAGGTTCTTGGCGGGAACGTCACCACAGACAGCGGAACTGCTACGGGCGGCTGCCGTAGGAGCGGCTGCTGCTGCCATCGTCGACGGTGGCGCCCCCTGCTGGGCCCTCAGAAGCGGCGGCAGCGGCGGCGTCGTCGTCTTCATCGTTGATTCCATGAGCGGCAATACCGGTAACTGAGGGGTCGTCGTACCGTACGCCACGCCATGCCGTTGCCGCCGCTGCCGCGCCGCCCCCGGTACCCCCCCCCCCCGGCACAGATGTGCCTCTCACTCGCCGCCAAACCCCTCGTGCACGGACCGACGACCCTCGGACACACTGCACCCTCTCCCTTTGTGGCGGCCACCCCACGTGCGGGCCACGAGTAGCCGCCTCGGCGGTGGGCCCGAAGCTCTTGGTCAAACTGTTGGGGTGGCCGGTGCCTGGCTGGGTGCTGCCTAGATAGGTAGGTAGAGCTATGCAGGTGAACGGGCCGTCGGTCGATCGGTTGTCTTGTTCCTCTGATTCGTGGTGCGTTGTTTCCGCCGTCGCCCACGAAGTCTGCCGGGTCATCGTGCGAACCGAGTCGGCGAGGGCAGCAACAACAACAGCGGCAGCGGGAGCAGCAGCTATAATCAGCGGCGGACACAACGAAGTTACGCCTTCATCAATCGATGTTTGACGTTCAGTATCTGACGTCTTCATCGTCGTCGTCGTCGTTGTTGTTGTTGCTGTTGTGGTTGTCGTCGATGTTGTTGTTGCTGTTGTGATCGTCGCTGATGTTATTGAGGTGGCGTTCGTCGTTGGTGTCTGGGTATATAGAGTGATCATTTTAGCATTTCCAGCATTTTGAGGAGTACGTGCTTCAAGACTCTATCTACTTTTAGCATCGCATGCTGAAGCTCATCAAAGCCTTCCACCATCACTGACCGTGCCTAACATGCTCTACTACTACTGTCATCGTCACGCTCTATTATCCAGTCTACCAATGAGTCTACATTCGTTTCTTAGTATTGGTGTTTGAAGCACCTCATTTTGGCGTTTGTAGATCGGCTGCCTTTTGTGTTGCACGGGAGCTCGTCGTGTTGTAACGCTGTTATGTGTACCTTGCTTATTGCTGCTACTGCTACGCCAATTGGAGGAATAGTGGTTTCGACTGAGTAGACCAATTAGCACGCAAGTAGCTTAATTTCCTTGTAAATGGGCCGTCGTCACATTTCTGCTCTGATCGCATACTGAGCTGTTCCAGAACTGTTTCAGTTGGACGCTGTGAATAAGGGAGTGTGCTCCCTTCGGCTGCACAAAAGGGCACGGGGAGAAGCCTCTATTTGGAGGCCAGAGACACGAATTGCTGCCCGAAGCGCAAGACCCTGTCAAGGCAAACTTGTCGACAGGTTTCGCTCGACGACAGTGATCCTCATTTGGCGCAGTGAATAGTTGTAGAAGCGGACAGCTCTCCGCCACGACCGCCGTCGCAGTGTGTGATTTACATCTCGCCCTCTGTGTTTATGCTTATGCTGTATGTACTGTATACTGTGTTACGGAATTCCCTCGACTCACGAGTATTGTGCCTTGCCTGTGACTTGGATTCGTACAGCAAGCAGGATTGTCATCGGTAGTTTTTGCCGGCAGTGTTTGCCGCCAACTAGCCTCGGATGCGAGTGCCATCTCTGGAGGCTGCGGCCTCCCGGCGTCGATAGCGCCGGGAGCTCGTAAAGCTTCAGAACGGATTTCCTACAACGAAGGAGTCTGTACCGGAGGAGCAGCCGACGTTCAACACGGGTGCGTTGCTTATATACATATACATACAACATACATTTTCGGTATTGTTGCAATTACTTACACGGTCATGGCGTTTCCAAAAGCATTTATTGGCGTTAACCTTGACCCATATATAGCATATGTTGTCTATTATACCAGAAAATAACCGATCCAACACCAAAAGATGGTTGCTGACGGAATGTCCACATGATGATTATTGGCGAAAATATGCCGCAAAATGTACAGCGAATTTCACTTGCAAGGCTTTACTAGTCCAATAGCACAGTTTGTGGTGGGAACCCATGGACGGAGAAGCGGGTGTGAACGGCTTGAAGAGTGGTTCCATCCATGCACTGTCCAACATGCCGGTTTTCTACAAAACGCTTCTCTATGAACACACTACTCTATACTCACGAAGCCATCGGCGTAGAGTTGTGCGGATAAAGGAGTAGTGTTCATTGATAACGCCCGGCAGATCACTGAGAACGACTGAGAATAAGCGGACTGGGATTATCGCCCTAGGAGTAGCCGGTGCTGCTTTTGTAAGAAGAAGTGGTGCTCTTAAGTACCTTCAGCTGGGATGACTGTGCTTGCTTTCAGGATAGTATTCCCAAACCTTGTGGGTTTCCCACGCCCGCGGTGGCTAGCTTCTCATTGCGTCTCTCTCCCTGAAGGCAGTGTCAAACTCCGCCTTGTAGTCTAAAAGTCAACAGCGTACATGGCTTGATGCTTGACGGAGACCGAGTTCTTCTCGTCTTAAAGCTCCTGGAATGCGGTCATCATCGAACGTTTTGAGCGAAACCCGTGCTGTGCCCAAGGGATGATTGCTCGTGCCTCGAGATTGTAGCTGAGGCGGTGAGGATTGATAATATATATATATATATATATATATATATATATATATATATACATTTTAGGAACGGAAAAGAAAAAGATGAAAAGTTTATAGCTAACAACAGCCAACATTTCGTTAGATGCAGATGGGTCAGAAATTGCCTCTTTTTTCGGACGTCGGGGGCCGTCTCTCTGTTCTACGAGTCACGTGAATGAGTTGTCACGCTGTAGTTTAAAAAAGACCTTAGCTTGCCAGTTGTATAGAGGTGACCACGTATAACTCAGCCGCTTCGTCTCGTCTAACAGTCGTTGTAGTTTGCCTTATAGAAATAGTATTCTTATTACTATAATTACTATCAACATACTTTTCTTCTTAATAGCGTGTATATAAATACTTATATTATTACAATTTGATACTGTTGAGCAGTAGAGTCGTATTCAGTGTTATATGCTCAGAGTTCACGCATTGCTGAATTGTACGTAAAGCTTTTGCGTGTACTCAAGACGTTGATACATCCAATCTCCGCGGGCTATAAATTGAAGTACCGAAAAATGTATTGTGTCTTGCATCGCATTTAGCGTTACTGCCACTGAGATGTGCAATATCATTAAACTTAAAGTCAGATAATCCCTTGTTGTATGGCAACGCAGCACTACGCAAAACTCATATTCCTCTTTTTATCTGTTCGTCACTGAGGAGGCTGAACACACTGTACTCGATCCAAAATGTTGGTAACATTGTACGTTGAATAAAGCCGTATGCTGACCGCATTGCTCTTGAGAAGAAGATTAAATCGCGGTTGGAGGGTAACGTTGTTGAGACCCAGTCGTCTCCTAGTATGGCGGCGCGGTCTGTGGGATTAGTGCGCTAGTTATGGTGGTCATCTACCGGAGGTATTCCCGGTTCGATCCCCAATGTTAACCAAACCAATTCTATCTTTAAGCGATGCTCATTAAGAATAACTGATACACCATATAAAGCGAAGAGTGAGCGGCCTTGCTGCCACAAGGACTGTTTGGGAAAACCCCGACCTACCTCAGCCGAGTACAGCCCTCGGTGCACTGAAAATATGCCGCTCGGCGATTCCAACCCCGTCGGGGACGGAGGATAATCTAGACATAAAAGCAACCTTCAAAAAAAGGTTTATATAGAAAAACACCGTTTTTTATACCAGCTAATTTGAAACCCACGGGGTGCTCAGTTAAATGTATCTACTTACATTTTAGATCAGCTGCGATATCGGCGCCCAGTTAAATGTATCTACTTACATTTTAGATCAGCTTCAAAAGCAGGTGCAAGTGATGCACTAGGAAGTTATTGTTTGCTATATGACCTTGACATAACGCTAGAGATATGCGTTACGGGAGGCGCCCATCTCTTCGCCACAAACTTAGTAGATGTAGCACAAAACACTGACTTTAGCTCACTTGAATAAATTCGTCACTTATTCTGTGTAGTTAGTCTTTCAAACGGGACTGCTTTTGTCTTGTCTGCTGTTATGCTCAGAGAATGGAATACGTGGAACTGTCCTCGTTTGTTGGTCGGAGATTTCAACCTCCTGAACATTGACTGTTGACGTCAAATTATGCTCACTTCTCTTTGGAATGGAAATTTAAGACCTGTTGTTTGGCAAAATGACTATCCCAGGTGATTAATTTGCCTACTCACGCCTCTCGGTCATTGATTACTAAATTTACGTCTCATTATTATACCCTAGAATGCCGCTCTCATTGCAGGTCATCTAGCTAGCGTTAACTGGGCAAGCTTCTTTGTGGATTCTTCGAATGTAAATGACATGAACATCCGCGTTTCTCCTCATTTGGCAAGTTTACTCCGCCCGCTGACCAGTGTCGTTTCATTAAGGACACTGAGGCTTACAATGTATTTCTCATAAACTAAAGTCGTGTACAACTCCATTTCAGTTTCTTAAACATAAGCTGATGAAAGTGACCTGAAGACTTCACATTACTATGTCTGAGTCAAGACTGGAACAATGTGGTTCCTCGCTCGCTCTTTCGCTATGCCAATAATCGACTAATAAATACTAAACTTCTGCCCTTCATCACATAAGATCGTAGGGTGGCCGCTCCGTATATAGGAGACGCACTGGCTCACAAAAAGCTGAGCTTTTTGCTAAGCATTTTGCTACCACGTTCTGTGCGTTCAGGCCGAATATTTCACTGGCAAAAAACCCGCGCAACATTTTACATCAAAGTAACTCTGGTTATCTTCTCAGAGTATGCTATCTATTCATTTATTTCCGCTTTTAAGCCGACGAAGACTAGCCTTAAAGCTGAAAACATTCGTCAATTGTATTCTAAATAATTTGCGTTATTTTTAGCCGAGCCACCGAGACTCATTTTTGAGAGACCTGACGATGGCGGCATCGCGCTTAACTTTTTTAGACTTCGTCTTATCACCCCTATCCACCAGAGGGGCTTAAGAACGAATGCTGAGAACTTCCGTCCTGTTTCGCAATGCTCTATACTGTGGTGCGTCTTTGAGAAAGTTTTAGTTAACCACTTAAATAATTTGTTGTTAATTTTAAACCGCTTATTTGGCCCTGCCCAACACAGCTTTACCACCCATCGGTCTACAGGTAGACAGCTTTTAGAGATGACCCAGGACTGGGTCATGTTCATAAATGCTTGAAAAATCTTTTACTGCGTTTATTTTGACCAAAAGAGTTGTTGTTGTCGTCGTCGTTGTTGATGTTGTTGTTGTTGCTTTCGTCGTTGTTGTTGTTTTCGTCGTTGTTGTTGTTGTCATCGTCAAAAATCGAGATTCTGTGAAGTCTTGCAGTCTGAGAGCTCACGTACCTGATTTTTGGCAATAACTAAACTCGTAGCTTTATTCATGAGTTTCCAAATACACTCAGAAACATACAGCTCCTGAACTGTTGAGGTTGGCCAGAAGATACATCAGCGACCATGTGCTCGTTGCACCGAACAGAATGAAAGTAGATTGAAATATTGAAATATAAATGAGTGTATATTAATATAGTATCAACAAATAATAATAATAATAAAAACAGGGTACAAAAGGTAGTAGTGTAGTAATGTTGACTGAACAGAAGGTAAATAAAAAAAACTGATATTGCTAACAAGAGTTACAATTTCAGTTTTGAATTTAAGTTTCACGCCGGTGAAAAACGAAACTACGAGGAAGAAACAAACTTTCTAGGCGTCTTTTGAAGGCAGTAGAATCGCGAATGGCGGAAATAACGGGATGAATTTAATTCCAAACGATGAATAATTGATGACGTGGTCCACTCTCAGGAAAGCGAGGTAAGATCGCTTGTTTTGGAGGAGGTGTGGTGTAGCAATAGAAGCTGTGGTCTGGAAAAGGTCGACTGTCTCGATAGTGCAATTGTTGATGATTTTGCAAACGAAAATGGCGGTTAAATACGCACCAGCTGTTTCACGTCAAGACAGTCGTGCTCATTAAGTAGGAAGCCGACTGATTCTGTAGGTCGCAGAGCAAATATAGCGCGAATGGCCCTGCTTTGCAGAGCCAGAAGTGCTACGATGACACGTCGGTAAGTTCCACATTACAAAAGCAGAGTTAGGGATCTACGAGCACCTTATGCACCAAGACGAGACTCGAAGCCTATGAATTTGAAGATAGGCCAGTGCAGCGACAGCAGGTGCAAATTTATGCTGGAGATTGTTGACGTGGCTGATCTACGTTATACGCTTACTAAGGAGTAAGCTTAGGCATGTAATATCCGAAGACAGTTCTAGTAGGGTGCCATCCATTACGTCGCCCTTGGAGAAGGTTATGGGCGAATCGGACACCGGGAAAAGAACAATCTGCATTTTGTGGCTTTGATTCTCATACGAAGGTTGAAAACAGCATCACAGAGGATTGCCAAGTCTTCGTTTGTCATATCGAAACCGATCCGCGCGTTATCTTTAGATAAGAGTTAAGCAGAATGCAGTCGCCATCAGCAGAGGATACCACACGTATATTGGAGAACCTATGTACGCTTCGTAGCAGTACTGAAATAAGGTATAAACAGAAACGGCCCCATTAAAAATGCCTTAGGTATCCTAAGACGCACAAAAACTGACAAAGTGTGACTGAAAAACCCGTTATAATAATGACCCAATCCTCAATATACAACCGAAACCAAAAGCAAACATCATTATTTAAACTTAATAAACGAATAATGTGAATCAAAATGTCAAAGTTAACACTTAAAAGACTTGCAATTATCGGTAGACCTTTATGCAAGAAAACCACATTGCTTGGCGAGGGGAAATAATTAGGGTTGAAGCATACTAAGCGCTGCATCAAGACGGAGCGGTCAGATGCCTTGGCGACGAGGAAATCAAGCTGATTGGCCGATAGCCTCCAGCATCATGGCGAGATCCCTTCCCCTTGTAGAGAGTAATTACACAGACCCTCTTGACACTGCGTAAAAATGCCAACAACATGGATAGATAAACTAAATATTTAAGCGATGATAAATAAGAGAAAGACAATATTATTTAGATTTTTTTTTTGGATAGCAATGTAGTGACCGCGTCTTTTAGGTCAGTTTTCAAATTGCGGAATACTTAAATTACGGTAGTTGGTGAAAATGTCGAACTTGGAAAGAGACGCTTGAAAGGGGACGGCATGCAGATAGTCGCGCAGAGTGCCACGAAAAAGGAAAAACCTGCAACTGTCTGATAGCCGATAGCCGCAAGGTGTTGTGCCAGGGTGGAACAGACTCCAGCGGAACCATATATGGCGCTGTTGTCGGGTGCGGTGATAGACTCCGGAACGTTGATCGTTTGAGAACGGCCGGTCTTCTTATTGAAATACTTCTAGAAACCGCCAGAAGCCCTCACTTATTCGTTTGCAATGTTACTCCCTGAACTCAGACTCCCTTGATGTGCCTTGTGTCTGGCTACCAACCTGTAGTAAGCAGTTCTCAGGTGTTGGTGGGTCTTATCACAAACATACTTACGACAGATAAAGTCAAAATCGTGTTGTAGAAATAAGAGAACAGATAGAAAACAAGCTCCGGACCTGGGAGGCCGGTCCACGATTATGCACAGTCACTGCGGGAAAGTTTTGATCATAGATATTAAATAGTTTGGAGACGAAGGTTTCAACAGCTGCATTAGGATCAGGGAAAATGTGGATTTCAGATCACTCTGTCATGACTAGCTTATGTGCAAATTAATTATCGATAAATGCTTTAAAAATCCGCTAGTTCATTTCTCTTGGAGCACACTGCACGACAGGGCCCGGTTGTCGAGCCCGGTAGCGTGGTGCATTCGTCTGCGCCTTGCAACCGGAGGAGAAACATAGGTGCGCGGGTTCGAGCCCCACCGTTGCCCCACATTTGTATTTATGGGGGTCCGTCTATGAAGCAATGCGAAAAGCAGTCCCGTGGACGTTAAATCTTGGCTGAGGGTTGCTGGGGGCAAGATGCGGGATATAGTAATTGATTGATTTATAAGATGTCTAGCTTGCGAACAATTATTCGTAGAAACAGGCACAATTAAGATGTTATGCCGATAGGCTTTTACGCGTACTGTCTGAGTAGTTTTATCGGAAGCAAAAAATAATGACATCACATACCTCAATTGAATTGGAAACATACATAAGAACACCACCGCTGGTTCTAGACGGACGCAAGAAAGCGAAAAGCCTGTAATCATGAGTATGACATAGACGCTCCTCGTGGAGACGAAGCCACGATGCAGATATGCTGACAAATTCCGTGCAATCAAGCCTCTTAACGAGACTAATTATCGCGTGGAAACGTCCACCGTCAAGAATATTAATATCATGGGCGTTTGTGTGTAGAAGCGAGGCATGGGAGAAGGCAGCCGTGATGTCACCAACATCAAGGTTCTAGCAGTTTCCAATCACCAGTGTATCCCCATCCAAATCATCAGCCGGATCAATCCAAGCCATTAAAAATTATATATATGTATATTTATATATATATATATATATATATATATATATATATATATAAATATACATTGAGAGAGAGAGAGAGATAGCTATTTAGTTTCGCACTTAAATGTAAGAAAACAGTGAAGGCCGCTGGAAAGGGAGTAGCGACAAAAGACACGTAAACATTATGATATAAAACAAAATCATCGAAGGTCAGGTGATTTTATGTTTGTTGCGATCACTAAAAACAAACACATGTAGAAAATTGCATTTATTTCATAGGAATTATTTTTGTATCAAATCCAGTGGTACTAAAGATGGTGGTTCGATCCGTGATATGATCAACCATACGCAGTTTTTGCCGGCCCGCCTGATGTCGGATTCTCATAGAGTCCCATGTTAACAGAGAGAGGACGCTAACGGCCGATGTATAATCTGTGTTATAGGCATATGCAAAATGTTGAGATATTCGACCTAAAAGCTCCAAAATGACACACCGCAAAATCTCGATTTTTACTAGACTAGTCAATATAACACTTTTCCCTGACTAATAAACGATGAATACCTCAAAGACAAAACAAACTTTTCTTCCAAACATGTTCGGCTTGTCTATAGGATAATTTTATCTCACGCAATGGCACACTTTTTACGCCTTGCCTGAACAGCTACATCGATACGACACATTTTTATCATTTCACTGTCACTCCTGAACAAGACATTTGTGCTTTCCATCCCTTTGGGAGAATACTTATTTAAGCTCAAAGTTCTACTATCTAGCTCAAATATACTTGAGCTTTCTGTATAGACACCCTGTATATTTTGGAAAAGAAACAGCTTCGTTGCGGCCTGTAAATCTTAGTACACATTACTTTTTTAAACGTGTCCAATATTGGAATCGAAGCATATATTTTTTTTTATATATATATGTTGTGTCACATTCACCGCCGCCCGGGCATGCACGATGTGAGTGACACTGGTGGTCCTTTTAAGAGCGGCATTGTTGGTGGTGATGGCTCCAGTATGAGGTTTGTTTGGTGGGGAAGTTGCTTGCACTGATCCGGCATGCGTGCATTCCAGCCGAAATAAGGACACTTCACTGTGTGAGACCCTCTGCCTCGGCCTGACCAGGAACCAGAGTTGCAGATGCCCGCTGGCATTCGCGTCCGCGGCTGGGGGGGGGGGGGGGGGGGCGGAAACCTCGGGTGAAAGGTGAAGTGTCGCGGTAACGCCGCTGTCTTGGCGTTTCGATCAGATGCCCTTCCAAGCCGAGAGTACAGCACGCATAACGATATTGCCTGCGTGTCGTGGTTTTTCTGAGCGTACATAGCAGATGACTCAACTGAAGTCTAATCTGTAACAAGCACACACACACACAATACACACGCCGAGTCTCTTCGTGCGCACTGGTTTCCGCCGGTGTGTTACGTGCAGTGATAGAGAGAGAGAGAGCGAACAGAGAATCTTCTCTACGCGTAGCTTTCTAGATGGTGGCAATGTGTTAGCCACGATTTATTCTGAAGAAGTACACAGTACAGGTTTCGTTAGTATCAAAACGAAGTAACAACTCTCTGTGGCGTTTTAGGGTGGTGGTGGCAGTGTGTGATACATGCAGAAGGGCAAGTTATAACGCTATGAATATTTGAGCTGTTTTGTTGTTGAAGGAAAGATACCGTATAATCGTATTTTGTGGTGCTAGCATGCCCTATAACTAAGCTGCGTCTAATAATACTAGAACTGTGAAGCTGTGCGTGAGAGCACGCAAAAGGCAGAGTAACAGAGATAATATTTAATACAACAACATATTATTTGTGTTATTAACATGATGGAGCGTGTTCGATCAGGCGGTGAACATGACGTCAGATAAAAAATCTTCAAGTAAATATATTAAAGCCTAATGAAATCTTATCGTTCATCATTAGCGTGTAATGGGCCTCTATGTCGAGGGGTCTCCTTTTTGCATACTATGCCGAACAACAGGGTATAATTACGATCACCTCATATGCTCGTATGGAAATTGTTATGAAATCGACGAGTGCGTATGTAAGTATTGTAGAGAGTACAATATCGGGCGTTACCATATACTCCAACTGCTCATTTATCGAAACATCGCCACTACAGTTAAGTGTGAACGATATTGTTAGTCTACAAAAAACGATATATAAACGAATTATGCACTATACTACAGATGTATGGTAAATAAACCTGATAAAATATACATAAATTGTGTGTGTGCGTAATAAATCATTTTATCCATATCTTTGTAACATTCACTGCGTTTTTATGAAAACGCACGCTTGCTCGTAGAGTATGCTGGTGGCGGCAGAAATACTAAGTGTATTCCACAGTAGTCTGCCGTTGTCCACATGCATAATAACATAAACATAAAATCGCCTTTATTATCACACAAAGGGTGTGCGGTACTATTATCATGGTCATATACATATATATATATATATATATATATATATTGCTTTCAGTATACGTACTTCTAAACGAAAAATGTAACTAAGCCAGATAGGCGAGTGCTAATTGAATGTGCATACACGCCTATTTGCCTAGCCATCCGCCGAGCAAAACAATCCGTTTACGAACTCAACGCGAGCCACAGCTTTTGGAGTAAGTGATCACTGACTGACGTCGTCGTTAGGTGACTGGAGCGACACATCACGAATGAATCGAATTTAGGTGCAGATGTTGCTAGACCTGAGTCTGTTGCCGGTGTAGACGAAAACACGCGTGGGACTTGGAATTATTCCTATGTCCTGTGCTCCCGGCTCCAGCCGCCGCCGCCGCCGCCACCATCACCACCACCACTAAGGCGACAGTTTTGTCTGGCGGGGCCTGAAGCAGTACACCTGTTACTCTAGGTACGCGCATGCAGTATACGCTCGTTGAGATGAAGCAGGACCAGTCAGGCTAGTATGAGACGACACGAAGCAAGGCAGCTCTCGGAGCAATTAAACGCGATCTCTACATCTTGCCATCTCTGCGTGACAGATCAGGGCGATAGTAATAATAAACATACAAGAGCACGCACACGCACAGATGCGCGTTTTTCTCATATATATATATATATATATATATATATATATATATATATATATATATATATACATATTTTTAAATCTATATGCTTGTGTATGCGAGTGTATATTATCGACTTTATTACATGCACAATTGTTTGCTAGCTATGTGCAAATACATTTGCTAATTGCTTCTCATGTTCCAACAGGCCAGCCGTGAACAACAAGCCCAAATCGGTCGCTGCCTGTTTGTCTCTACATTTACCTTTAGCTGCCAAGAGCATATTTGTCGCTGGCAGCGAGCTTCAACAATGGCCGCGGCGTTGTCAAGTCATCTAGTCGTCATGGTCAATCGGTCGGTCGGTTTTTTTTCTCTCTGTCTGACTCTGATTTTCGCTCGTATGTTTCAACCTCGTCTTCATTCAGTCTTTCTCCTGTTGTTACCTCTAGCTCTATAGCTAGTAGTTAGGCGTGGTACTTTCCTAACTTTTGAAATCATTTTTGTTGAGAATTTGTTTAATGTTACAGCCTAAAGGCTTATATATACCTTGTTAGGAAAGTTGTTGTTTTTAGTTTACTCGGCTATCCTCCGTCGCGTTCATACAAACTTAGAGTCGCTGTGAGACACCAATCTACAATGAAACACCGAGGGCCGAACAAGTTGAGGTGGGTGTTCCCGTGAGCATTCCTTGTCGCAGCCGCATGGCTACAATTGAACAAGGATCGCTTAAAGAAAATCGATCAGCAACAACAGTGAGCATCAGCCACCCCGGTAGATGACAACCATGACTATACCCCCTCCCACAGACCACTATACTTCCTGCCCAGACCACGGCGCCACGCAGCATTTCTCTGGTGGCTTCGCCGGTGTGCGAAGTTTAATCGATCGAGTATCTTGGGAATCTATTTATTGTGTAGTTCTTGTATTCGAATGTTTCATAAATGTTTATGTGAGTTTGACTACGTTGAAAACCGCCCCTTGACTCATATTGGGATATTGCAGGCTTTACCTGGCCTTTACTTTTTTTTACAGGGGACCAGGAACAAAAATGCATAATGCACTATCAAGCCCACTAAACTGTCCATGCGTTGCCGCCTCTCATTCGTCACATTTGTCTTCACTCTCATAAAGATCTCCACAAAATCGGAGCCCGCGTCCTAGCGTTTGCTGTACCGCTCTGCATGCCTAGTCGTGAACGGGCCGTCTGCCTATCCATTTCATCGATTTATATATATATATATATATATATATATATATATATATATAGACTGTAAACTAGCAGTGAAGACGATTTCACTACAATCGTTTATCAAATTATCTCTTATTAATTCTAGTCATAATCGGTGTGGCATTTTCTCAATGGGGCCATAGGGATCACAACTAGAGAATATTAGGGCCCTTTAAACCTTTGTATTTTTTTCAGACTCTATAGAAATAGATTACTACACTGGCCTTAGCTGTTACGCATTGCAAGTGCCGCAAAGTCGGTAGTATGAGCAAAAATATAATCCAGAATCTCTTTGTCAAAAGGGTTGATTATTTTCGCACCGTCTCCTGTACACCTGAGGGTTTGGTAAACTCGATAGGAGTTCGATCCGTCGTTTAATAGCTCCGCTCGGGCAGCAACCCTGGCATTCTTGAAGAAAAAAACAGTTTGCCACTTAACATGCTTCCAGGTATCGTCAAACCGGACCTATGCGCGTGTTGGGGCACGTCAATCGTGGCGTTATACAGCGTGCAGAAGGCGTGTCGTTTAGTGCGCTCTCATATAAATGCGGGTCTCTTACATTGTACCTCTTACACACGTGTACAGTGTGAGAACACATGCATTTAGATAGAAATATAGGGTTGTTATGTATATATATATATATATATATATACCGTCATTAGGGAGTGGAAGGTGTCTTAATTATTTAGTAGCTGAATGGAGGGGGCGGGGGAAAAGAGTTTCCCCAGTGCGCATGTGGGGACTTTTTTCCTTCATGTTACTCTGTGTGCACCCCTTAATGCTGAGCTGTTGAACATTGTTGAGTATTGCCCTTGTTGAGTATTCTTCTGGGTGCCTGGTGGCATATCTTGTGGCAGACAGATGTATATATATATGTATATATATATATATATATATACACACACATGTAGGGTGGAGGGAGAAGGAAACTGTCAAACTCTTTGACGCTTGATGGCGAGGGTTTTGTCTCGGCGTTCGTGTCAGATTTCGCAGATTTTGGTAGAAGCGCAAATATATGATAGAGATAATTAAATATATGTGTATATTAGCCCATCGCCTTAACGACTTTTGGACACATAACCCGGCGTGTGCACGTACATAGTGTCGAAACTCGATAGTATGATCGGTTCTAACTGCTGTCAAGGAGTTCTGCAGAGATGCTCGGTTGATGCCCGCGCAATGTTGGCGAAACGGAACCTGACTACGACACTGTCTACAAACTTGTCGTGGTTTGTATTGACGGGACGTCCCGCGAGAAGCGTGGATCTCTGCAGAACCTCCTCACAACTGGATGTACTAAGAGTGTATAGAGTGCAAGATGATGATTTGTGTTGGTCTTCATGCTCGGTTATCTGTGTGTTTGGTGAAGTGTAGACGGCATCACTGTAGCATTACCGGCTGACAACTGATCGCATCACGTCTCATTCATCTACTATACTCCTGCTATGGGGTGTCTTTTTGATCGCACCTCCCTTCCCACCTACTGCGTGTTGTTCTGCATTGTTTCTTCTATCGTTTCCAGGTCAGCCTGAAGCCCATGCGTCGACGATCACGACGAACACGTTCTCTGTGCACTCCGCCACTTGAAACGGCATCTCACCTTCACCCAGATGTTTTTCAGATGTCAGAGACAAAACCCATTTCAACGGCGAATGAGATAGAGAAATAGAGCTGACAAGGCAACCTTTGCTACGAGGGCATTTCGAGCAGCGATCGTCTGTGTTGCGCTTTCTCGTCTATTAGAAATAGTTGCCTGTCGATGATATTTAATTCTGCTGTACTGCACAACTCCGATGGTGGTGAAGAACTTTGTGCATGAGTAGAGGGTAAGGGCGGGGGGGGGAGGGGGGTTGAGAGATATAGAACAATTTGTAGTCCATCCAGTTCCTTTGTTGAACAGTGGTTGCGCAAATGCTAATGGTGGAAGCGCAATGCCCTGTGCATAATTAAGCTGCATATTGTAGTAGCCTCATGCGCAAAACCATGCAGGAAAGTCACACTAGCCTATATATATATATATATATATATTGGGCTTTATTTCTGCCGTACATTGACAGTTCAAAGGCAGTGTCAACAATTAACAGATATCGGGTAATGATAGCTTAGTTTTATCTTTCAATGGTTCAATATCTCAAGCACATGCCATCCGAGGTTACTGTGCATCGTGGGTAGAAAATGTTGAGTCTATTTTTTCCTGTGTCTGTTTAGGTAAGTGCAATCAAACTGAAAGTTCATTTAGTTGTTTTTCTAGATCAGATTTATAGTGCGTAACTGCTTACGTATAGGACGCCTTGTATTAAGTGATATACTATATGTTGATTTCAAAAAGCTTTTCCACTAGAGGGTGACGTATGAACGTGTTATGAAAGGCGTTTCAGTTTCTACAGTTTGCAATTCCTTCAGTCGGGTCCGTTTCATATTGCACAATTTGGCCGCGTTTAATTATTTTATTACATTTATTTAGTACCTAACGCACAAAAAATGCAAATATGTCGGCTGTCGCGATCCGATTTTCTGTTTGCGCAATAGGCTCAACTCTCTGTAAAGAAACGTCGCTGGCTGGACAAGTTCGACCTGTTATCGCTTGAGCGACTTTTGCAACTCAGCAAACGTCCCACCAAAAACAAGGTGTGCCATCGATAGTCCAGCTGTTATACATGGACGCGTAACAGCCAAACTTGCACTGTAGCTTTGGTAACTCGCATTTTGAGTTGTGCTTTTTACTTTTTATGAGTAGAACCACGCGGCGATTGCACGCGCTGATTACGCCGAACCCTGTAACGGAGGATTCTCTGTGCGCTTTGCAATCGTACTGGATGCATTTATCCTATATATAAACTTATCGGTTGCAGGGTGCCTGTTCTACAGGCACCACAGGCGGTGTCTGACGCTGATGGCTGACACATTTACCGGTCCGATGACTTTGCCGCCCAAGCGAGAAGGTACATTGCGATGGCGGCTAAATATATTGTATCTGCCGCCTGCGCTGGCTAAATTGAATCAGGACCCTTCCGGAGGCTTGGCCTTCTAGCGTCTGTGCTCTACCAGTTTCCGGATCGGTCGCTGACGGAATTAATTAATTGGAACGCGGTGACAACGCTCGACACACCTAAACCATACACCATTTTTTGTTACGCTAACGTGTATGTAGTTCAAAAATGCGGTATAGCGGCATACAGTTGTTGTACTTGAACCTGGGAACTAACTGGGAACAACTTTGCTCTAATTCCATGTGGGGTTTCGGAGGGCGACTAGAAGGCGCCGATTGCACTTGAAGTAAAGTTCACTCTGCGCTGTGAAGTTGCATTGGCAACGAGTTGAACTTACGAAATCTGCTCAGGTGGCGAAGTCTCAGCGCCACCAGTGCAAGCGAATACGTCAGCAGGAACGAAAGATGCGAACAAGGCCGCATGAGCGGTTAGCTCAGCAGCTCTGAATCGAAAACGTGCCTCTACACCAAAAGAGTATCAATCGACTACAACAATGCAATTGTACAGTAAAGCGAATTGCATTTGCTTATATATAGAAGGCGAGCACTGCCAAGTGTGCAAACGTATTGTAAATGATTAATTAATCATTACAATATATATATATATATATATATATATATATATATATTGTAAATGATTAATAAATCATTACAATATATATATATATATATATATATATGTATACACACGGAGTTCAAGTAAAATACAAGTGGAATATTCCTTCAATGGCCGCGATGCCACCGTGCCCCATTGCATCTCTAAACTGAGTCAGTAGTACATGAGGTATTTCGCTCTGCGGTCGGTGGCTTTCATAAGCTCAGCTATTCAATTGTCCGGCTGGTCGTTACCACCTATTCGACGACAACGGCGAACCTGCCCTTTCTTTGTGGTCCCAATGTCTCAAAGGCGCCGCTGCATGATGTAATGAATGATGCTGCTGCTGCTACCGCAACTGCTTTCCGAACGCGGCACTCTCTGCGCGACAGACGATATCTCTCAATCTGTTGCATCTGCTTACAAAGACCCGCAAGCAACCTGACCGCTCTCTCTCTCTCTCGCTCTGTCAATGTTTGCGCTACGCACAGGTGTATTTGCATTACAGGTGTATTGCCAGAGTACTTAGCGCGCAGCTTGTACTAAGACATGGAGTTACACATCATCACCGTCTGATCTACTTACGTGATGCTACAGGCGCCCACTACGTCGTCGCTGTGATGAAGATTGGCAACGCAACTCATTCCTTATGCAATCACTTTCCTACGTTTGTTGGCGAGAGACATAACGTATTAGCGAGAAAACGACAGGGGGGTGGGTGTGTGTGTTTGTGTGGCTCTGAACACCAACTGCCTCAGCTACCTCGAAGTCAAGCGAGTCAAAACGCCCTGTTTCATCGCCACCCTTCATAGGCGCCCTCCAGCCTCCCCCAATTACCACCACCAACGGTCTCAAACTTCGTTTTCGAAGACTTTTTTTTGGTGAGGTATGGCACATACGGTAACAAGTGATTCCGTTCCTAGAAGAAACCCAGGTCCCCCCTGGCTCATGCATGTGGCGTGGATAGGTATCGACAGGTATTATGCGATCGGTGCCTACTCGTTAACTAACTATATGCAGAGTTTCGCAACCTTGGGTTAGTTCACTAGCGATCTCGCCCTGGGTTTCCCTCAACAGGTTGCTCTGTATTAATCGAGAGTTAGTGCTTATTTAGTGGGTACATGAGTCGTTACCTCACCGTTGACGCACGCCTAAAGAAGACCGATTATCGTACGTTAAGAAAGCAGGATCATCGTGGAATTCGTGTTGGGTTTTTGGGCTTACAAAACTATACGGTTAAGGTGTGAATTATGTAACTGTGCCCCATGTGAGTGAAATTTCTAGTCATTAAGGGCTAGCTTAATCAGGGTCCTCTAGCGTGAGAGCCACAGCTTGTTTATAAAGAACTTCGTAAACATACAGACCTGATTTAGTAAATGCATGGGACATTTGTTAGGTGAGTGACGTTGTGGCCAAAGCTATCCCTAGAAAGGGCTTTGTCTGCTTGCCACAGTACAAACGAATATGATACGTCGATGCGAATTTGGCAAGTAATAATAATATGACACTGTCCACCGGTGTACAAGTGTGCTGGCTTACTCAATTGTAACGCTTTTTTACGCAGCAACTTCCCAATTATTAGGCAGTCACTGCTGCGCGGCTGGTAGAACTCGAGAATCGAATTGACCGAATTGACTTCCCTGCTGTACGCGACATGGCGAGGTGACGTTGGCTGAGTGTCGTTGCGCTCAACTTGAACTTCAGCAGCAGCAGCAGCAGCAGCAAATGGATTATCGCACGACGTATGGAGTGCAGACGTCAAATGTCGCCACACGCGACGCTGAGAGCGTGCTCAGCCGTACCCACGTGCCTCCCTCCTCATCCTTCCCCCCGTCACGTTAATGCCCGCCCCGGTCTCTCCAGTCTCTCGCGACAGTCGCGACGAATAATGGCGCGTAGACCGCCACTACAATTGGACTATTTCCAGCTCCTCGACACAGAGGTCGCGACTTGGAGACCAAAGAACGCATTACGTGACACTTCGGCGCTATGCGGCTCCTCAATCTCTGCTGATTGCTGAGTCGACCAGCGGCCATGATAACGGCAACACCTACAACTACAGCGAGAACGACGTCGACACCTACGGCAACAACAAGAACAACAACCCCGTACAACAACGACAACGCCAACACGTCCCGAAGTGGCAAATCAGCAGTACAACGAGACAAAACAAAACTGGCTGCTCTATCAATGTACGCCGCACGACTTCGCCTACCAAATGTCAAAGCCCGCGTATAGCCTAGGCATGTCCTGAAAGACGGTGCGTTGAGCTGACCTGACATGTATGTCTGTCCCCCGGCGTTAGCTGCTCACCTTGGGCTACCTCGAACGCAAGAGGGATCAGACGTTGCCATCACAGCCGAAAAAAAACAAGCGAAATTTGCAAACGCTGTCTTCATCCCTGTCTGCTTCCTCTGAGCGCGCACCTCAAAACACCCTAGCCTGAGATATCATAACGTATTCAAATGTGCCGTCCTTCCAAACGACCTAATATACATAAGCTTATGTATATATATATATATATATATATATATATATATATATATATATATATATATATATATATAAAAGAAAACAAATATAGAAATTCATTCGCGCGTATCGATAGGGATAGATATCATCTCGAACAAACGTGTTGGTCAACGTCTGCTCCTTTCGCTTGACCTAGACTGCTCAAAAGCCCATATCAGCCCTATCGGCTCAAACACTTGCTTATCGGTGTTTCAGCAGAAACCTGCTTAATAGAGACAGTGAGCGGATTGATGGTTTGATATCGATATTTGCTAGACCCTCGTTCAACCACCACGCCTCATGCATAATCGAACGGGTCTGGTAGGCTATTAGGCGGCCACGAGCCTTTAGTTAGAAGAACATGCTCACACGCCCTGACGTCTGTCCCTCTCGCACCATATTGCTCGTACATAACACACACCACACAGGACGTGTGGTCACAGGCTGGATTTGCTTTCTTCCACAACGGGGACACCTTTTTGACGGTAGTGATGACAAGCCAGCGGTCTATGATTGATTTTTTGGCATCCGCGATAAATATCGTCTACGGAAAGAACGCACGAAAATTATGTCCTAAATCAAATAGAGCTCTTGATATATATATATATATATATATATATATATATATATCGTTTTTCATGTATTTGAACATGAATAATGAATTGAGGGCAATCTGCCTAGGCTACAGATGGTGACCGAGCGAACGAGGGAGAAATAGAGATTGTGAAAGCGCTAGACTTGTTGAAGAGCCGCTTTGCAATTGTTTAGTTTTTACTCTTGTATTGCAGACTCTTTACTACGTACACGAATACTACTTCGTACTACTAACCGAGAACTAAACAACGACAAGAATAACAATACCGAACCCTCCCTTCGGGCTCTCAGGTCTCTGAGATCCGACCTGTGTGGAACGACATCGGGACAGCCTAACCTAAGGTCGACAAGTATAATCTGACAGTTATGCGAGAAGCTGCCATGGGCATACCTACACCTACGCTGTCCGTTGCTCAATTCGACAAACTCTTACAAACCGGGCCATCGGCTATCGGTTTGACCTTGTGCTGGTGGTACTGCTGACGCTACTGTGAAAAAGATCTCCTGTCCGTGGTGCATATGCATATAGTGCAGAGTGAGTGATAGAGAGAGAGAGTTCGTCACCAGCGGTTTTTTTTTTATAGATTCGCGTCTTTCATCGCAGTGTGATCTGAAGGAAGCCTGGAAGGAATTTCATATGCCTGTATGCATTCTGTACGTGTTTTGGCATTTGTCTTTTTTTTGTTGTTGCTAGCATTGGCTTCAACGCATCGTACCTCGAGGTCACCGCCTTGCTACGTTCTAGCAGCAAGCAAGATACTTGTAGGAGAGCGATATGCCGTAACAGACCACACCCGTGTCGAGCTGTTGTCTCTGGCATATTCAGCGTTTTCATCTTGGCCATCGCGCGTTTTTACCACACAAGCTTATTGTTATGCGACGGACGCTCCCAGAGTCCTCGAGGGTCGTTTCACGGCCTTAGTACTGTATTTTACCCAAAAACAAATACAAAAGTATTAATACAAAGCGAGCGGCCGATTTTTTGTCTGTTTAACATTTATGGCGTAGCAAACGTACAGTTCGCGACTAAATCGTCTGGTCAACTTCAGGCCTCCTGACGTACGTTAAGTAATACTAGCGCATTTTCCGCACGTATGTAGATATAACTAACAGTTATGCTACCGCTCTAAGCGTCCCTGATATAAAAGGGTGACATGTGTATTTAGGTATACATGCCAAGCGAGCAATAAATCAATCAATCAATACCAGTAAACCCAGTTTTTTACTCTTAGCATGTCCAAATGCATCGCAATTATCGTGTATTACAACTACGATAAGTTCTAATTACTCTCACCAATACGATTCATGACTACTGTAATTGCATTTTTAATTATTAATTTAAAAATTGAAAATCATAGGTGTTTTTGTCAGAGTGAACTTTATAGAATATCTATTATACGCGTCCAAACATACGCCACCACAGACAAACATGAATTATTTTTCTAAAACGTTCGAAGTGCTGCAAGCATTTTAGTGGTATCGGCTGATCTAGAATAGAAGAGGCGTTTTCTGGCTTGGTAATCTGGCGCAATACCTTCACCTATTAGACGGTGTCTCTCTCTATAGCGGTTTTGTGTGTGTCGTTATTAGTCATTTGCGTTAAACAAAGGTGTTACCTGTTTTTGAATCTAGCTTAATTCATACCTATATTAGGCTTATTATTTGGCGATATGTTGGAGCTGTTGATTCACCGGTGGGGTGCATAGGATACAAATCGTGCCGTGTTTGGTGATGTCTCATAGCGCTGTTGCTTCTAAGGGTGTCTTTACGACAACCTTACTTGGCTACTATTGTAGAGCATGGGCAGCCAATCGTTATCACTTTAGTGCACCCAGTGACCGTAGCGTTAGTGCCCACGTCGCAGTGTACGTTTAGGCATCAAGTACAGATAGATGGAATCAATTCATCGCGCAGATCTGGCGATGACGATCATATGTCATGTGTTGAATACATGTCGATTTCCTTCCTGCCAACCTGTGCTCAGAAATGTTTACGATATTAGACCTCCACAAGCGGGCACTACTCGAGCGGGAGGAGGACTCGCAAATCACGCTTCTATCACGCAACCGTCTAGCACTGGTGACGTATCATCGTAAAACTCTTCCCATTTTGTGCTCTGCAAGTTAGACAAATTCGAGCGCTAACCGCGAGCACGAAAGCTACTACTGCAATGCGTCTCAGCTACTGCAATAGCATTTCTCAATCTCCTGTAGCAGATTTGGCAAATCTGACACGCTTAGATGATTATCTGCCTCGGAAAAATACGTTAGAGAGATTCCTTACGAAGTGGGATCGTTTCAGCCATCGTTTGATACACCTCTTTCCATTACCGTGCTGCTGCTGCTGCTAGCCGAGCATCGCAGCCCTATCGAGAGGCGATTTGGCCCTCAATATGCGGTCTTGAGTACGTGTCCTCAACGAGAACCTATCTCGAGTTGTATTTGCTGCCTTCTGTGCGCCCGTCTTTTCTTGACCTCACGGCACGAATGACTCGGCCAATACCGGGCTCTCATTCGCGTGACGTGATGGGGCGTCCGTCTGTCTGGGCGCGTCGACACAGTGGGCCTTCAGGGCAATTGACAGCGAAATCACTTTCTACACCAACTGGTAGCGGGGTGGTTTGGTAGGCGCCACTTTTCGTTCTCTGCATGTTACCACTTCGGGTAAATTTGAATTCGTTTGCGTTCGCGCCCGTGATGTTAGGCGTTTTGGCCCTTGGGCCCCTCTATAGAGTGCTCGCTAACTCGATGAAGCGATCATTGCATTGCGTCGACCAAATAACTCTTCATTTAGAGATGCAGTCACTTGGACGTGTTTAAAATGGACATAAGCTGATAATATAAGTCCTAATAATAAGTACTTATATAAAATGAACGAGCACGTTGTACAATCGTTTCGATGTCTTCATATTCAACAGGCAGTAACGTAGGGTGTGTGGCATCCAACGGCATTAGCTTGGTACCTATTGTAACACATGGTGCTTGTCAACGCAGCGTCGAAGAGGCTGCAGCGATTGGGATTCACATGTGCCCACTCTTTGACTACCCGCCAGGCACACAATCAGGTAATACGCTTCTCGTGTGGGCCACTATTTTGGCCTTAACTTTTCAACTCATAGCAGAGCATGGTATTTTGTCAATTTATACTCGATTACCGAGAACATTTACTGTACGATGCTTTATAAGCTCGCGCGTTTCATTTAGAACGAGAACAAACGTTTCGGGATTCATTAGGAGGAGGACAAATTGATTTTCTTCAATTCTAATCAACTCTAATTCAGACTCAATGGCCGACAGAAAGATACAACAGGTGGTGTTTCTTCCTTAGGGTTTTAGATTGCCGCGCGCAATGCTTTCACCGATTTAGGTCAAACGGTCACGGCTTACTGATTACATTTTTTACTTGCCGTGCGGGTTTCATGTTAGTATTGGGATAAGGTACGACACATCCTTTCAGTTCATTCTATTTGTACACGCTTTACGGTCCTAGCATGGTCGAACGCTGGCTGCTTTGCCCTTTGGTATCTTCGTTTTGTATGTCCTTCTATGTCCAAACGCACGTTTTTTTACCGGGTCATTTTTATACCGCTCCTATTTTTCATCACTCTGTGCTGTTATACTGTTTGATTTCTTTTCTGGTTGGCCTCTTGACAAACATTCAATGACGTGTTTGTCATGAGTCGTTCGTTCCGCTCTTAGCTCATTACACGGCGACGATTCCGTTGTGGCTTTTGTTGAAGTTTGTCTACAAAATATAACCTACAGTGTACTGTAATTCTACAATAAATAAACCGAAATAAATATTGACGTTCTAACTGCTGTATTGCTATGCTCGGCAACGTCTCCTGTCGACGCAATAAGGCTCTGTAGCAGCAGCAGTCGCCGAATGGTATACGCAATGAATGCAATTCTACATTCTACTAGTAGAATACAACGACCTCTATCGCTTATATAGGCCACCTCAATGTAAAATGCTCTCATACAACGCATTTATATTGAGTGCAATACAATGCCAACTACGTGTATGGGTTGCACGGTATAAGCGGACGGATGTGCATTATCGTAATTTGGCAGAAGGCGAGGAGATCCATTACGGCCAGCGTAGGAGAAAACACGAAATCGGCCCCTATGTTAGAGAGGACGCTCATGTAATCATACAGAACAAGCACAAATCTGCAATCTCAAACGACGCCGGACGTCGGCTACCACCTAGTGGCACCCGGTGAGTAGAAATCACGGAACTTTTTTCTACCTTACATAGTGGCTTCTTTTTTAACTAACAAGACGGCAGCCAGTCATCAGTTCGACGACAGACCATCCTCGTGGTCTCCTGAACCCTCATCCAGCCATAGTGCGCTACCGAACAAGATGACTTAATGGCCAAGCCTTTGCCTTGCGTTCGGGAGTTCTGGGTTCGACACCCAGACCGGCCACTCTTCAATTTGTTTGCATGGTTTCCAATTGAGACAAGGTAAAAGCCGGAGTGGATTAAAAATTAACCATGACATGAAAAAATTCTTAGGGCCTTACGGAAAATCTAAAAAAAAAGAAAATTGCGAGAAGCCAGCAGATTTTGGACCGCGAACTGGCAGCGAGTTTCATGGCAAGGTTAGCGACACCAATGTCAGACACCATATTGGAACAGTTTTTTTGTAACCAAAATGCTTATATATATATATATATATATCATTATGTGTATCTGCTGATGCATTGTGATTCGACTTGGTCGTATAAGTAGGCTTCCCAGTCGCCGGTATGTTTAATGGTCCATAACACCAGCAAGTAATGCGCGGTGCTATCATCAGTTAAAGTGGCTCTAATAGAAAAGATAAAAATAACCATACTAGCAAGTCAATAAAACGTTGCATGGAATAAATACAACCTACCTGTGACTGTGGTGCCTCAAGTCACCAGTTCGATTCTCGACTACAACACACAACAAGAATATGTCGAGGGCCTATTTTTGTGTAGCTCAGTAATCACTCTCAGCGTATTAAGAAAATAATTGATACAACGACGACGACACCAACAATAACAACAGGCGCGGCATATGCAACGTGTTCTCGACAAGAAGGGTATTGTCAACAGTAACAAGGGCATCAAGGAAAATGATCGAGAATGACAAACACGACAAGGGTACCGAGACACAATCTATTTCGTCAACCATTACATAACCAACCTTCTTTCTCTTACAATGTCATTAGAGTAATTTCGATCGAGATGTAAGTCAATAGCGTTTGAAACCGTTGTCGCATTTATCTGAATGATTATTGGCGAGCCAATGTTGTAACTGGCTCAGCAATAATAATATTATAACCAAAAACGTGTTGTGTTTATGCTATAATACTTCCCCCATTTTCGTTTTTCTTTTCTCTCTCTCTCTTCTCTCTGTCTTTGTTGAGCTGAACTCCATGTATAATATATCATTCGCTCGGTATACCTCGGTGTCTAGTGGTTGACCCGTTTTGTACTACATCTACATTGACGTTACTCTTTAGTTAGTTGCTATCTTATTCTTTCTTTCCCTATATATGTATATATATATATATATATATATATATCATAGTAGCGGCGGTGGCTTAGGCGGCTAACGCACCATTCGAAACGGTGCGTTGCTATGGCAACCATGGTTAGCGAAACAATCGCAAGTTCGAGCCCCGGCCTTGCTGGCTGTATTTGTTGGACGTGGTTGTCATTGCCCTGCTGCTGCTACATGCCTCTGCTGGAGAAAGCCTATATAAAATCCAGTACGAGAACGCGATGACGATAGATGCATTTAGACGATGTCGTGCCACGGGCAATTTATTAATAGCTCATTACGAGCGTCTAAAATGTGGTTGTCAGAGCGTTAAAAAAAATATATATATGCAATGTTATGGCAAAATGCTGACTAACGTGCACCAAATATCACCATTATAGCAAAATGCGCTGTCGATTTATCTTGTCTGCTATTGCCTACCCTGTTGCCGGTTCTATCACGGCCGACGCGGCGAGACCCCGACGGATGTGAAGACGTACGTAAGCCATACTAGTGCTACGAATAAATCCTTTCGAGCCAAGGTTGTTGTTGTTGTTGTTGCTGTTGCTGTTGTTATTTCGGTTATTGTTGTTTCGGTTGTTGTTGTTGTTGCGGTGGTTGTTATTGCGATTGTTGTTGTCGTAGTTACCAGTGCTTCCCGTCGTTCTCTGGCGTGGTGGTAAATGTTGTTAGAAATATAGTATCATTTCAGACTTAACTGTTGAAACTGCTGTGGTGATCGGTTTCGCGATTGTTGTAATAATTTTCGATGTTGTTGTCGATCGTCATCGCCATTGCTCTCACTGTTAAGCTAATTATTGCTGTTATTGTCGTCACTGTTGTTGTCGATCGTCTTCTCATCATCATTGTTGTTGTCGTTGTTACTAACGTTATTAGTGCTGACATTATTGTTGCCGGCTTGTTGGTATTAAAAAAAATCCTCTAGGGCTGACTCTCAGCCAAGATTTAACGTCCATGGGACTGCTTTTCGCATTGCTTCTTGGATGGACCCCGATAAATACAAATCGGTGCAACATTGGGGCTCGAACCCCATGCGCACCTATCTAGTGACTCCTCCGGTCGCGAGGCGCAGACGCATGCCACCACGCCCACCGGGCTCGACGGCTTGTTGGTATTATTATCATATTTGTCAAATCGCCTCTATCACTGCTACATATTTGTCGTCATCAGAGTCGTCGCAGCCTCCCGTCTTCGGCAACGCGCGGCGTCCTCGTCAACCGAAACCGGAAAGTGAGCGGCTTTCATTCACCACTGCCTAGCTACGATGCTCGTCATCAAGTCACTTTGAGCGCACACACCGAGCGCGAACCAACCGAACCCAGCAGACCCGAGGGGGAACCCGTTGACTGGTTGCTGACTAACTGAGCACTAGACCGCACTGTCTGACCAAGTATCTAACCGTTGACTAGGCAACGATTTACTGAGCGAACCGACGATTTTCCCTCCGAGGTATAGCACCTCGATACGGCACTTCGATGATCGGCGGCCACGGCAGCGCTGGCTGAGGCTGTCGCCACCGACCACCGTGTGCCCGACAAGTGCCGTCTTCGACTTCAACTTGCCTTTGACTTGCTTACCCGTCACGCTCTCGGTACGCTTGCCGCACAGCAATAACCATATCATAACCAGCCTCTTTGATACCAGGCTGTCTCACCGCCTGAAACCGCTTCACCAGTCGGCGTAACCGCGAAATACGAGAGACCGCAAGATAGTTTGATATTATACGCATCATGTGTAGATACGCAGACGGACAGACTGGCAGGCACGTAGGTAGGGAAAAGCCAGCATAGGAGCAGGCGCTGTCTGCTGCCGCTGCTGCTGCTGCCGAGATCATCGCAAATCAATCGATGAAATTGGAAGCGGGTAGTATTGTAGTATATAGACAGCATACGTCGTGTAGGCGTACAGTCATCATACGAGGAGCGAGCGGTTTTAGTGAGACTGAACAATACGATAGAAAAATCGAGGGATAGATGGAGATATAGATAAATACAGAGATAGGGAACAAGAGAGTTAGAGAGAGAGAGAGAGAGAGAGGAATAAGGCGAAAAAGATGAAGATGACCACGCTCAGCGCATACCACCGTACTACAAGATTGTTTTCTCTGCAGCCGTGCAGCACGTGTCGCAAACAAGGCCCAGACACGAATGGAACGTGATAGAACGAGCTAACGAGAGAGAGAGAGAGAGAGAGAGAGAGAAAATTGCCCTGCGACGAGGAAGGCGGCAAAGAGTGAGAGACGTGCTCGAGAAAGACAACGCCTCCAGGTGGTAAGGCGCCTCCCCCCCGAAGAACGTCCGTCTGCGCTTCAAGCGTCTTCGTCACAATCGAGCAGGAACAGTCGCAATCCGCCAAGTCACTCCGCCCGTCGTCGCCGTTGCTCCGCGCCGCACCAGACATCCTCGGGCCGCCCCTTGCGGACCACTGCGAGGAGGCTGAAGGCGAGGCTGCCTCGACGGTAGCCTTCGGACGAAAGACGCCAAGACAACACGAAAGCTAATACACTGCACAACAACAACAACAACAACAACGCGAGAGCCGTTCCGTACGTGTGCACAGACGTACGTCGTCCCGTTCGAATGAGGCCAACAGCAGACTGCTCTGACTAAAACTACTACTACTACTACTATGTCAACTACCACATTATGAGTGCCGATGACAAAGGTCATGATCAGGCTGTTGTTGCTGTTGTTGTGTGGTCTTGATTTTAGCGTTCCTGATGGTGAAAGTTAGAATAATGCATGGTTGTGGTGGCGGCACTAGCCCGTGCTAATCGTGAGCATCAATCGCATCTCACCACCACCATCAGAATCGGCTTTATCGCCGTGACGACTTTCAGGATGACACCAACAACAACAACAACAACGACAACAACAACACGAACAGCGGCAGCAACAACAACAACAACAGCAACAACCGCAACGACAATATGGCCTGCACGGTGACGACGATTCTAACGAACAGCCAGAGTCAGCGCGGGCCGCGAAAGCGGCAGCCCGGTTGGCGCTATTTTTACGCCACGCTCGCTTAGATCGTCGCTCGTCTATTGACGAACGATTCATTCGCTTCCACGGAGGTTTATGCCTCATTTGTTTATTTGGCACAGCGCTTCATTGACTGTGCTCAGTCTCTCTGTATGTATGTATATATACATATATCTATATATATATATATATATATATATACATACGTACGCAGCAATATGTATATACATAAAATGATAGGTGATTTTTTATTTCTTTGGACATGTATACGTAAATACACATGTCACCCGTTTGTCTCAGCGCCTGGACCGGCAGCATAAGCGGACACAGTCGTATATATATATATATATATGTATACCTGTGCGGGCATCCGATGTTCTAGTACTTTCTCACCTTGCCTACCTCAGCGAGAGCTGAAGTATGACTGGACAATAAGTCAATAACTGAACCGTTCCAAACCAGCATTGCAACCGCTCTCGAACGGGGTTAAGGTCGTTCCGTCAGGTCCCTTCGCAGCCCCTCTGTTCGAGGGTATGGGTTCCAGGGCATCTAACAAAGTTCCTTTCGAACCTGTCACAGGGTAGAGCATAAGGCCATGCATTCGCAGCATTAGAGGGCGGTGTGCAGCCTGAACCTATCAGCGTTCGTGTCGCATTGAGAATAAGGTGTTTGGTGCCCGTGGCGCACCCAAAATAAGGTCCTTAATCCTTTTCTTCTTCGATAGGACAATTGCATCGGGCAATCCTAGGCCATCCCACAAAACGGCCAGTAGGATTTGTTCGCGTGCGTCTTTGGATGAGATTAGGTTCAACATCGACCGTAGCCAGCAAGCTATTCCTTGAGGTGCTTAGGGAGTCCCGTGGCAAGCGAACAGTCTGCATCTCGGGAGAATTCCAGAACATAAAGTCTTGCTGAGAATCTACTAAGCCGGTAGCAGTACCCTACCGTTGTTCAAGTATCATACGTTTTTGAGGGCACCCGAGGAGACCGACCAACTTTTCGATAGCCAGGCAGAATAGGAGACGAGTCAATGGGTCGCCCTGCTGCACACCAATTGGCGGCATTGTGACATCATGCGGGAGAAGAAGGAAAAGATCTACTTAAAGTTAGTTCAAACTTGGTGAAGCATACTTGGGGCCCAAGCTTTGACTCAACGGGCGCAGTCAACGGGTGGACCCTCTGGACAATTTTGAATGCGCCTCTAAGGTCAAGCTTAACGGCAAGTGTGACTCTAGAAACTCCTGGGGTGTGGGGGACGAGTCGCATGCACCGCGCTCTCGGAACCTCCGCTGTCGATAACCGAGCTGGTGGTAACCAATTTCAAATTGCCTTTAAGGTAATAATCAGGTTATTGTTGTTGTTGCTGCTGCTGCTGCTGCTAATGTTGTTGTGGCTAGTGTTATCATTACCGTTTCTGGTGGCGATAGTGAGAATAATGCATGGTGTTGGTGGTGGCGGCGGCTACAGCCAGAGCTAACGGTGAACGCCATTCGCATTTCACCGTCACCAATAGAACATTTTGCGCTGTGATGACGACGTTGACGACAGCAGCAACAACAACAACAACCGCAACAAGATTATGACGAGGACGATTCAAACGGCCGCCAGAACCATCAGGGCCTGCAAAACTCGGTTGGGGTTATCTTTAAGGCACTCTCGCCTATATCATCACTGGCCATGACGCACGATTCATTCACTTCCACCATGGTTTATGTCTCATTTGTTTATTTGACACAACGTTTCATTGACTGTGCTCTCACTGTATATCTATACATATACATATATATTATACATATATATATATATATATATATATATATATATATATATACATATATATATATATATATATATATATATATATATATATATATATATACATATATACATATATATTATACATATATATATAATATAATTTTAGTTAGTTTTTAATCATTACAATTGTGTTGACTGAACTTTTTACTGCCATCAGTTAATCTTGTGTGGGCCCATGGCGCCTATTATAAAGGCCACGTTCCCTCTAGAAGCGGCCAATAACACAATCTGCCTCAGAAATATCGCTTTGCGACGGGTCGCCCGTAATATCGTTCGTACATTTTGCGGCATCCCTCAGAAACTTTGCGGTGCCGACATCTATTGGACTTAGTATCTTGAAAGCAAAATGCATTTTGTGGTAGCTCTTTGATAGCTTGAGATACGTTTCTGGCGTTTCCGAGTTTGCGTGTTCCGCGGCCCATCCACACTTGACAGATCTGTGACGAAGGTATAATAACGCCACCGTGCATGCGTCAGTTACATCCCAGTTACTGAAGCTACGGTAACGTAAGGGTCTGGCAATCCCATTAGGTCGTAATTTATTGTCTCTGCTCAGACCTTTGGGCTCGAGTGTGGGTGGTACTCCTGCTATTCTCAGTGCCATTTTTACTAGTCCATTAAGCTCGACGTAAGTCTCTCGTGAAGCTCGGGCGTAGATCGTCAGAATCGACCCGTCCACCATACGACACGCATAAGAACGGCTCACAGACGGGGGCGCCTGCCGACACCATGCTGAAGAAGTGAGAATCCAGCATAGTGCCAAACGACAAACTAAGTAATTATATATATATATATATATATATATATATATATATAATGTCGTTTGGCACTATGCTGGATTCTCACTTCTTCAGCATGGTGTCGGCAGGCGTATATATATACATATATACTACGATACATATATATTATATTTATTATTATTATTATTATTAGATACATATATATTATTATTATTATTAAGTATTATACTATTCTTACGAGGTTGTAGTGATATTGATCATACTATTGTGTATGTTACCCAATCTGGAGTGAAAATAAATCAAGTGAATATATATTAGTAAGGTATTAAGAAGGACAAATTAAAAATAACACAGTTTAGATATTTTGACACAAACTTGTATGCGGTTTAGGCTCCAAATTGAAAAAAAAGTGATTAGCGTGAACGGGGCTGCTATAGATAAAAACAATTCGTTAGAAGCTTCCCCATAGACTTGCGCAAAAATCTTCTAAATGTCTGTTTTATTTAGGCACGGGCTCAAAAGGGGGCTATGTTGTACAGTGCCAATCGGTCTTTTTATTGACATGCTTTTTGTATGTGCCTGTGATATATATATATATATATATATATATATACTACAGTGGTGCATACTTTAATTAAGCTCTCTGATTGGTAATCATTCTCATAAACTCCGATCCACACATTATCCTCAACGGTTGCCTGTGGAAAATTCGTCTCAAAGTCCATAGACGCTACGACAGTTAAGACATTTCCACGCTGTACAATTAGGAACAGACATTGTAGGGCGTCTGTGTCACTACAAAAGTAACGATCTTCTCTTGATATCCGCCGCGATAATTCCACTAGAAAAACATTCCGTTCTGGCCACGCAAGTGGTATCATTACGAAATTATTTTTTAGATTGGAGTATTTGTGCCATTTCACTGCTTCGGCCCCGTTTGCAACATAACCTCCAGTGTTTAATGTAAGCAACAATTTAAATATATATATATATATATATATATATATATATATATATATATGTATATATATATATATATATATATATATATATATATATGAGAGAGAGAGAGATGAAGAACTGTCGCTGTTGTCGAACGGTTTTTCGCGTAGTAGTTGTATGTAGTGTTTGTTTGTAGTACGAGAACGCGATGACGATAGACGACGCATTTAGACGATATCGTGCCACAGGCAACTTAACCCATTACGAGCGTCTAAAATGTGGTTGTCAAAGCGTTAAAAAAAACATGTAATTCGAATGTAATAGGTATACACTAGGTGGTACAATTTCGATAAGCTCATGCCGACCACAGCGCCGGAAGGCGACGTCCTTCGGGAGTAAAATAAACAGGTATCACATGGATTGGTTTCGAATTGTGTTTGTAGCAGATTGCGCAACTGTAACATGTCAGACCCTCCAGTGGCAATAAAGCAGAGCAAATGCCGTGTTGTAATTAAACACGTTTTAGAGGCTCAGCCATGAATGAATCGTCTCACTTTAAGATGTACTGGGGGCACCGGGTGGGATGCACTACGTTCTGGGCGACCGAAAACAGTATCGGATCAGAAAACTGTGCCGAAAATCTACAAATTACTCGTAATGACTGACCGCACGCGTTTCCTCTCTCTCTCGGCCGGGAAGGATTTGGTGATTAATTTGTAGGATGCAAAAAAGATTCTATTAATCGACTACCCCTCTACAGGAAAAGCAATAACTGGGAAGAAGAACAAAGAGAAACACTCTTGAACCAGCTGAAGGAACGCATTCTAGCACTGCGGCCGCGATACAGAAGACGACAGCACTGTTTTGCTACGCCAATCTCCCCCACACGTCTGTTTTTCCACCAGGGCTAAATTACGCGAATTTCAGATCGAGATTGTCGGACATAACCCATATTTTACGCATCTGGCCTCGTGCGACTACTGCCAGTTTGGAAATCTCAACGAGCTCCGGAAAGAGGTGTCAGAGCAACAGTAATGTATGTATGCGCCGTAATGGACGAGTCTTTTGGATCCAGTCGTGAGATTCACCATGCTCGTCTATTTCTGGAATAATTTTCTCGTGATTTGCGTGGCTATTAAGGATCTTTGTATTACTGTGTTGAGCTTCGAGGGGATTATACTGAACAGCAAAAGATAAGTGGTCTTTGTCCCTGCGTCTACCTCTTGTATTCTATGCCACCAACTTTTTGATCTACTATATATATATATATATTATAATATATACTGCTAGCAGCTCATCGAAACGGCGCCGTCGGTTACCGCATACTGATTCGGCGCAGCGATTAGCAAGAGCCTCTGAGAAAGGTGGTATTTAGTCTGGCTGACATTCACAGGTATGCACGCACATTTACAGGCAAAATTCCCGACAAAACGCCTGTCTCGCACCTGTACCGAAGTGATTGCAAGGAAGACGCTATGCCGCTTCACTGCATGCAACATCGACCGTTGCTGATTGAGCTTAGCCACGGGCCCGTTAATTAGAGCCCATTCGATTGCTGCCACCCTGCTGTGTTGAATGCAAGCTTTAATACGGAACGGAGCTTTTCATAAGCAAGCTCGTGTGTTTTTGACGAATAGTTCGAAGTGCCTTATATATATATATATATACACATACATATATTTATTTATATACATATCTTTTTTATGATAGTAACCACGACCATTGATTCAGATTTCGGCATAGTTCTGCTACAGTCATGCTCATACTCGACCGTGCAACGCACACCAAAGAACCTCTGTGGAGACTCTGTTTGGCTAAATTTGTCCTGTAATCATTCGTCTGGCTCAGCGTGATATTTAGCCGACAGTGCACGTGTTGGACATAAATGAATTTGACCTCGCTACGGTGGCACGACCAAATTCCGTTGTTATCTCGCAAGAGCTCGAATCTGAATGATCAATTAACGCACTATAAACGCGCCTTTTTATTGTCGTTTACTGACGCTCGCGATTATTCAGCCGGCACGCCAGACTTGATTGTTACGATAGTCTGTACGCATTTAACGCACAAACGGACCGGTAGGACCCATCGAGATAGTAAATTAAGTGACAAGCCATTTCGACTGGCAGGTTGTTGTCAGCGTGAATGTCCAAGTTGGAGTTGAGGTCTGCTTTTGCCACACGAGTGCTTAAGTTTATACATATTGGGGACTCCGGCATTTAAGTTTATCCGGCATACTTGAGCAACCCTGTGACTTTAAATAAAATTTAGCACATCGCTACATTCTTACTTATATATATATATATATATATATATATATATATATATATATATATATATATATATATATAGTTGAAAAAACAAAGAAGCTGAAAATTGCACTTGACAAAATCTGTGTGAAGTGCTTCGTAATTTAAACAAAAGATAATCTTAATGTGTATTCGTCATCACGAAGACTTTTATACAGCGTGCGGTGCGTTTGTTAGAACGCCGCAACGTGTATATTTTTCCACCGTGAGTAGGCTAAGTCGACTGAGAAGTCACCGACCGAATCCCTTCGCCTCCTTAAAATGGCTTTAAATGCACCATTCTGTATTGCTATGGCTCTCCTGAGCATTCCGTCAGAGCGACCACGCGAGAGAAGGATACCATAGCATGCGTGCACTGGCAGGGAGCACGACTTTGTACACCCCAAGTAAGTCCTCTGTGGGAACCCCAATCAAATTCATTCTAAATATATAGCGCAGTTACTACAGAACAGCACGTGGGTGCAATATAAACCAGATGGAGATGTCACCTCATGTTTTCCTGGAGAAAAAGCCCCAGGCACCTAGACCAAAATCGCTTGGCACCTAGCGGACTGCGTGAGCTTAATGTTCCGTGTGTTAAGTAAGAGGCAAGGCCTCTCTCGAATAACATGCCGCAAGCAGCTGACTGTATAATTGTATAATATGTATAACTATCTATGATATATGCAATTCAATTTCAATTTCAATTCAGACGTGGTTTATTTACGGAACTGCATACATTCGCATGCTTAAGTTCTCGTTATGAAAAGTGGTACAAGGGTTTGGGAATAACAGAAGAAAAGAAGAAGATAAAGCAGCAGATAATACCTATACCATATTATTGGCGATACTGACATACAAGGCAAAGGAGCACACTGAGTTATAACTTCATAAACATTATAACTCGAAATGACAGGTGAAAACTAAGAAATTAGATCATCGCTCTCAGTAGATTCCCTTTCTCCGTCATGTATTCCTATTTAAAAGCCATATTTTGACGTCTCGGGTAAAGCAGGTCAGGGACTTCGAGTGACGGATTTCATGCGGGATACTCTCCCATACGACGGGCAGTCTATATACAAGAGATTGGGTACTAGATCTTTTCTGTACCCGAGGTATCACAAAAGTGGTGGCCCGTCGCGAGGTTTTCCGCCGCTGAGGGACTAGAGGGAAGGCAACCTCAACAGGTACTAAACTACGACTGATCTTGAAGCCGAAAGTACCTACTTGAAGACGATACAGCGAATCGATGCATAGGATCTTATAATCACAATATATATATCTAACAGATTGGCTACGTCTCATCCCAAATATAGCCCTCAGTGCATCGTTCTGCATGACCTGAGCCCGATGCAGAACGTGATTATAACCACTTCCCCACAAGAGAATGCCGTAAGTGAGTACCGGCACAAACAGCGTTTTGTAGATCAATATCAGTCCATCCAACGGAACTCCCACCCGACGCAAACGTCGCAAGGCCGATATAACTGCATAACATTTGGGTGTTATATGATCAATATGAGCGCGCCAACTTAAACCATCGTGTAATATGAGGCCTAAGCATTTAGTAGTTGACGAGAACTTCAGACCGAATTCTGAAGAAAGCCGATCAAGATCCGCCCGCAACTTTAGTTGAGGAGAGCGAAACAGAGTGAGACTAGTCTTGCTAGCATTAACAACGAGGCCGAAATAATTAAAGATTTTGATTACCTCCTTCACTTGAGATAGTGAGCGCGGTATATCGAGGGCTGGAGAGTCAACCCTAAATAAAAGTGAAGTATCATCGGCAAAAGCTAGCGGTTTACCAATGCTCTCTTTTTCAATATTAAGCAGAATGAAATTAATTAGAATCAAAAAAAGAAACGGTCCTAGCACCGATCCTTGTGGAGTTCCAATATTAACAGATCTCCACGAGGAAACCACTTGCCCTATACGAACGGACTGCAATCTAGAGGATAGAAATGAATTAAACCACTCTACTGCACCTGCAGAACACCCAAGGTTTTGCAAGATTTGAAGAATGAAAGAATGGCGAACGCAATTGAATGCCGCAGTGACATCGAGAAAAACGCCTAGACAGGCTTTTGTCGATTCAACGGAGTCGGTTACAAACTGCCAGAGATGCGCGAGTGCCAGACCCGTGGACCGACCGTGACGAAATCCAAATTGATTAGGCGAAAGAAAGCTGCAGGATTCGAGGAAGTGTTCCAGCTGCAAGAGAGCAAGCTTCTCGAATAGCTTTGAAATGCAGTCAACCAAGCTGATAGGTCGGTAGCTTTTAAGCTCCGCAACGTCGCCTTTCTTTTTGTAAATAGGTGTAACAAAAGAAGCCTTAAGGGCGGTTGGAAACACTCCAGATGCGAGTGAAAGGTTCGCTATGTGCGTAAGAGGACCAGCAATGTATGGAGTACCAAGTTTTAGAAGTTGAGCAGGAAGTCCCGTTGCACCGCAGCTCCAGCTCCGTTTCTGCTTAAGTAATATCGAGGTCACCTCCATTACTGTTACAGCGCGAAAACTGAAGGTAACGTCATTACAGGACCAAAGGTTCCTTAATCGCGGTCTAATATCGTCCTCAAGACGCAATGAAGAGACCGTCTCCAAACCCACCGACACGAAGTAGCGGTTAAATTCGTCGGCTATTAAAACAGGATCTGTGGAAGTTTCTCCTGAAGAGGTGACAAGAGCAGTAGGCAACTCGGCCGAGCCTTTATGTTTACCACAGGACCTGTTAATGAACTGCCAGAGACGGCGGGAATCACCACGTAAGGTATCAAACCGCTCCTTATAGAACGCTGAACGAGCAATACGAACAGCGGTTTTGTACCTTTTCTGGCTCACCAGATAAGCATGTTTACTTTCTGGGGAATTAATCTTTTTGTGCCTAATGTACATTTTGTTGGCATGCTTTCTTAGGCGACGCAGTCCTGGCGAGAACACAAACGTGTCACCTTTTGACGCCTTCGTACGCTCTATGAGACGTAAACTGAATGATGTGTTATAAATACCCCGAAGGGTTTGTTGAAAATTCTCGAACGCTAAATTAACATCATTTGAGTCATAGGCATACTCAACATGAGTGAACTAAATGTATGATGAGTAATAGGCAAGGCCAGTAGCGTCAAAGATGAACGAAACACGTTGAAATTGGTTGACATTGACAAGCATTGACAACATGTGGAAGTGTTAAACATGCTTATTATGTTGTAAACATTTAGGAGTGACTGGTGCAAATTTCGTGGTGTCCAAATTTTAATGAATCGCTCTGAACAGTAGCGTTGTGTAATCAGCAAAAGCCATAGTAGAGCCAAGGTTTAGTACCTGGACTCTAAATGGAATAAAATTCAGAAGAATAGCAAAAACATAAAAGGCAAAAACACGATCCTCGAGGGGGGTACTGATATCAACCTGCTGCCACAAGGCCTCTATTCGATCAGTCTCGGGCCTGAAAGATAAAAACAATTCCAAGCAACAACCGGTGCTGAGCAACACAGCTGGCCGAGTATCTAGAACAGAAATGAATGGTCAAGACAATTGAAAGTAGCCGACACGTCAAAAAGACTGCAGAACCCATGTGCCTTGGCCGAATCGTACACCCGCTGCCAGTAGAGGGCAAACGCGAAGTCAGTCGACTTATATATATATATATATATATATATATATGTGCAGAATGTTTTAAAGAAATTTGTTCATAAAGTTGCATTTCGTTGCGGTGTGCCAGAAAAGACAAGTAGAGGACATAGTTGATGTTTTTAAAGAACTGGACCAAAAATGCTTACAAAAGGTCATACAAAATAAATAATTATGTTGTCAAATGTTCAGCTTTAGACATTCGCATACGCGATCTAAGGTTCGCTACGAACCGAAGTGCATAGCGAAAAAGGAAGTTGTAATGTCCCTGTTTCCTTGGAGAGCAACCCGAACCTATGCATGAATGTTGTCATTTTCTTGCAATGTACATTTTGCTTTTATTGTAAATAAAGCGCGTATTATTATTAATATATATATATATATATATATATATATATATATATATATATATATATATATATATATTATATATATATATATATATATATATATATATATGTTGTGTTCCAGACTTCGCCCAACAAATATTGAGGTCTAGTACAACTCGGCAAATTCTTTTTCCGGTGGAAATGTCTTCTTTTGAAGTCAGAGCAAAATTACCAAACATAGTTTTATCGAGCTTTTTTCCTGACATTGCGATTGCGAGAGTCTCAGTAATTTTATTGAAAAAACAATCATACCTACGTTTTTGAATGAAAAGTTTGCATCTGTTGAGTTGCATTCTATGTTAGCTTAAAGAAGAACAGATATTGTATTGAATATAATTTTCAAAAAATAAAACTCTTTGGAATAATTTTATTTTGGCTTTTCTCACTTTTTAGGCTAATCACTTACTTTTCAGACGACATTTTCGCGTCTCGTTCCATTAAAAAATTATTTTTTTGCCGAGTTGTACACTATAGATATATATATATATATATTGTAGGAAATCCGTGGTCAATCAGGTCACAAATTTACCATCATAGTTAGTTCAAGTGACTATAATTATTATCTAAGTAAGCCACACGAAGCAGTCCCATGGTTCCGTATTAGTCAGGTGATGGTCTATATGACTCCTCAGATGAATCACATCTGAAATAATCTGGCCCACTCTCCTATTGCCGCCCTTTACCGCACGAGCTTCTAATTCGGTTTTATCATACTTGTTCTTGCTCTTTACATTAATTACCCGGCCTCTCATTTTGATATACTTGTTACTTTTATACTTCTTAAGTACTTCTTTTAATTTCAGACAAGGTCTTTGTTCGACACGAAGGTGGCGAAAGATTGAGCTGGGTTTCTATATATATTTCTTTATACAAAGATAGGACGGTGCGCATTATTAACAGTAGTTTACGCCAATGATTAATGGACCAGCAACACTGATTGCATTTAATGATGGTTGGCCTCATAATGGTTGGTCTCATGATGGTAGTAATAGCACACTGAGGTTAAACAGATGTATAATCGAGCAATCGTCTGATTCCAAAAGTAGTAGGTTACGCTTTTTGGTCTTTAGGTCTCAAAGAGCCTTAAAAACAGTATTGTCGCCGGCTGATGGGTTGCACTTCTAAGTCTGTTTTTCTTTGGTATATTCCCATCATGAGTTTTTTGCCCCGTAGTCTCAGAGACTATCGCTCATCTATTTTGCATAAGCTCTCTCTCTCTCTCGCGCGCGCCCTGTCTTTATTGTAACATGTCCGCAAACCTGCAATGTACACATGGGGATGGCTCTATGTTTCGTCTTCCGTGGCCAAACCCATCTGCGTCGGCGGTGGTACAGACCCGAAACGGGTGGTATGTCGCCCGCCCCGAGCTTCACTGAGTAACAACTGGTGCGGGTGGGTTCGTAAACTCCGGCAGTGAGATAACCCTGCTCCGAGGCAGTTTCGCAATTGTACACAGACAGATTATACAGCGGATCAAGTTGGTGTAAGTTGATGTTGTTGTTGTTGCTGTTGTAGTTCTTGTTGCTGTTGTTGTTGTTCGAATTGCCTAACTCATGCGTTTGGCAGAAGAGCGCTCTAACACCTGCTGAACTTCTTCCACCGCTGCATTGTTGTTGGCGTTCGTTGCGACCCATTGCTCTAACTCGCGAACAACTAGGCAAACAAACCAAGTACGCAGCTAGCTGGTTAAGCCAGCTTACAGCATCTTTCTGACGCTTCTATTCTACGTCTAGATTTTGTTTCCTGTAATCGACTTCATAGTGTAGCGCTTTCGGTCTTGAAAACTGTACACACTGCGACGTTCACAAGTCGAGCGCGGATATCATGATCTTATTGCGTTGCCTCGTAGCTAAGAGCCGTTTGCTAGGAACGATTTGGGGACAGCTTTTCTATTCACTAGTTTAGTCTATTCGTGCATTGTAGCCTTAGTTTACGCCACTCAGGTCCTGACAATGGCGGTTTACCGAGTACCTTGGATAAGGCAGCAAACGACGAAACGATGTGCTTCACACGAAGGGAGGTGCCCTGCACAAGCTGGTCGCCCAGCTCAGCACGATCTGCTAGAGACCTTCAAGCATTCTCAGATGGCTAAGAATGCATGGAATCGCCCACTGGATAATTCTTTGACTGATGCCCTACTGGATAACTCCGCTTCTAGGTATTCGGCCACAAGCCACAGTGTCCCATTTAAGTACCCTCGCGAGGTTCATCTTGGCTTTTTTAAGAGGCTGGTTAGCGTTTTATCTAGTAGGTTACACTAGCGGGTACGAGGTGCCGATTACCGATACAGCGTCGCTATTCCTGCCAAGAAAAAATTGGCGAAGTGAGTAAGCACCTTCCCCATTGCTCGCTCAGGGTGTGGAGCACAGTGTGTATCCCTATCGACAGTGCGAGACGCGTCTTTTGCCACGCCCAGATCAATGGGCTACAATACAACAATATTTCCTAGAGCTGTTGAAGTCGCTCGTAGTGTATCGGACATTTTAGCATGTTAGTTAGTACACAAAGCCACGAACGCCCTAGGTGGCATGCCTCTCATCCCAGCATCACAGCTGCAAGGCCCAATCAAGGGATTTAAGCATGGATTAGTATATTAAACCTCTCATATATCAAACATGGTTCTATTCAATTCTGCAGTTGCTTAGGCTGAACCGTCCAAAATGGGGGAAGTCTTTAAAATGTTCGAAACACGTAAATCCCTGTACTTTCAAGGCGTTTTTTTCCCTGGGGATCCGCTGTAGAACTAAAGGTATTCGTGATATATGCAAACGGTTTTGCATACTGTACTGGTGACTCCAGATAGGACACTCTCGTGCCACATGACTATTCCTCTTTGATACAACGTGGCAGGGCCGCGCTTGTAATGGGCACTATGTCAATACAGGTGAGAGGGAGTACTTGGAAAGGATGTAGGCCTAATGTCATCAAGCCTAATATTAAGGGTGTACAATTTGCGTGTAGAAGCTACAGTCCGAGACAGATGTTTGCACAACGTCTTCTCTAGGTATGACGATAAATGCCGGCGTATTTGAAAGATAGTTCTTTCAGTGGGCAACAAAAACAGTTGTCATTTTGTCTCGGTCAACTGCTGATAGGGCTTACGCGTTTTTCTGCGGCAAAACTAAGTATTTGCAAAAAGAGCAGAAAACGGAGGAATCGAAGGCAATGCATCTTCGAAAAAGCGTCGAAGACTTGCAGAGACAGGGCTGTTCGTGTAAGGCTTGGCTTTTTGCGACTGACTTTACCAGGAGGACTTTACCAGTTTCGAAAACGAACGATTGTGTATGAACTACATAGTTCTGCTCGAAAATCGCTTTCTTCGCTCGGTGTTGTCGCTCGGCCTGTTGTCTGTTCCGGTCTGTCTAGCTGCACAGTTGCACACATTTTTGCACAAGTTTGGCACGCCGACAACAATAACCAACATAGCTGCAGACAATCTCAGACGATAGGTGTGCGCACCCATCTAAAACGCCTAGCGAGTTGCACCATCTGGGCGTTCCCAGCGCGCCACTCAGAAGGCTAACCCGGCTCCGCCAACGTGCAACGTGGGCAGACGTTACTTAGACTGAGAACACATTGAGCAATTATTTTTCTTTCTTCCATTTTAGTACCGCGGAAGTAGTTACCGTTTTCCGTGCGTTCAACTGCGCCACCATTCACGCTGGCTGCCCGCCGCCTGAACTTGTAATAATAAAGATACATAAAGATACATCATCATCATCATCATCATAGATGGATCACAGATCTTTGCCCTGCCGTACAGGTATATAGATATGTTGGTTCGTAATTGACAGATACGTAAGTACACGGATCGTAGCATTTTTATTTACAACGTAATTTAAATGCAAGATTGTACGGCCCACGATTATTGTGTGTAGTTAATCTAACGTGCCTGCTTGCCGCATTCGTGCACCCAGATAGTACACAACTTAGAAACAAGTTCGTTTCTTGGCGTACTATTCGTTTCGGAGTAACGTTCGCGTAAAGTGATGCTACAAAATCTCACGCCAATGCGAGTGTGGCCAAAAGAGGCTCTATTGAAATTATTGATGTGGCATCTGTCATCTGTCGCGTTATGTTCTAGAATACGCGAGACTTTATGCTGTAGCGGATCTCGTTGCGGAGTTCTCCCATTTTGCTTAACCTCTAATACACCTCGCGATTTGCCAATAAAGTGTCGGCATCAAATAAACATGATATGGCACGTAGGATAGGGCCACCGGCAGCTCTCCGATGAAATGATTCATTCAGCACATGACGAGGTGCTTTTGTCAATGCAGCCTTGGCGCAGTCAATAAATATTGCATGCATACGAGCTCTGGACTGTGCAACAGCTTGTTCGATTTCTGACAGCCGATTGACGACGATTCTTTAAGACGTGGATTGCATCACGGCTTCGACGTGCAAAAAATCTTTAATGTGCGCTCTGATGCCAGTCTACGATAGAGACATATTCATGATCGCGATATCTATTGTTGAGCAGGCGAGAAAGCCTGGCGGCAGGCCACATTTTAGGCATCCGCCCCTGACTTATAATTCCATTAAAAAAATCACAAAGAATATCTGCCAATAGAGGGAGTAACCGGATCCCGCGCTCCTAGTAGACTTGATCGAGCTGTAAGCTTTTTTTCTTCGGGAACGAGCGTAGGACCTGGCGCACTTTCTCCACACCGGCAAAAGGCAGATTGATGTTATGCTACTCGAGGTTACACGAGTGCTCTACAATTGGAGACAGTGTTGCAGCGTCACAATTGAATAAACTACCAGTTAGGTGACTCTCTACCCGTTCCTCACTGAGCGGGTTAGCGGGCCTACGAGGTGGCACAGCCGCATCAGCCGAGCGCTCTTGTTCTGCTGTTTCGAGCAGCCGTCATTCCTTCCGCCTCGCATGTTCCCTTTTATGTTCACAACAAAGTCGTATACTGGATATTATACAGTGAAAGTAGTTCTGGACAAGCCTGGCATGCAGTGATAATGGCGCTTTGGCTATTGCCTGGCGCAAGAGCCCGGGACTTCACTGTGAACGAGGTGGCAGGTTCGAGAAAACCGCGTACGTTAATTGCCAGTTCACTGCAGACTAGCGCATGGGGAAGGTGGTGTTTTCGGGCCGCATCCTCGATAACACCGAAGCTTTGAACTTCACGGTGACAAGGTTTGAAACAACGGGTCGATGGTGCTGCATACATTTTGACCTAAACATTGGCAGGATAGTTTCACGCGCGTTCGCACCTCTTAAACAAATATTTTTCCGTCACTTGAAGCTGCCTGGCGTTATCACCGTTGGCATCAATCGATTCTGCCATAGAGGCTACTGCCGACGATAATTGGCATGGTCAGGTTTAACCCTATAGGTCCAAAGCTTACTCTTTCAGCAACTTGTGCAGAATCGAATGGGGGTGGGAAATCGAATAGAGAAACGGTTATTCTTCCAGCAGAGAGCACCATGCAGTCTTCATCTATCCCGACGCATTGCATTGGTGGTAAGTGTGTATATGGGTAGATAGACCACACACACGTGCCTTTCCCGATCTCCTGCAGGTAAGGCAGCCATCTGGTGAATATGTTATCCCATGCGAGATTCATTGCCTCCCCTATTCCCTCACGATTCCAGAGAAGCATTCGTAGAAATACGTTGGCCTTTACGCTTGCACTTCTAGAAGTGAACAGCCACTTATTTATAATATATACATGATTTTTTCACATTAAGTGTTTCAATATTTGTAAATTTGTTATTTATGGGGCTACTAAATATATATATATATATATATATATATATATATATATATATATATATATATAATATACATATATATATAAAGTTAGACTGAGACTGTTTCCCGGTGGAAAGAACGCGTAGGCCAAAGTTAAATTGCATGCACATCTTCTATTTCGTTCTTTATAAACCTTCGATTTTTTGCGGTAGCAAAGATCTACCCTAAGCAGAATTAAGCCGGTCTCTAGAGTCAGTAATATTAATCGCTTAAAAACTGCTTCGTATATAGCATACCGCAAAATCTTCTACGAAGTAGTTTCGATTATTTTTCAGAAGCGGAAGTTCAGAATTGATCTGGGCGCACAGATTAGTCCGTGTGGTGTAGTACGCATGCATACGTATCGCGTTTTGTTTAAATCATTTGTGAGCAAACCAAGTTTCTGAAGTAGAATTGCTTAAACGTATTCGTGTCCAGAAAACATACGCACGATTAAACGTTATTCACAGTACACTTTGCCGTCAAGCCGCCACTTGCTCCAAGAACTAGCCGCTTATCCTGCTAGTTCATCCAGCCTATAGCTGTTCCATTCAAGCTAGCTAGGAGCGTCCTGTATTTGCTTACGATTGCCTATATGATACTATAAGTCAAGCATTGTCTCCATATCGGCCTTTGTTGGCCTGCTAGAGTTATAGTTAGCTTTAGTTAGCAACTTATCTGGACTGTTATCGAGTACCCTATGCCTATTTACCGCTGCAAGATGGCCAAGTGGCAAAAGCCTTGCATTCGGGAGGCCTGGGTTTGAGACCCAGACCGGCCACTCCTAAATTGGTTTTCATAGTTCCCAATTTAAACCAGATGAATGCCGGAGTGGATTAAAAACTGACCATAATAAAAAAAAAAAAAACAGGGAGCACAGATGCCTCAATAAAAAGAGATGGCTCATTACCATCCAACCCCCCATTAAGTTAAGGTGGCTAGAAGAGTCTATCTGCCTTACCCCGTCTCGCCGATAATACAATTGGGTACAATGAATACAAAAGCTCATACTTCCGTAACGACCTTCCGAAATGGAGTCAGCGCAAAGCTGATAAAGACTTAAGTACTTATTATTGGACTTAACTACTTACCCCTATGCGTTAGAACCTATTTAAAATGCAAAACGAGCAGACCAGCGTTGGCAGGAAGATATTTAAGCATCTTCACAGATCAAGTGATATTTGATCGCAATACATATACATAAGCAAACCGCATTAGTTTACGTAAATTAAAAAAAAACACATTTGAACATTGAGACTAATAATGCTAATTTCCAGATACATTTACATTTGTAACTGAAATATAAACAACTACTAATAAAAAATAAATGCGTCTGCATTTTTCTCTCGCGTTGAACGCAAGGTTTGATGTGTTTTAGTAGACGATATGCGATCGAACATGGTAAAATGATGGCAAAAGCACAGAGACGGCACAGAGTGGCGCCCACATGTTGGAAAAGCTTAAAGTAAAGGCGCGCGCGCACGCTGTGTTCGGTCGCTCGATCGCGCAAGCTGAATCAGCTTGCGGCTTATCTTTATATATTGATTTTAGGCTAAGTTTTCGACTTTGGACAGCGCGAACAATAAATTAAGTAAATAATTACCTAATGAGGAAAACCAATCACCTCCTTCCCCTGTCCAGACAGGTGCAGTTTATTGCTTGCCACGACGATGATGATCTGAAAGAGAGAGAGAGAGACACATATTTGATGAGATCGCGGCTCATGTTGATGAGATCGCTGGCTTATTATCGCTGGACTTCGCACCGACTCGCCGACCTCATTACGTCCTCTGTCGTGGTACAAAGCGCATCACGGCCATTGTCCGTATGATGGCACCGCACTGACATGTCTGCTAGCTAAGGCCACGCGTGTCGGGCCGCCTCGTGGTTCCTACCTTACAATACGATCATCAATTTGAACACCATCCACACCAACGTGTCGACGACGACAACAACAACGCCGTCGTCACCACCACCACCACCGTCATCATCATGATGTCAGCTCCGACAACTTCGGCGACATTCTGCGCAACACAATCCACTATATGTCGTCATTCAAACGAATTCGACCGTTTCGTGAATCGTTTAGTCAGTAGCTTTCAGTGGCGGCAGAATCCGTTTCTGTTTGTTTTCAGCTGTCATGACCGCCTGGCATAGTAGGTGCCGCAGGAGCTGGCTGCTGTTGCGACTGGGACCCTTTCTTATTTTGCTTCGCCTCGCCACGAAAAGGCAGGCGGTTTTTATACGTGAGTCGCCCGTAGAGACAGAGCTGGCGGGTGGGGGTTGGTGTCGAAGTGACGCAAGCGGGCAATGGACAAATTCATCGAGGTAGTAGACATACGTCGTATATACAGTCCCTGAAAAAAATATAGGGCCACCCACTTTTGCCACATTTCACGCATTTATTATAACCAAATGTGCAAAGATCACAGTGATACATGCTCACAGAGTTACAACGAGAACTTTTATCGACATTTGGAGTCTCGGATTACTTTGAACCACGAGATTTCCACATTTGGCACAGCTGCACCGCGAAAAAATGATAATGTCACTAGCAAGATGCATGTATTAACGAGTGAATTAAACGGAATAACGACATTTGGGCTCATTTAACGGCTCGACAGAACAAAGGCAGACCTCCTACCAGAAGTTTTTTATTTGTTGAAACGATAGCTTAGGCTGGCGCCTCATGGGTAAAGAAAAGGCCCATATCAAGGCTTATAAGAACATCGGCCTCTCTAATCGCAAAATTTCCCGTCAATTAAGGCGTTGTGTCTAAGAAGTAAATAACTTTGTTAATTTAGGTAAAAAATACGCCGTAAAAAAAAGAGTTCAGGCGTCCAAATTCTATTTTGGAACGAAACAACCTGCAATTCTGAAGAAAGCGTCGAACTCTGCGCCCTCGGCGAGGGCGATTGCGGCGGCGGCCGACGTGCAAACGAACGTGCGAAATGTGCAAAGCTTCCTCAGGAAGACACATTGGCAAAATCCACAAGAAAAAACAACGATTGACCGCTGACCGATGAAAGCTAGTCTTGACTTCACCCACGATAAAATGTCATGGACAACTGAGTGCCCACGATACGATGTCATGGACCACTGAGTGACACAGAGTGCTTTTTTCGGATGAAGAAAGTTTAACTTTGATGAACCAGCTCGATGTAACTAAGGACGCTTGAAGTCCGCAAGGAAAAACGAATTTTGTCAAAACGTCACTCAGGTGGCGGTTCAGTGGTGATCTGGGCTGCTGTCGGGTATTATACAAAGTCGCCGATTGTTTTTTTAGACGGTCGTGTTTATTCGACGCGCTACGGGGATTTACTAAAAGAGCAATCGGCGCATTTTAAGCTGATGGGAGGGCCAGACTTCGTTTTTACGCACGATAACGCCCCGACTCACACCGCCAGGCGGATCGCAAGCTGGTTCGACCAATGTCACATTGAAATCCTTCGCTGGCCTGCACTCTCACCTGATCTTAATATGATCCAGAATGTGTGGAGCTAGCTCGAACAATAAGTTTACACCGATAAAAAACAATTTTCGAGACTTGGGACGAGCTCTTGCAAATGTCATCCAAAATTTGTTTAACACTATACCAAACCGCACTTTTGAGGTTATCAGACTTAATGGAAAGTTCACTGAGTATTAAGTATAGTTGCTAAATGCCGTGAAATTAGCCCAAATGCCGTTAATCCGCTTAATTAATTGTTAAAACAGGTATCTTGCTAGTGGCCTTATAATTTATTCGCGGTGTAGCTGTGCCATATGTGAAAATCTCGTGGTTCAAAGTAATCCGAGACTAGCGCCATTTTGAACATGACATGGTACGTTTAGCGAGCGGACCATCGACGGCGGCGCGCCGTCAGCCATAAGCGCCAAATGAATGATGTACTTCTGGAACTTTAGCTCTGATGTCTTGGTGAGGTGTGCCATGAGGTCATTACAATGGAATACGCAAGTGAATAAATAAGCGAAGGAGAAAAGGGAGAACTAACCTATAGTCGGCTTTCCGTGCTTCCGCCGGTTGACAACTTCTAAGCAGGGCATTCATCGGCAGACCATCGGCGAATCAATTTCTCAATTTTCCAGCTCTGCAGGCCGGCGGGCAAGAACACCTGCCCGTCTGGTTTTGGCCCACTTCGTCTCACCTAAACTCGCGTTCTATAGCGGCCATAACAAAATGCTTAGTCTTGGTCCCCTTGGTTTCTATTCCTCCCTCTCTTTCTCGCTTGCGGTCTCTCTCTCTCTTTGCTCTGTTCAATTAGCCAGATCTGACTGTATGCATATATATGTATGTATATATATATATATATATAATGTGTATCTATGTACACAGATATCATTTTTAGATTACCCTGCCGGAAAATGTGTGTCTCTTCTGGTAGGTTAGTTCGTAACTTTGTGTAACGTCGCTGATCAGACGAATCGTTATTTGATAAGAGCACGCACCGCGCCAGACCTACGGACGGTTATGCGAAGCCAACTTGGTTCGTTTCAGCATACAGCGCCTGTATATTCGTGCGACAACGGCGAGAACGCCGCGGTCTTATCGGGGGTAGTTGTCGTTGACGCTTCCGGTTGTTACGTCTGTTCGTGCTACTTCAACGACGTTTGCTACTGCGGCGACTGCTATTACAGGTACTGGCTACTGGAACCCCAGCCCCACGGAGGTGCTTGATTGTACCTCTATGGTATGCTGTCTGGTTAGTCAACCGCAAGTCGTGGGAAAGGGTAACATCAGCAGCAACAACAAACACAACGGCGACGACAACAACAACAACAAGAATGGATGCAGCAGCATCAACAACAATAGCAATAACAGCAACAGCAACAACAACAACAACAACAACAACAAAGACAGCCGTTCCAACTAGCGGAAGTTCGATATCGCTTAGATAAGCCTACTAATTGTTATGTGGCGAACAACACACAAACAAGCATAAGCCAGAAGCATGTACCTGTCCATACAGCTGAAGTTTGTCGAAGGATTTCTTTCCTCACGCCCTCTCTCCCTTTCGCTCTGTCTTCCTCTCCCCCGCCTCTGTTTTTCGAATTTTCATCATCGTACTCGGCGAGACCACTTGATCTATGTGCGGCGAGACACTTGTGCTGATGACACACCGTCCGTTCTAACCGACGCTAACGGATCGAATACTGGATGTCGAGATTTAGGCAACGCTACACTTTCGATCAGTGTTCGTTTTTTCCGATTACGCCGAATGCCAATATATATATATATATATATATATGTCAGGGCCTAGCTGGTTGCTCGAAGGAAAACACGAATATTGACCACTACGGCTGAACTTTTATTCCATCCGAACCTTCTGCTACGTCGGTACAGCACCGCCTCTCCGGCCTGTCTCATCACTCACTGTGAGCCCCTTCTTTGACCGCGTCTCAACACTAACAACTGACTTCACTCACTGTAGTGTCGTCCGTTATAACGGCCCCAAATTCAAACCCGCCGCTTTCTCCGCTAAGTGCGCCGTTGCTAGCAACTGTCGCTAAGGTGGTTCTCTCAACCTAAATAGCCGCTTACAACAATAGCCACTCTACAGTCTTACAGTCATATATATATATATATATCGAAACGAGTTCCAAATTTTGGAGTCCTGAGAAGAGCGCCAGTGATGGCTGGTAACGTAGCGTTGATGAGCCGTTTTTTTGGCGGGTAGTCTGTAACTTTTAAACTTTACGTAATGGGGGGTTGGATGGTAATACACCATCTCTTTTTTTTGAGAAATCTGTGCACCCCGTTTTTTTTCGAGTATGGTCAACTTTTAGTCCACCTCGGCATTTAACCTGTTTAAATTGGGAACCATGAAAACCAATTTAGGAGTGGCCGGTCTGGGTCTCGAACCCAGGCATCCCGAATAAAAGGCAAAATGCTTTTGCCAGTAAGCCATCTTGGTCGGTATATTGTAGTGCTTGCAGTGCCACGCCTCTTCCACTAAGCGCGTGCAAAAATGATTCGTATCCGTGTGTGTAGGCAACCATGCAGACTCGGCAGCCGTTAAGATAAATGATCGAAGACTGGCTACAGGTCGAGACCAAAGCTATTGGAACTGTTTATGAGCTGGAGGATTGGCGGAGCAGACCTGGAGTTCGAACATCGAGAGCTCTAATTGTAATTTGCAATGGTGGACTCTTCTCATTCATGCTAGAATAACGAACACATTTGGCAACTCCCATTTTATACGTAAGAATAAACCAGTCTTGATAAAAAAATATATATATATGTGGCACAACATGCGGTTTGTTCGTTGGACATGGTTGTGTTTTGTCCAAGGACGGAATAGTCTACTGAGCCTGATCAATCTTAGATTGCTCGCCTTCGCATCATCACCACGTACGTATGAATCATTCATTACAGGAGCTGTGCCAGATTGCGCATATATGGACACATTCTAAACGCTCATATAGTATTAGGCCCAAGCGTCCACTACCGCACCGCCGTTCAATGGAAAAGACCAGGTGCGGCGAATTACGCAAACCATCTGACGCGTATGTCTTACATAAAATTTACATGTACGTCTTGCATCATTATTTTGCTCAAACGTTGAATTACAATTGTCTCTTGTGCCTTGTCGGTAACGAAGAGGACGTTTAAAAGCAATATTTTGCCAATTAGCTGAAACCCTTCACCGGCGCAGGTTCGGCGTCCACTATCTGCTCATAGTTAGTCCTAAACTCAAGTTTACTATTGTTGATCTTGCAACAGATCTAAAGCTGTATCTTGTTGATCTTGTAATTTAACGAAAGCATTTATTATTATTATTATTACGGTTGAACACGCTTGATTGTTTGTTAACTGTTTGGCGCAAAGCGGATTATTCTGAGCAGATTGGGCATCATCTGTTAGCGCCGTCTATATTGCTGCTCGTGGGACATGAACATCGTAATGAATGAAGTCTGCTCAAACAGGGTCATGCTCCGTATCTCATGTTCGTCGCGAAATCGACGGTACTGTGTAAACACCTTTCCACCATTTTAGAATATATGATTCGGTTTTTAATACAGAACTTGATGACAGAACCTTATTTTCTTGAATTCTTAAAACCAAACGTAAACATTAAACGCCGCTACCTATTCGCGCAAAAAAAGAATCCCCTCAAAAGCGCGTGCGTCGCACCAGGAAGACAACATTTGCGGGACAGCAAAACCTGTAAGTGGACCAGATAAAAATCTACAGGGTTAACCGCAAATGTAGATAGAAATATTTATCATTCGGCGCAACATAAATCGAACAGGGTTTAATATGAAACCCATGTACATAGTACCTGGAAGACAGAAGGTGGCACCGCCACTGAAGGTCTCGCGTTCAATATGAATGAATATATATATATATATATATGCGGGAACGGCATTCACCTACGTTCATTCAGGCCCCGAATTCGATAACTGGTGTGTCGTCTACAGGTTTTTCTTGGTAGATTTAATGCTGGGGCCGTTCAAGTGTCGAAAGACGAGAACAGAAACAAAAAGAAACGCTGATGAGTTAGAGAGGCTTAAGGTGTTATATCTTATCTTATATATTATATATCGGATGTGGGCTTCGTCGTAGACGCCACGCTGAGCCAACGAGCGGCTGCGACTGTCGGACGCATTTGGCGGACGAGTGCGTCAATCGACCTTCAACGGCCATGCTTTCCGACCACGATCGCGACCCACAATGGGTTTGCCACCAGCCACCAGTTGCCACTTCAATCTGAATCAGATTAAAATTATTGTTGTGAGCGTGCGTCACCGTCGAGTGAGGGATCTCTAAAGTGGGCCGGACCAACTCAGCCAGTATCTTCGCACGATGACGCATCGCCCTGCAATGAAATATATGGCAGTATCTGTTACTCCTCGAACAGTTAACGAATGCACACACTAACAAGACCCTATGAATCCTTATTTGTACAGTATACCATAATGTGTTATATGTAATCATAATTATTAATAATATTATTATTATTAATAATTATGTAATAAATTGTCCTCTTTGTCGCGAATCTGTCTCTCTAGAGTTCATCCAGATGCCACTTTCTAGCCAGTATATCTCGTGCCATTGCAGCTCCCATATTCCAGTTAGAGATGCCTTCACAGATTAATTGCACAAATGGTGAAATCCACTGAGTAAGTAGGCCCAGAGGGGTCGTAGAGATTAGCTCTGCGTCCAGCTTAAATCTATTCAACATTTCTTTCTTTTACCCCTATTCTGACTTGCGCAAAGACTGTATGGGCTGTGTCGCCTTTGACGCTTAGGTTACGGTGTGCGCATGTGTTCGAGGAGGCTTTTCCTATCCTTAGCAGATATGCCGGGAAGAGTGAAATTGATTTGGTAACCTACATTAATAGTCGTCGTCGGCGCTCCGCGGCCCGTGTAAGTTTGGCAGGATCTTGCCTATCGCGTTAGCCGCTTTAGCCGTTTTATCCGTGTACTTCTTAATGTGATTATTGCTTCTGAGACCCTTGTCTAGTAGCACATTAAGGTATCTGGATTCTGTTACTTGCTTGATCTTCTGGCTCGCCGCCACCATCCGTTTCATGCTGCCCACTCTTTCCCTCCCCGTCAGGACAATGGCGTTGCCTTTTTCCGGACAAATTGTAGTCCAGCACTATCCATCCATATCTTTGTCGACCGGAGAGCCATACTTGTATTTAATTCTAGTTTTTCGTCTGCCTTTGCTTGAGTATTATCGGTCAAGTCATCCGCGTACGCAACCATCTTCACTCCCTGTGAAAGATCTTGCTGCCCAGGATTGACCCTTGTGGAACTCCTGCCGTCATGTTTATCTCCATTGTGTCCTCACTTTTCTGTCTTCCTGATACCCCGGGACGGTCCTCACGAGAAAGGGAGACATCGTCTTCCTGAATAGGGTGTCTTAAATCCCTTTCCACGACAAACAAACTGTTGAACGTATTTCTGACATTCAGAAGGACTGCCACAAGGAGATTCTGTATACAGGCAAACCGTGAGGCAAGTCAGCTTTGGCTTTTATTCGTTGTATTGCTGTAAGAACTGATCTGTTCTTGCGAAATCCGTATTGGTTGGTCGATAGGAGAGCATACTGTTCCGCAAACGTCTAAGTCCGTTTTCTACAGTTGCCTCATACATTTTGCTGTGGTTATTACAGGCGTATGGACTTGTATTCTCTGTTACTTATTTGATGATATTTATATGTATGTATATATATATATATATATATATATATATTGTAAATGATTAATAAATCATCACAATATTTTCTAGATATATATAGCGCCGTTAATTTTGTATGCAAGTTTGACATTGTCACAACGTTTTTTTTTTAATTTATACAATGCACAATAAACGTGAACGGGCGGTTGCCGCGTTTGACTTGATGAATGGAGACTAACGTAGGCGAGGCAGGTAGACGCTCCGACTGAGGATCTGCGCTTAATGAGGTGCGCGTGAAATGTGAAGGCACGAACGAATCAATGCTGGTTAAGCTGGTGGTAGCCTGATAGAGCATCGGTGGACTATACGCCGTGTTTAGCTTTAGGACGAGCTGACATAGGTCCTGAAAAACGACTGACGTGGTTTTGAATTTGGGGGATTCAAGCCGGCTTATCGTCCCAGCCAGGCACTTGTTTCTTCTTTTTCACCTGACTTTCTTGGGCTGTCACTTTTCAGCCAACGCTTACCGTCTACGAATCTCCGCTCTCGCATTGCTTCATAAGACGAACCCCAATAAATGTCGATGGCAAAGCAAGCAACTTTTAGTGAAGATAGTAGAGGTGTCCTTGCGGCACGACCGTTATGTGTGTGTCTGGATGTCTCAATGGGTGACTACTATTCATGTCGCCCGGCCCACAAGGACATATCAGCCTATAGTCGGCGAGGAGGTTTCGATTGTGATGATGCTGATGATGACCGTGATGGTGATAATAGTAACCGCGGTCATCATTTCCGGTATACAGCCGTTGTTGTTGTTGTTGTTGTCGTCGTCGTCGTAGTTGTGGTTGTCGTTTCTATTGTCGAAGTTTTCAAGTTCTTTATTGTTGTTGTCGTCGTCGACGTTGTGGTCATCCTTGTCCGTTCCGTCCGATTGTTGTTGTTGTTGTTGTTGCTACTACTATTAACAACGTTGTTTTTGTTGTTGCTGTTGTTGTTGTCATCGTCGTCAATGAGGCTGCCACGCCAAGAGAGGCCAGCGTTGCGTGTGTTGGTCAACGGAATGGGTCGTCATCGTAGCATGTGGGGTTCGGGACCGGGTCCCTACGGCGGGAGTGCCGGCAGCAGGGGCGGCGGCAGCCGAGTTCGCTTTAATAGATAACTCTGCGGGCGGTGGCGAACGACCCCTCACAGCTATAGCCCATCTCCACCCCTCACAGCCAACCCTCCGCACCCCATCTCCACTCCACCCCTCCATCACCCCCCACCGCTTTTCCTTCTTTCTGCCGATAGGCTGCCGTGGCTCGTTGAACGAGAGAGAGAGAGAATGGCTGTTAAGAAGACCAGCCCAAGCAAGAAGAAGATAGCCCAGAGGTGCGTTCGTATCGGTACGTTCGTAGGAGCAAAGACGCAAAGCAGAAGGACACTGACCAGAGGAAAAAGCAGACGACGGAGATAGGGGGAAAAAGACAAGGCAGTACGGGCCGAAGGAAAGAAGAGCGAATCAAAGAACTCCTTGTAAGAGTTGCAGTAGCTGTACCAGCCATAGTAGTAATAGTAGCAGAGGGCGAAACTATAAGTGACGGAAACGAACCGAACCGGCAATTGTTGTTGTTGTTGTTGTGGTCGAAGACTTTTGGCAGAACTCTTTCTAGCAGCAGCAGCCGTAGCCGATACGTGCGATGGCCGATATCTGTAAGGACTGGCCGCCACACTTCGTGCGGTCCGCGACGAACGAAGGCTCTTCTTGCTTGGCGCGCGCCAAACCAAGCAAGTGCCTGAACGGCACTGAGGTCAAAGATCTCAGTAATCGTCTCAGTGGGAGGAGTTCGTTGTTAAAAGATTACGCCTGCTTTGACAGAACCTCACAAGTGGAAGTGATGCCGGTAATGACCATTGCTTTGTGTTATGTATATATATATATATATATATATATATATATATATAGAGAGAGAGAGAGAGAGAGAGAGAGAGAGAGAAAGATATAGAGAGATGGAGAGGGAGCACGATAGGGAGCAGAGAGGAACGATTTGCGATAAAATACACAAGTCTGGCTAAATTTTATATATATATATATATATCGCTTTATTTGCGTCAATTTTTAACTAGATCAGTAAACCTACTCTATATATTAGAAGCAACAGACAATAGCGAGTATCTATTCTAACAGTAAAATGAATCGAACAATTTAAGCTGGTTCAATGCAGTCAAGTCCTAGGCTATTAAATATTTAGTATGCATATAGGGGGGCGGACTAGAACTTAAAAACTTTATATATATATATATATATATATATATATATATATATATATATATATACGTAACCTTGGCCCAGAGTTCGCTTTTGCGCACATAGTGACGTCAATGATGGATCTTGCCAGCACAGCAAATTTCTTGGCGGTCGCTGTTGTGACATGATGTGTTCCCCTGACTGACGAAGGTCTCTTTCGCCGTTGCGGACAATGCAAAAGACTTACTGTTCTCGCTCCTCTTGGCTGCCTGCGTTGTTGAACTTGTTCCGATCGACGACACGCTCGAAGATTGGAGGTAGTGCAAAGTAAAACGATAGACAGGTGGTGGCGTAGTTCGCAGCTCCACCGTACTTGACCTCGTCTTTGCTAGTAGTGTTGTTGTTGTTGTTGCTGCTGCTGCTGCTGCCATACAGTTTGTGTATATCGGAACAGATTACAGAGGAAACCAGACGACCAGGAAAAGTGTAGAACGACGAAGCTTAGGAAAGATAGGCTGCTCCTCGACGTCCTGCCAGTTTAAGCGCCTTACGTCAAGGGCTTGTGCCAAGGGCGGCGAAGAAAGGAGGCGTCGTCGTCGTCGTCGTCGAGGAGTGCAAACAAGACCCAAATCCTGCACGGAGCTCTTACCCTCAGCGAGCTCAACGATGTCCCTGATGGAGATGATGGAGAAACGCATCAGGCGCTAAGGAACGCTAAAGAAAAGCGACGAAATCACGAAGTGACGTGTCGACCAAGACGACAATGGAATGGCGTTGTATTTCGATACAAGAGCGTGCCAAGGCACAGTGCTAGCAATTTCAACAGCAATAGCAGCCGAGCCTGTATAGTCACCAGCACCGGGAATTGGAACTTGGGCCAAGTCCTGGGACGATCAGAGATTATGGTCTGTTGCTAGACAAAATACTACAACATGTACTGTCCAGATCGCATATAAAATGTCTCGTTGGGTTTTTTTTTCGGGTTGATCAGTGTCTCCTCTTTGTTCATATTACGTTCTCATATTGACTGACAGGTAGCGACGGGCAGGTAGCATTGTGTACCTGTGTCGAGTTGTCATTCCTATTTATCTACAGGTGGTATATTTTGTTAGAGGTGTTATGTATGTTATGTAACGACTAGTCGGCAGATCGAGGCAAGTCTGCTTATTAATGCATGTAGATACATGAATGCATATAATATGCATAAGGTAAGTTTTAGCGCAATTCTGAAATATGTACATATATGCAACGTTTCTAGCTAAACGCTTGCGAAGCCCGCCTTAGTTTCTCTAAACCAGTATGTTTTATTACGATTATTCATTGATCTGTGGTTTGCGCATTTTGCTAGACAGTTCGCATATTTGATTGATAGCGTTTGCAAGTCAGCCAGCGGTTGCCACGAAAGGTGTGGTTGGAATTTGCATTTGCTGTGGAAAAGTATGAACAGACACCACGTAAGGAGGGTGTGTAAGACCCAAGATCTTCAAGTTTTATCAAACGGGGATAGACTGAATGATTTCCTAACATATTACTATATTAATGCGTTTGTTCTGAGCCGAATAAATTAGTCAGATGAGCCTATTATACGACATGGAGTTCCCCTTTCAGTGTTGCATCTAGAAAACGTCTAATTGTACATACTAGACCAATATGCACGCGCAGAACAAATTCAGGTAGCTTCCCTGCGGATGTCTAATATAAATGTTGGTAATATATTCTTGATTTCGCAGCTACGATACGCCCAGATGGTCTTTTAAACGCATATATATATATATATATATATATATATATATATATATTATATATATATATATATATATATATATATATATATATATATATATATATATATATATGGCGCTTTTAAAAGAAGGAATATATATATGGAAAAAGGACTAGGCAAACAAATGCCAGAACTGTGCCATCCTGGTAGGTTTCGAGAAAAATCTTAAGGTGCGAAAATCAGATTGGTTATAAACAATCTGAAATTCGATTGCTCAAAGCAAAAGAGAGAGGCATTTTGCTAGCCAAATGCCTCTCTCTTTTGCTTTGAGCAATCGAAAATCAGATTGTTTATAACCAAACGTTAAATACGCTTAGCTCTCCAAGAGCTTAGCCATGATGGGCGGAGGTTTGGCTTTGCCAGAGATCGAACCAGTGGCTTCCCGATTGTGGTAGGAGTCTGTCTTTTCTTTATGTTTGTGCCTAATTTCAATTCAGGCAGTACGGTGAAAGGTCAAATTCGTGATGTGCAAAGGTGTTTTTACTGACATGAAATAAGCAAACGGCCAGAGCAACAGAATTGCTAAGAGTACTCCATTAATATTTCAACCTTGACGTCAAGGCAGAAATGCTAGCAGTACAACGTAATCAACAGAGGAGGGCAACACCAGCCGAACAAAACCTGGTAGATGTGAAAACGCGTGCACTGCATCAATACGGATCCCGTCCGCTCCGTAAGGTGTTCCTTTTAGCCGACTACTCCTCTAAGATCCGCCTCATACAGGTATACACCCTCACATTTTTGCCCATCACGTCGAGCGTCAAGAAATGTAATTCTTTTTTAATATATACGTACTTAGAAATATGCATACATGCGTATGTGTGTGTACCGAGAGGGAGCACCTGATAGCTTCGTTGCTATATCTCATGCACGGAGAGAAGGAGGAGATTGGTCGCGTTGTGTTGGCTTGGACACAGCAGGCACCAGGACGAGTTTACGTCATTTTATCACAGCACCAAAGCTACAACAAAGAGGCGTTCACCGATCGTGATGACTGAATGGCGCAACAAGCGTCACTGGAACGTGAATGTAGCGTCTCACGTCGCCGTGTCGTAATAATTTCGCACGACAAACTATATACTGGCTGATAGGACCCCCGCTATGCGCGACTGGCGCTGACCAGCGCAGAGGGGCGATTTAATTTTGTGCCCGTCTCGCATATTGCCATGGTGAAGCTGGCCTGAGTCATTGGGGTTGAGAAATGAACTACTACTTCGTAGGATGGTTTTGGTTAGAACGCTGTGGCTACGCGAGCAGACTTCTGCTGCTGCTGCTGCTGATGCTGGTGTTGCTGCTGCTGCTGTTGCTGGAACTGCGCCTACGTCCATTCAGACTAGAATCTTGCAACACGTCGGTGCTTGGGCACCGCTTCCACCGCCGTAGGACGCTCTGGAAGCTCTGTGCTATGACTGGACCAGTATAAAAAGGGGAACGGGAAAGCCGGGGGTGGTAGTGGTGGCGAAAGCCGCATAGGCAGGGGGGGAGGGGGGGCGGCGCGAAATGGGATAGAAAATGATCAACCTGCTTTAAAAGCCATCCGTCGACGTCAGTTTGCGTCGAGGTCACGTTATGTGGCCCATGCCCATTCTGTGCTCATTGTGCGTGGCACCAATGTAGCTCGAGGTCACGAAGTTAGCCCGTACAAAAGCCGCCACTACGGCTGCTCTCACAGGGAGAGACGTTTGTAACGTTACGGTGTCTCGTAGTCTGTCTGACATCCAGCGCTTGACTGACCTAGGTTGGCTGCCTCGTGCCTTAAGGTTCGTTCACACTAGATTCAGCAGGAAAATATAAGGGCTAGAGAGACAGAAAGAGAGAGCGAGAGAGAGAGAGAGAGAATGTCTGACGTGTCATTTAGCAGTGCTCATTGTAATGAAGAGAACGCTCTTGTAGAATAAACTCTCTCTCTAGTCTCCACAGAGAGACTCAGTGGGTATTAAGAAGAAAAGAGTGTTTGGCACTTTTTCTTTCGTTTTGCTTTTCCTGTAGCTTCGGTTTTGTTTATTGCTGGTATGGTTAATTATGTTGTTGATGTTGCTGCTAGCGTTAATATGTATTGGCCTTAACCATTACTCAATAGCAAACAGCTCTGGAACCCATTAAAGAAAAACTAGCTACTTGATGATTAATTTAACAAACATAAATTGAATCACTAAATAATTTAACTCACAAGTAATGGGTATTATCTTATTTAGTCAGAAGTCGTGACTTCAGCCCGTATAATCAAGAACTGATGTGGCAAATCGGCCCTCTACGGTAAATACAATTTCATTTACTTCCTATAATGTAAAACGTGTTTGACAGAAGACGAGATCGCACACATGGCTAAGAAAATCACGTTGTGTTTGTTGGCATAAAAGAAGCAAAATGCATTATGAACTCCTACAGAACAGAGAAACGGTTGGCATTTAAAAGCAGTACCGGTTTCTCTACAGTTTGAAGTTTACCATCATTAGAAAGCGCATCAAACTAAATAGTCGCAAATGTGCCGTCATGACATTCACCATTATCCCGGATGAACTTATTAGGACCTACCTCACGTTTCTGAATATGCTACCACACCCAGCGTATCGTTCTGGCTATATTCCTTTATTTGATTAAGAAATATTATTTAAAATTATTAAAACTATTATTAAAACAATATTTATTATTTAAGGGGCAATTGAGAGAAAAACTATTTTAAAGTCAAAGTATTATACGTTCTGGCAACCCCAATGCAGTCCCGAGGGACATCTTGCCATGTCGTCGGCATTGCTGGGTGGCCCTTAACGCGGCAAAGTGTAAAACCCATGCTGTGGGAGGTGCTCTAGAGTGCAGGGTGTAAGAGTGTCAAGGCGGATCTAGAGCTGCTAGGTGGTCCCATAATATCTCAACTTTTCCGACCCGCAGTGTATTGAAGATATGCTCTGATAGTCGTGTGCTCTCATAAGAGTGCGGCATATAACATGATGCTGTCTATTACCGATGTTAGGAGACGCCGCCGAGAGTCGATTGTTCTTCTGGGTCGCGGAAGGGTTTTTTGTAGCCCTGCTGAGGATTTGGCTGCCTTTTGCTGCGTAGCGCGCATGAAATGTTCTTGTGAAAGCTCTCTCCGGGATCGCGCCGAGGTACTTGACCATGAGCGTGGGTGTCACTGGGTGATCATACAGGTGTAAATTTGGATTCTCTGGAGTTCAGGCCAAATAAAATATGCTGCCGTTTTATGTGAAGCCAATTCGACACCTAGCGTGTAGATGTACTGTTGGATATCCGGTGAGGCTCCGTTGGCTGTTCCTTCGAGCAGATACTCGTCAGAGGGGTAACGATCAGTGCTGAACCGTCAGCGTAGGCGTCGGGATAATCTCTCGTGAGGATGTGGGAGTCTAAGCACTCCATCATAGGTTATTTTCTACTGGGTTGATCCCAGTATGCACCCCTGGAATGACCCCGGCTGTGACCCATTCCTTCGTATGGAGATGGTCGATCTTTTAGGCTACGACACTATGATACGTTGCATATAGGGGGACACGCCTTGATTTTCAGATGCTTTGATTATAGCGTCCCTTGAAAACAAATTAAACGCGTTTTGACGCTTATGGAAATGACCAGGCAGCGCGACCGGTTTGATATGGGCGAATTTCTCTGTTTAGGAACTTTGCTGATAGCCCAATAGCCTTTCTTGTGGTCTAGTTCTGTTACAAGTCGTCTATTAATATTGCGCTCAGCATGCTTAAAAGGCGCTCTGCCGAGGGGTCTCCTTATGGTATACCAGGCTTTGTGATAAGAATCAAACGCGCTGTTTTCCAAGGCTAGGATAGTCTCCGCTGGTGAGAACTTTATCCACCATGCGTTTGAATACCTTTGAGTGGTTCTTTAAGAGTAGGCGTACTGCTTCGGGGATCGCATCTGGGCCCGGTGCTTTTCTCGGCCGTATGGGTTCGACTACGGTTATGATTTCTTGGATTAAAGTTGGCTCCAAAGTACAACATTTTCTTAAAGAGCACCGGTTCTGGCTAAGATCTTTGCGGAACGTGCTATAGTCAAGCTTTTTCTATTGGTAGAAGCGGCTCTGCGTGGCGCATTGTGATACGCACAATCTTGCATCCTTTGTCCCTAGAGTTTTCTTCGAATTCCTCACATAAAGAGTTCCAGTGGTCTAATTTGTTATTCTTAATTGCCCTTTATGAGGACCTTTCATGCCTCCTATAGTATTCCCTTAGGTAGGAGAGTTCTTGTTCTGCGGCGTGCATACTCATCGCAGCCGGCAGCAAGACCTTTATTTTTCGGCAATCTAGGTATTCCACCAGTAGCACGATGGGCCATTTGAAGTCTTATAATGTGCGCGGGAGTTGGATTATCAGCAGGTTTTCTCTAGTATCCAGATATTTCCACTGCCAACATTCAATAAGATAAAGTCGGGTGTAATGTAGCCTATAAAGGCGTTGCCGTTGTGTCAGGAGAAAGGGCTGGTAGAAAATTAAATGAACAGAGAAGGTAATGTATAGAAATATCTTCCTCCTCGTAGATCCTCCAGTCGATTAATCGGTAAGTTAATCTCTCTAATAATGAAATCTAACGTTAAGCTGTGTCTGCCGTTGTTAAAGATGTACCCCGGGGATTTTATGAGTTGTAGCTCTGCGCGAGTTGCCAATATTAGGAGGATCTCTCCTTTCCTTGACGAGGAACTGCTCCCTAAAGATTGCGAGCCGCATTACATCATCAAAGTTTCTTTCCACAATCGCGGGTGGTCGTGTTGAAGAAATCCTCGTATTCTTGTCGAGTTTATAGAAACTTTGAGAAGATTGCGTGCACCCCACTGAGATGGGAGATGGCCTTGCGAAGGATACCTTCATCAAAGAGAATAGGTTACCAGCGTGTTACCAGGTTGAAAAAGCTGTGTTATAGGTGTCTTAGAAAGTAGTAGAACTTCTATGTCATTTTCGGCCGCAAATTGGGACACCAGATTGTATGCTCTAGGGGCTATGTAGAGGTTTTTGCAGTACTTTAATAAAACTGGTCATTTTGTTTGTGTCTCTCTCGGATGTTTGTGACCCGTTGTCCATATACTGGGCGTTGCGTCGTAGTGGCGTAGTGTCCATTGTTGCACACATAGCACCTAACACTGGTCGTACAGCCCCTTACGACATGTCCTTGTCCTCCGCCTTTGAATCAGCGAGGTTGGGTTGGGCGTGGAGCAGTACTACTTCTGGCCTTATGGTTGAAAATACAACACAATGAGTACTGTGGTACCGAAACCGTTTAGACTATGCGGGGCCGGACCCAATTTTTTGGTGACCGGATTTGAGAATGTCCTTCGGCTCTAAAAAAAAGTTCTGGCCCCCCCGTGGCCAATCTGAGACACTTGCAAACCTTAGTAGCAGTTTCCTCAGTAATTTTACCTGGGCCTGCTAAGGCCTCCATATATATATATAATGCTTTATTTTTTACACTTACAATTACTTTGCACTTGACTAACGATACCCAACAAAATGGGAAGGCCACGACACAACTGGCTCCTTAAACGACACACCAAATCATTGTGAAAATATCCTACTTGGTCGGAAATATATATGTATGTATATATATATATATATATATATATAAATATATATTTTTTTGCAAAGCCAAACTACCACGATAGTCAAGTCAAAGACGACGATTGTCTCCGCCTGGACGCTGAATCGGTGTCCGCTGCCGCATCTATTACAGTACATCTCCCACTTGGTATATATAGCCTCTCACTGAGGGGTAAGTGCCCCTCAAAAGTCCCTAATTACTTCTTAAGTAATGGGGACCCGGTTTCATATATATTTCAGATGCAAATGAAATAAAATTGTACAATTATAACCGATGGACGCGTATTTATGACGTGTACTAGCCTCAGCTGTTCTGGTTGAGTAGCGCTGCGACAGAACAAAGAGAGGGCCAGCGTTCAAGCTGCTTATGGTCGCATCCTCCCAAACAAGCATCCTACCTATTATTTGACGAGTATACCGCCTGGTCTTCTTTTATCGTTTTCCCGATTAGCCCCGGAGGCTTGAGAGGATTTAGAGAAACCCGGGTGCAAGTTCTTCTGAGTGCACGGGCCAAAATGTTTTTAAAAGCAGCATGTCTGAATTCGCGTCTAGCGCTCTGTATGTACGAAAAGCCGTAAGGACCCAGTAAGCCGGTCTGTCTCCGCAAACGCTTCTATGTGAGTGATGTAGGAAGGCGCCGGATTGTAGCCCAACTGCAATGCATTGACATTAGAGTCAGCAAGAAAGGCGCCGATCTGGACGTTTGACAGGGGGTGTTCAGTCAGGCGCCAGACCCTTGGCTGGAGACCGCCCTGAGCTTAGCGCCCTGCCTTTCGGCGCCCGTGGCTCCGCCGATAAGCTCGTTAAGCCAAGCGGCTTCGTATAGGGCACAGGCCCTTATGGTGACAGCTTCTAGTGTCGAGTCAAACTTGGCCTGGCCGGTTGTATCCAACAGACGGCGCTGTCTGCAACAATCGTTCATAGAAGCTGTAATTGCAGGACCTATTGTCGGAGTAGCATTGGGTAGACCTAAGCCGCCTCTCTTTACCGATACCTTTGATAGTAGGGGCCTTGACAACGTCAGAGTGCAACTCTAGATCAAGGGTAGCCGTAGGGGTCTATCGAGGGTAAGCTTGTATTATGAGGTACTTAATAGCTCAGTTTTGTTCGTGAGGCTTGTTCCTCGCATCATGCGGGTGAGGCGGGATAAAATAAACGATTACGTGAATAGGAATGGCTCTCGCTGCGCTCCTATCAAGCGGAGACGATCCTACGCGAGGTAGGCATCCGTACTTTGATTAGCCACTCCTCCGTTCGCGGTGCTTTGCCGTCTGGTTAAAGAGGGAGCGTCGAGCAGGTCGGACTCGTTCGTATCTGCCTCGCGTGACGCAACCTGACATGAGAGCAAAGATGTATTGCATAACGGTGGCGTCGGCTGCACCCGGCGGGTCTGGAACGAATACCTCGCACTTGGGGTGGTTAAGGTTAACCTGCTCGTGCCGTCGACTAAGGGAATTTAGAAGTTAGGGTGTTGGGTGCGATTGGCCCGTACTCTTAGTAAGCATTATATATATATATATATATATATATATATATATATAATATGCACAATATATAGTCGTAGAGTACAAACATTTTACAATACGCTTTTACCAATAATTAGGCTATTTATTTAAAAAAATTAATTTGTTTGCTTAAGATTGGTATATATATACGCTCTCCAGGGACAGAACAATGAATGCATTTTAATTGTGTAATATGTATGAAAGTATTTCATTTTGACATTGCTTACGTTGCGTTGGTGTAGGTAGTAACTCCAAACCCTGTATCAACTACATATAGTCTCAGACGTTTGATTCATTTAGACACGCTCTACATTATATATATATATATATATATATATATATATATAAACCGGTGTGCATTTTTGCACTAAGCTTGACATATTCACGTGTAGCATTTTTGGACACAAAGTACGTCTTAAGGCTGACGGAACCTCTTCCGGTGAATTCTGTTGGTCTCTTTATCTCGGGGTTACTTTTTTTTTGTAGATTTCCCGTAAGGCAATTGCCCGTGTACGGATTTCTCATGTCATGGATAAGTTTACTCCACTCCGGCATTTACCTTGTCTAAATTGGAAACCATGCAAACCAATTTAAGAGTGGCCGGTCTGGGTCTCGAACCCCACGTTGCTCGGTTCGGGGCTACTTCGGGGCTGCATTAACCAGTGCGTCTGTGGTGTTGTTGTACGTTGCCGGCACACCTATCTACCTACTAGGTTATACATCACTTCTGAGTACTTTATTTGTCATCGAAATGTGTTTCCGGGGGAAGTCGACCATTTTCTTCAGATCGGGCTCGCTTCGAGAAACAGCGTACGCGCTCACACAGTGGGCTCCTAATTCTACTGGGTATGGCGGAAACCTGGCTCTGCTGGTTACCGCCACTGAATTTTACATACTAAGCATACGAATACCCCCACGTTTTTCACGCTTACGTATTTACCCACACATACGTATATGTAGAGAAAGGACATGCCGCAACCGTGACGCGTCGAATTTACATCTGTACTCGATGTACCGCTCGACCTCGCCGTATACTAGTAACAGTGGTGGTGGTGAGGTGGCTCGTGGTCGTGTATAAAGACGTGCACAACAGTTGCACCACCACCCGATGATGAGCTTTGAAGAGCGGAGAGCGAGAGGCTTGAAGGGCGGAGAGAGAATCCTTTCTATTTCTTCGGTTTCCTTGGTTCTTCCGGTTGATGTTTTCTCTCTCATATCAGTCATATGAGTCTTATCGAGATGGCGGTGGGGTGCCTAGGCTCATTTCTCCGTGGCTATTGACGACGACGACAACAACGACAACAACAATAACGACAAAAACAACAACAACAACAACAACAACAACGACAACAACAACAATAACGACAACAACAACAACAACAAAAACAATAACAACAACGACAACGACAACGACAACAACCACAACAGGAAGTCTTGGAGCGTTTATGCTACGTAGACGCATGCACAAATGCAGCTTCTAGTAGATCTTTGAGGCGAGTTCTCCACAGAAAACGCCCCGCGCCTTGCGGCCTGCCTGCGAAGAGCTGCCATTGTCTACCTTTTTCCTACATGGGGTCTTTTGGGAATGCTTACGCCGCCAGCAACGCACGTGCATCAAACACTCCTCCGAAACCTGTCATATAACAGAACGAAACGTGCCACTAAGGCGCGCATGTCTGACGAGCATTTCGCAGAATTGCCCTCACTTGCTGGAGCCGTAGTGGTCGTGGTCGAAGCGAGTTCCGTTCTGCTCCGAAGTTCAGCCGTCTGCCTCTCACCATCGCATTCGTACAATAGACGCATTTATCGCACATGAGGCATATTAGTGGCAGATGTATTTGTCACACGTCGTATGGGCAGCCTACCGCAGCCTCCAGTGCAGCGACGAATTGCTTATCGACCCAATAAGCCCCCAAAATATAGGATGTAGTCTTTATTCAATAGTCATTTGTCATAGACAAGTATTCCTTCTTCCTGAAATATGCAGATGTTGATATATCTGCTATGGCTTTAGTTCTATGAGCCTATATATATATATATATATATATATAAAGAGAGAGAGAAAAAGAATTCGGTACGATATTATAGGAGGCTCATGGCCGCAAATCGATAACTAAAGCCATAGTCATATATTACATTTGCATATTTCACGAAGCAACACGCGCCCATGACAAATAATTATTAAATCATGACCAAATCTATTATTTTGGCCTTATTGGGTTGTTATGCAAAGACTATTATATATATATATATATATATATATATATATATATATGTGTGTAAGTTGTTCATATATTAGATATCGAAGCGTTTTAAACAATGAGTGTCCTAAGACATGCTATGTACTGCGGACAACTTTAGCCAAGCTCACGAGACACTTGTTCCTGAACGACATCCTTTAAACTGACTTAGACATCCGTCGGAGAAAGAGAGACTCGTTTCAATAGCTCTGTAGTGATATTAATATATTATGTTTTAAATATTTTTTAATTTTTATTTTCCGTAAGGCCATTAGGCCGTCTATGGTTTTTCATGTCATGGCTAATTTTTAATCCACTCCGGCATTTACCTTGTCTAAATTGGAAACCATGCAAACCAATTTAAGAGTGGCCGGTCTGGCTCTCGAACTCAGTCCTCCCGAATGCAAGGCAAAGACTTTGCCACTACGTCATTTTGCTCGCTACGCCCGGATTCAGGTCTATTGCGAGCGTCGACCCGTTATGTACTCTCTACGTTGTGTACATAAACTTAGGACAGTTTTCGATGTTTTGCACAGAAGCGTACAACTTGTTTGTTTACATGTATGTATGTACATGATAGTTGTTGTTACCTTTTTGCATACAGATGTCTCATCGTGTCCATGCTGCTACTGTTGAGTGAGACTAGGATGAGTCAGGTAGTCTTTAGCTAGTTGCGTCGTTAGCTGCCGCGCTATTAGTGCTCCTGTTGTTGTTGCTATTATTGCTCCTGTTGTTGTTGTTGTTGTAGTTGTTGCGTCGACACTCACAATCCCGACTGGAATAGAAACAGCAGTGGCAAGTACTGCTATGTTTTCCTTCTCATCATCATCCTCCGACCCTTCTCTGCACTCTGTTGTTGTTGTTACTATCGTGGTCGTCGCTCCGCCTGGTTTCATGGGTTTGGACAAACCATGTGCTAGCGTAGGCGTGTGACACCTTCATAGGCCCTTCTTTCATGGCAACCTTCACCTCAGCTACCTACGCCTCAGCGGAAACCTCAAGCAACTAAGCTGCAACAAATCACCGCTATTGTGGCACCGCTATTGCCGTCCGTCCGGACCCTGCGTTGTGGAAGAATCGCACACCCGGCTGGCATGGGTGGCAGACGGAGGTCCAACATACTCAAACGACTCACCAATTGGTATTTATTCTTTGCCATAGGTGCCGGGAAATGGCGGGAAAGATAGGCGATCACTCGAGGCTCACTCACCCATTGGCTGAATAGGGTCTGGAAATCTGACCGGAAGACAAGTAAGATAGATAGAGAGAACGAGAGGTAACGAAGGAGTGGCACAGAAGGAAAAACGCATGGCCTCGACGCGCCTGAACAATACTCAGGTACGCCCTCGTTTTACAATAAATAAAAGCAGCAGCAGCACGACCGCGTTAAGCCCGGCTGATTCGATAGACTTCGGTAGAGTAGATAGATATACATGCATGAGTCGGCCTTAGCGGCTGTCGCCTGCTCTTCTGTCTGCCGTCTATAGGCACGTCGATGATCTACCCGTTTTGCCGCGGTTCCCGCCGAAGACGTGATTCCCTGAGGGTGCTTACTGTCGCGCCCCTGTAGGCCTACAGCTGTCTGCAGTCTCTGCCCTTACTGACTCACTGGAAATTCTCGTTGCTAGATCCCCGCACCCCCCCCCCTCCCCACTTCCGCCTATGTTCTGGTCGGCTGTAGTTGCTAGTGACGCCACGCCACGCGCGCCTCACCGCTCCAGGCGCGTCTGTGCTTATGTGCCGTGTCGTCGGGCGTCGGGCAATAGCTGCGGATGCTGTAGGCGATTGATTTTTCCTTTCCTACGATGTTTTTGTGGATACGTGGTTTTTTTCTCGTTTCGTCTCGTTTCCCGATAGCAATCGACAAACACGTCGAACGAAACCGCGAACAACGCCTCCCTATACCTGTTCTTCTTCCTCGTTTGCGTTTTTCTGCGGCGGCAGACAAATACGCCGGTCCTGTCACCTTGTCTGGTGTCCGAAATATCTGTTCGGACTTTTTCCGGAGTTTCGGATCTACGCATGCTGCTGCACACACGCTTCGATGATCGACGCTCTTCGAAAGCGCACAGGCGTGCACACGGCCACATACTACATTTAAGCGTATGTTTATTAAAGATAGATAACTACACTTGTTGGTACTAAACGTTGGCTAAAGATTACTTTACGTGAGTAGGCGGTTTAGACTCGCGCGCGATCTGTTTTTTTCGTAGCGCGCAGTAATTTTTTTAGTGAAAAACGTTTATGTACCATTATTTACGGCCGGTTCAAAAACCAGAACCGGGCTTGGACCCGAGACGAGAAACAAGCCATACAGGTTGTGGCGATCAGCATCAACCGGTCACGGACAACTTATCTGGAATATGCGTTAATTGCATATGAACGTATAAATATAAATATGAAAGTACGTATTGCTAAAATTTCATGAGCACGGAGTTACATTTTGGGCCTCGGGCTATCAGAGCCTACTGGCTTGAAGCATTCTGGCGTTCAACCACTCAGTTAAGGAGAAAACACTTAGTAAATGCCAGAAAAACAAACACAAGATGCAAAGTTTAACTATTGTTTAGGTCAAACTACAGATGTCGGACAAGAGAAAGCATCGTGCAATTCGATTTAAAAGGCAGTCTAACTTTACACAGAAAAACTTATATCGCTGCTTGTTACATGCAGCACACTATGTATTTTTCGTTATATACTACATGCTTATTTTAGACACTGGGCGCTTAAGCAAGCTACTGTAGTGCTAGTATGTATATATATATATATATATATATATATATATATGAAAAAAGGGTGTACGCCCGTTATTAGCGGAATGTATACGGCCGGTTACCACCTGAACGTACATGGAATGCTATATTATTCACTGCACGGACGTATTTTGTCGAAAAAATTGACACACACGCAAGGTCAGAAGAACAAATTTAAACGTCAACAAAATTTCGAACAAATGCTGTTACTACCGACAACAAATACAGCAAAACAGCAAACTGAACTGAACTGGCCCAATGAGCCGAGACGTCGCTTGACCCCTCAACTTTTCCGTGCTAGTCTGCCTGAACATGCGTCATCAGCATATGTACTGGCAGTTCCGGTCCCTGCCGTTAGCGTGGGCCATCTTGAAGGCCATTTGTTTCAAATATTTAAAACGAATTCCACGAACTATTTCCCATAGTTGTTGGGGTGACGAACTATTTCCCATTCTTAGGGTTACGAACTATTTCCCATTCTTAGGGTTACGAACTATTTTTTACTTGTAGGGTTACGAACTATTTTCCACTGTTGGGGTTTTGTCGGTTCGTCATTGTTGTTGTTGTTGCTGCTGCTGCACACATATGCGGTCCTGCCATCGTCGGTCGTAACCTCACATGTGAGATGTCCTATTTGCTTCCTCGAATATCGGCAATTCTATCTTGTGGCTGTAGGAAACGACAGGCCCGATCATCGCAGCAACGCCGTGCGAAGTAAGGCGTGCGGCGTTCGTGTGTGCCGTTACCTCGCCTGCGATGCGCTGGGGCGGTTGAGTTCGAGAGAGTACTCACTTGGTCGGCGGGCCGGCGAGTACTATAAAAATTAAGAGAGAATTCATGTTTTTAGCTGGCCACCACCGTGCTCTAGTCGCCAAGCCGAGCCGGTGCGCGATCTTCATCTCTATCGTTGTTGTTGTTGTTGTTGTTGTTGCTGCTGTGGTTGTCGCCGCCGCCGTTTTTCCGTCGAAGCGATGCGGGGCTCTCCGCCTCCCACCCCCCCGGCTGGAAGCAGAGCCCTGTCCGGACTCCAGCCGGTCCGCTGCACTCGCAATACAGCCGAGCAGCTGTGCTCCGCTTCAGCGGACCGAACCCGGGGGGCCGGAGGTGCCAGCGGGGGCGACGAGACCGCCGGGACTCAACCGAACGAAGCGACGAAGGGAGAAGGAAGCTTCCGCCAGTGGTGGGTGGAGATGTCTCCCATTCTTGCGCGCTGTGCTCTGTGTCTAGCGGTGTAATGCGGTAGAAAGGTGATAGGATCGCTGCCAAAAGGTAACAGCAGGTAGCAGCAGTTCTGGCAGTAGTAATCCTCGTAGAAGAAGTAGTCGTATTAGTTGTAGGAGTAGTAGTAGTAGTAGTAGTTTTACTAGTAGTAACAGTGGCTGTACGACACTGAACCACACACGGTGTCGAGTATACTACAGGACGCTTGCAGGACAGCAGCAGCAGCAAGCCGCCACCGCCTGCAGCGTCTGCCCATCGTCTGGCTTGGCGGGTCCCCAAGTACTGATGAAATAGCCGAGGCGCAGAAAAATGCTACTAAATAAGGCGCATGGATGATGTGAGAAGGGTCATCAAGAAGGCCCGAACGCGAAAGCCAACGGACACAGACGGTATCCCAGGAGAAGCTGTTGAAATGATAATTCATAACCATTGTGCTGTTTTTATAAAGGTAATGGAGGCCGTTCTGCGATCAGGAACTTTCACCGACTGCTGAAACATTTTCTCCGTACACGATCTCCGAAGAAATTGGACCACACAAATGCAATCGCGGAGAACCAGCACTGATTTCGCGCAGGCCGACCACTCAATACTCAATGACGCAATTCAAAATCCTGTAATCTTAGCTCAAACCCAAAGGCACTTTCTTTAACGCGAGACTGCACTGCCTGGCAAAACCACTTGACATCAAAAAAAGCTTTTTACTCTATATTATGTAACTCTATAAATAAATTATGCACTGGTAGGCTATTAGATTGGAATGCATTTTTTCTGTCGCAATGTACTCTGCCCACCTCTGCATGCCGTTTCTCTTTACCGCAGGCGCCTTTCAAGGTTCTATTATGGGCTTGAGTGTACCGAGCGTTGCGTACCATGAGGTCTGGCGTTTTCCTCATCCTTACAATGTAAAATTCATAACCCACACGAATGATCCGGCTATCGCGATTGATATCGTGGGATACTAAAAGGCGGCCTAGAAGATATCGCCATCTGGCTTACTCCGCATGGGGTTCTTCTAGCCCGAGATAATATTCTGATCAAAATGGTCTTCGCAACTCAATCTGAAACTAGAGGAGCATAACATCGTTTCTTCAGTAAAGTCAAATAAATAAGGGTACTCCTAGATACCGGCCTGACAAGCACCCATAGGACTATCAATACGGTTACAGATCTTTCTAAATTGCTTCCGCACCTACAAGGCGCCTGTGACGATTGTACGTGCGTCTTGGCGCAGCCTCTTGTGGCAGCGTATGGCTACACGGGTTACATGCCGGCGGCTCCTGGAAACAACGCAGAGGCCGTTGGCTCTCAAGATAGCAAGAGCTAACAAGACTGCGGCCACCACTGCAGTTCAAGCATTACTTTAGCAGATCGCGTTGGACTCATTCGCGGATTCTGGAGACTACAGTCCGTCAAGCAGACTTCTCACTCTCTTTGGGGTGGACGCACCACGTCAGACAATCGCCATGCATGGAATAAAAATGGGCAAAGATCCTCAGGCGGACGAGCCTGGGAGGGCGAGGGAGTAGTTCAAAGGGAATTACTTTCCTACCTGCTGACCCAGTTTCTTACAAACCACGGCACTTTCAGTATTGTAGTGCTTTCAGAAACTAGCGTTTTTTGCAAAGCACACGTTTGAAATGAGCGCGGCGTTTACCACAGAGGGTTATATTTGGTATATTTTATGCTAAAACAGTTTTCTGAATAGAAACTGTATCATAAAACCTATATCTTGAAAACCAGTGGCGCAGAAATTCTTGAACGATGCCCAAAGCTGGAACATCATTAAGGAGTTCGCTGCCGTCATCATCAAACGGAAAAACATGCGGCTGACCGTAAGTGGGCTCTGCCCACTTAATCCTTGTTATATAAAGTACAGTAAAAAAAAAGATTCAAGTAATAATAAGGAAGGTATTGGCTTCTCACCTTATCGTGATGAGGCCTTTAGACTATTTCCGCATTACTTGTTCGGGCTGTGCGTAAAAGCATAATTTTCCTCTTACCTAAAACAGTTACACTAGCTAGCAGTAGTGATAGAGCTGCTCCTCGGGTGGTGAAAAGAGGTTCGGAGGAGCAGCACCCGCTGTGACGGAGACCTGTCCTCGTGTGTACGAAAGCGTACCAGGCACGCAACTATGGAAGGTACTTTTAAGCTTAACCTCATTTCCACAGTTCCATAGGTAATATACAGATACAGTAGGAACACTGTACATTAATAAAGAAAGGCAATGCGAAGAGATCGAGCAAGAAAATATGCATAGACCTAGACCTATACGCATGCATGCATTAGAAGAGGAACGGAGAAGGAGAACTAAAGAGATAGGTTTGGCAGTATTTTAAACGTTGTATCTGACTGACTAACAACCGAGTCATCCATGGACTAAGACCACCTCTGCTGTCAAGCGAACTAACTGTTGTGTCGCGCTAGTCGAGCAATGCACAAGTTAGCCCTGCTTTGTCGTTTCTCTGAGACACCCACGAGCTCAGATGGAGTTTTTTTTATTTATTCTAGACCCTTCTCCGTCATGCTTCCTACGCTTGAGCTTGGAACTCACCGTAAAGTATATCTTCAATGCACCGAGAGCCGGCCATGGTCCCTCGGTGCATTGAACGCAAAGGTATCTAGGGTTTCCCCAACAGTCCTTATGGCAGCAGCATAAGCAGCGCTGACTCTCAACAGTGTGGTTTATCATATCTATGCTCAATGAGCATCGCTCAAAGAAAATTCTACCAACAACAGGGGTCGAACCGGCGACATCCCGGTAGATGACAACCATGACTAGCGTAGTAGTCCCCTAGCCCCACGCCGCCATGCTCGGATGGAGCTTGGCCGATAATACGTGCGGATTTTCATCGACAGGAGGGGTCAGTCACTTCGAAGGAGACAAAAATTCTAGAAGTAGATAGAGGAGGTATACCGGTGAGCTGAACGGGCTGCGGGCCAAGTTACCTACGGGGTTCACTGAGCAACAACACCTCGCTGGGCCCAGGGAGGATCGGCGACCGTGGAGGCGGCACAACCGCTTACGCAGGCCGCCCTCGGCCACTTCCGTCCGGTATCGTAGCACCGTCCTCACGCCGGCGCGGTCAGCGCTGTTGAGGCGTCACATACCTTCGCTAATGCAGGATGCCCTCGGTGAAGTCGTGGGTGAAGACAGTGAGTGACACTGCTGCTCTCGACACGTCATCGGCGATTCTTGGCGGTGATGACGACGACGGCCATCCGCCTTGGGGGTGGCACGGTCAAATGCACCGTGACCAGTGCCTCGATACGCGTGGCTGCCCGCTTACCCGAACAATTGTCTACCTGCCTACGCTGCATCCCGTTGATGTCAATCGCTCGTTCAGCTGAGGCGCGCCGTATGAGAATATCTGGCGTTCAGACAGCACAGTGCAAGCAGCTGCCATTACAACTACTACCGTCAAATATATAATACTACCGTCACCACGAACCACATCGATAATACCGAACAACCCAAGCCGCAACGGCATCAGCAAACTCGACAACGACGACAGCAGCACCAGCAACAACAACACCAATAACAACAACACCACACAACAACAACAGCAACAACAGCAGCAGCAGCAACAACAACATACTATGAACATTGAATAAATATGAATAAAATTCTTGACTCTCTCGACTAGAAACGGAATCTACGGCAGGCAAACCAAATAGTAACTAATAAGAGGATTTCATCTCGTTGTACCTCTCATACACAAAACAGCACTAGGTGCCTATAGGCGTCGTTTGGTGCCTGTGCAAAATGTATTAATTTTCTAAGCGATCGAAACTGGTCTTGCTTCTGGTCCACTATCGACGGCTATTATATTCAATATAGACTTAACCTATAAAATTTCCAAATATATATGTTTATTTTTATGAAACTTCATACTGAAGCGCCCCATTGCATGATCTTCGATATGCCATTTGTGCTTGATCTCCACCAGCACTTCGCTTAGCCTTAGGCTTGCATCTGGGCTAACTGGATCGAACCGCAGCAGCAGCAGCACGTTAACAGTTCAGTCACGTTTACATGACTACATTGTTGTTTTCCCGTTGTAGAACGAGAAACTCTAGCGGAGGACCATTACTCTGCACAGTGGTGTATTTATTGACAGACTACGGTGAGGTCAGTTTGTAGAAGTAGCCCCGTTGCGTGTCAGACTGATAGACTGCGCCGACACGCAACTGAGCGGGGCAGCGCTTTTCAGGCCCACTCTTCCGCCAACAATCCACCACTGTGCCTGCCGGCGTAGGGCCGTTACCCCAAAACGGATCAAGAAGCAGGGCCAGTGGAAAGGGTCCAGCGTAGCCATGGATCTCGACGATGGAGAACTCGACGTGATCTCCGCACCGCACAGGCCTAGATGATGGTGAGGGAGAAACACTGCCAGGGGACCAAACAGGTCTGTTTTAGAGACCCATGGTGGAGGGTTGTTGCAGTCTACTGCAGGTTTGTCTGCTGACGTCACTACGGTTGTAGCCGTCCTAGCGCCGGCTCCAAACGCGTATACGCTCTCTATACATATCGCATTCTATACATAGCAGTTGTGGTGCTAGCAGCGGCTCGTTGAAATAGGTAAAAGGTAGCTCTCTCTCTAGGCCGAAGCCCGATGTTCGACGTTTCCGTGACTGGTAGGCAAAAGGTGGCAGAGGAATAACAGAGTTCTTTGATCGAAGCATCCGTACTAGCTCACGGCGAGTACCGTTAGCCCACATCACTGCACGCTAGGCGTAGTGTACTCCCAGAGTGCCGCCCGCACCTAATGCATTGCGAGGGATATTTTGGGCTGAGGCGGACGTTAGGCGGTTGGCGTGGTCGCATGAGCCTCATATAATAGCTGATGGCACGCTTTCGGCAGACTCGGTAGAGCCCAGTTAAGCGCTAGCGGGCACTAACAATAACATCAACAACAACAACTTCCGATGAACGCACCTGATGGGGCTAGCCCCGACCCAATTATCGTAGTTCGACCGCCTTTGAGGCAAAGAATCGCCTCGTAGGCGGCCACCCTCGATTGCGCACAAGGCCATAGAGTGCCTAAATCCATCTCAATGTATAAATTCATTGTTTTTACTCTTGTTTTCTCTAATTCTCCTGTTCCTTTCATTCTTTATTTCGGAGGTTCGGGGAGGTAATTGTTTGAAGAAACGTTGTTAAACAACGTAAGCGAAACCGAGACAAGCGCCGAGACTCTTCCTGTCTGCATGCGGGTGATCCTTTCCCGGTTTAGAGTTGAAACAGTCATTCGCCGATTGCTCAGTCTAAATTTTAGTGGAAGTGAAGGCAGTAGAGTCATCACACCGCCAGCTTAGCCGTCGACAGCAACAGCTGTCAAACGAAGACCGTTTACTACCGTTGCTGCAACTACTTCTACTTTTACTACTACTACTACGTACGTTTTTTAATTGTCGATCGTGCGCCAAAACCACAATGAGCTCATTATGATCATGATTATTGTTACAAAGCCTGATTCGCGCACAATTAGAACAGAATTGTACGAATATGGACTGGCAACGATGAAGACGACGACAACGACAACAACAACAACAACAACAACAACAACGGCTGCACCACTTTCGCCGCCTCGTCTTCTGAAGCCGCCCAAGCAAGAGAAGAGGACCACAGGACCTCCCTATCCAACAGGGCCGGCTTCCCGGATCATTGGCCGAGAACAGGAAGCGGCGACGTTGAACGGCCGTCGATTGCTGCCACACCCGGTTGAGTCGGCGAGGTGTCGACTCGCGAAGCCACCAGGCATCGACAGTACAGATAGGCGTAATGCACAACGTTCACGCAATATTGCTGCTGAAGAGCTGGACCTTTATTGAGTCGCCTGCCTCGTTCACTTTTAGAGCTTGAAACAAGCAAATAGCCGCACAAGACACAACGGACGCTTTTTAGTCCGGTTTTGGACCGTGCTCACTTCGTTCTCCTTAAAGGAAAAAATCTTTCCGGTTTTTCCTCTTCCTCCCAGTCCGTCGTGTTTGCTTTCTCTTTGTTTTGCTTTCTTCCGGTTCGCTTCGCACGACGACAGTATTGAATGTCAGCCAGTCACGATGCTCGGCTGCGGCTACTATTGCTCAGAAGCGAGGAAATAACCTGGTCATTTTCACATGCTGCCTTATCTCGGCGCTGATTGTCAATATTTCTCAGCAAACCAGGATAAAGTTCCTGTAACGACAGGAACCTAGCCAGAAATGGGCTGGGTTACAGGTGTGAGGGAATCCGCATTTTCGGAGCGAAGTGGTAGCGTTGGATATGCAAGACTCGTTTCGTTCAGTTCTCGCAATCTGCAGCAAATCGGTGATCTCTTCTGCAGTTTGTTTGCTATGCTCAGAGGTTTTACAGCCTTTTCTAAGCGCCTGGCATGCAACCCCAATCTAGAGTCATTCTTTATAAACTATATGCGCGTTCCAAGTGTCGCTACTACAGTTGCTAACCACAGTTCCAGCACTGTATGACCTGTATGCTGGCTGTATAGTTTGGCCAACGGTAGAGAGGAAGTGGTAACGTATAGACAGACACGTCTTCAACCAAGTAGCACGAGGGGGAAGTGGGATCGGTTATGCCGAGACCCCCCCCCCCCCCCGCCGACGAATCTTGAAGAAATGGTCACTGTCGTAGTGAGGAAAGTTGCATTTTCCTGCTGTGACACACAATCAATTTCCCCTCGCTTCGTTCGGCACATATGTGCCGTTGCCTGGTACTTGCTTGGTTGAATAGAAGCGCGCGTTAGGCATATGTACGCCATATATAGATGAACCCCCTGGGGGTTTCTGTCTTTCGAAGCGGCGTCGTCCGCCGTCCAATTGCATAGAAGCTAGAAAATGCCCCCAGGGGCTTTGGTCTGCGGCAACGTCGTCTAAGACTTGTACCCCCGTGCCCTTTTTAACTACCTATGCGTCTTTATATCGTCTTCTTGTAGAAGACAGGCAAACGTGCGAGGCGTTTACTGTCCAGTGCTGTATTTTTATTTTCTCGCGCTGGCTAAGAGCTTCGTTTCGATGAATGCCGAATACCCTCTGGACTTGCACTTCCTTGAAAATATGCAGATAAATGCTGTCCGCCAAAGAGTCGTGGACGCTTTATAACCACTGCGCTAATTCTATAAGCACTCTTGTATTTTTATAGAATATATATGCATTTTATTGCTATATATATATATATATATATATATAGCAATGAAAAAAAAATATATATATATATAGCAATGAAAATGCATATATATTCTATAAAAATACAAGAGTGCTTATATAAAGTGGGTTTTGGTGCAATATCTAAGGTTTTTATGGGGGAAAATGAGTTTTGATCCGAAATATGGGATTTTTGTGGGGAAAAAGTGGGTTTTGATGCAAAAGCTGAGTTTTGTAAGAAAATAGTGGGTTTTTATCCGAAATCTGAGGGGTTCGTGGGGGAAAAGTGGGCTCTTATGCAATTTCTAGGGTTTTTGTGGGAAAATGGTAGGTTTTGATGCAAAATCTGGGTTTTTGGGGGAAAAGTGGGTTTTAATCTAAAATCTGGGGTTATTGTGGGTAGATATGTGTTTTGATCCGGAATCTGGGGTTTTTGTGGAGAAAAAGTGGGTTTTGATCTGAAATCGCGGGTTTTTGTGAGGAAAAAGTAGGGGAGGGGCACGTTCCCAGGAGACAATTGTCGCTCCACTTACTTTATTAATCAAACCTGAAATAAATGTATATATATATATAATTTTTTTTTTTCAATTTGCTATATATATATATATATATGTACAGAAACCTCCAAAATTCGTCCAACAAACTTTGAGGTCTAGTGCAAAAATAACAAGGAGAAAAGTGGCGGAATGCGGAAAACACAGAAGAAAGCACGGCTGGCAGACAACGAAAAAAAATGACACAAGCATGGGCGAGAAGGCCTGCTGGAGAGAGAGAGCAGCAGAGACAACCGCCAAGAAAAGCTCGGCTTCTGCAAACTTGAGTAATGACAGTGGCATTCTAAACGGCACTGTTGTTGAAACGGAAAGATCGGATGGTGGTACAGCGACATCGTCAGCTACGCTAGAAACAGCACCGATACGCCCAAAACAGCTGACACAAACGAATAAGAATAAGAAGAGGGCAGATGGCGACGTCGACTTGGTTGTGTCTCGAAAACGACAAAATAAAAAAAACAACATTGAATCCGGAGGAACAGTGCAACAGAGTACATAGGCGGATTAGAAATCTATGCCAGATCTGGAAAGATCTGCGCTTGAGAGTAGTGGCACGATTGGCCCAGCAGACGTCGACGGCGATCGAGCTGCAAGCGTGGCTAATTGGCAGGGGCATAACTACAAAAGCGGTTCCAGAGTTACGGACACACGGTGGTGATGTTGTGTTCTGTGCGGCGCTGCGAAAACTGTTGCAGAAATGGCGAAGTCTCGCCGAAAAGGGGCCCGACGTTCCCTTGGACAGATTGGTTAATGGAAGATTTTGTTTCGCTCCTGGCGGTCCCAATCCTCGTCAGTGACTGATCAGTTCTAGAACTGCAAGCGTGCCTCTTCTCTGGAACTGTGAGGAAATTAGGGAGCAATGGATCATACACGTGATGGGATGTTTATGTGTTGGTTGACGCTGCATTCCTCGGGGAGACATTTTAGGTGGGACAAACTTCAAGGATAATTTATTTATGAATTAATTAAAATGCACCCGGTTTGAATATGTGAATATAAACATAATATGTATGATAAACATGGTAAAAACGGTTTTTAAGTATTCTTGCTAGTGCTAAGAGAGCGAAATTGATCCAGTACAGTCGGTGAGATGATACAGGCGACATGGACCGTCACAACAACGGCATTTGCACTCCTCTAGGACTCCGGTCTGCTGGGTTCATCTCCTTATATCGAAAAAGAGCTTTCTTTGTTTGCACTGTTTATTGTCTTGAAATCTGCTTTCGACCTTCGCACCCCGTCTTGAAGAAGCTGGGACACGCTGGAGTTGACCACGAATGTCTACTCTACCCAGCGCACTTCTGAGGGCTAACCAGATTCTCCTCGATGATAGTGTGTGGGAGCATGGCACGATTGATGAGACGACTGGGTATCCGCAAGGCGACAATATTATTAGCCCATTGGTATTCATAACGTCCGGAATAACAAATAGTGCGTAGTGCTCTCCGCTGGGAATGTAAACGTCGTTGTATTCTATTTCCCACCCACATTCGACTCTACACACGCTACCGACACGGTAAGCTCTGGAATTGCAAGGCTAAACCTGGCCATGCTAAATATCCACTGCGGTGACTTCAATGCCAGAATCGATAGTGGAGCTAACGATGATAAAGGCGAAGTGCTGCTTCCGGTGATGTAATATATTTATCTAAGATGTGCGAACACGCGCCATAAAGGACTATACATATAAGTCACCAATAGAAGCAGCAACATCGACCTGTTGTTTTACAACGTTGTCAACCGGGAAGTTAAAAACTTCGACGTTCTCGATGAAGCGGCCCGAAAACGCCAACCAGTATTGAGGCCGTTGTCGAGGTTCCCATTTTTGGCGTGCACAACCTGTTGTGCTGGTTTGCAATAAGACAAATTGAGCTATCTCTTTCGGAGAGAGCGGCAAGTTGTCTTGAGGTAGGTCCCCGAGGCATCGATACCAACCGTAAACTGCGAGATATGATGATGAGAAGTGCAGTAAAGTGGCAGTGTTACGGTAGAAAAGATCACGACCTTGTTTTCACGACCCTGCAATTTCAGAGTGAAGTGCTCGGACTCTTGTGCCAAGCAAGAGCATCGTCAGGAACGACGGCTGCTCGAATGAGCAAATGAGAGCTCAGCTTATATCCTACGACCTTGTAGGGTATAACTACAATAGTGAGTTATATTAATAATAGTGAACTCGGTCAGTAACGGGCGGATGGTCACCTAACAATAGTCGCCTTTTATTCAACCGTGACGCTGCGGCCGTTTAGGGGCCGGGCATGATGATGACAAACAAGATCCAAATCTCTATCGCAGAGCGGCGTAAGAGCGCACATTGAAGACGAAGTTTCTGCACATTGGTTGGATTGAGCACGCGGCTGGACGGGCCCCTCCACCGGAGCAATTCAACTCTAGGAGAGGTCGAAGAAGCCCTGATGCAATCGACATCAAATCGAGCCCCTAGTCAGAAATCGAGCGAACTGTGGCATAACCGAAAGCGCATCTATATAAGGTCTTTATTGACTGAATCAATGTTTTGGACAATTCCCCCCACCCCGTTATATCCGGGTTGAGTCACTCAAACAAGCAGCAGTGAGTGGCTTATTCATGTGAATGTAACAGCAAATTGCCTCCTATTAGTTATACCTCTTGAGTAGAATTCCGCGTCTTTAGACTAGAAATAGGCATTGACAGCAGCCTTAACCTCTTCATTGCTGGAAAAACGCTTTCCAGGTTATTCGTCAAATGTCCGAAGAGGAAATAATCAGAGGGAGCCAGGTCTGGAGAATAGGAAGATTGTTCAATATGTTCGAATCTCAGTTGGGCCAGTTTTGCCGATGCTTGCCGCGACGTGTGTGCAGGAGCATTGTTCTGGTGAAACAGGACAACCTTCTTCTGCAAAGCGGGCCGTTTCACGATGAGTTATTGCTTCAGGCAGTCCAACAGTCTTGCATAATATTCTCCCGTGATCGTTTTACCGCTCTCAAGGTAGTCGACCAGAATTATTCTACGTTGGTGGTCCCAAAAACCCGTAGCCATCATCTTTTCGGCCGATGCCGTTGTCCGCACCCTCTTCAGAGGTTCTTCACTAGGTGCACACCATTGGCGAGATGCTTCTTGGGTCTCGGGAGTGTAGTGATGGACCCAGCTTTCATCGACGGTCACGAATCTGCGCCAAAAATCCGACGGATTTTTCGAACTCTTGGCCAAATTTCGCTGTGAAGCGGAAACACGCGCGTCTTTTTGGCCTTGGTTGAGCAAATGCGGCACCCATTTTGCTCTGAGCTTTTCATCTTCAAGTTCTCGTGCAGGATGAAATCACACTACCCAAACTGATCCCCAAGGCCTCCGCTATCTCCCTAATGTTCACTCGCTTATCTGCGGCAACGATTTCCCGCACTTTTTCCACGTTTTCCTCATCAGTTGCCGTCTTTGGGCGTCCTGAACGTAGTTCATCCTCGGTGCTCCTGCAACCTCTTTTTAACTCAATAATCCAGTTGGAAACAGTGACAAAACATAACGCAGAGTCACCGTACACCTCGTCTAACTCAGTTTTCACTTGGATCGCATTCCAACCTTTGAAATAAAAATTCTTGATAACCACTCGAAACTCTTTTTTTCTCCATTTTTCAAAATCACGCCGATACGTTGCACGGGAAAAGTGATAAAACGAAATGGCCAATCACCATAATACTTTGACTGCTAGCAGTCGAAAAGTTGCCAATAGCGGTAAAAGCGCACCAAAATTCGAATTCTGAAATTCGATTCGTACTTACCCAGTCACGCAGTTGCTAACGGGCTGTGGTGGCTACATTCAGCGTTACCGACATCACATTGGTAAAGCTGATTCTCCCGTATCATGTCGTATGTGCAACTCAGGCGAGGTAAAACAAAACTCCACATGAAAACGTCTAGCTGTGTTAAATTTCCGCCCAATTAAGTCTTTGAAGCTGAAGTGCCCCAGACGGGGCCGCGAAAGTGCCCCGTCTGGGGCATTTCATCTTTAAAGACTTAATTGTCACGCTTGCTGTGTACCTTGTAGCATCATCTCATTAGAACTAGATATTATTTGCATTGATTTCGCCTAAGTTTCGTAAAAAGCATTTAAGTATCGTGCTGCTTGGACGCTTGCCATTCAGAGTAGAAAAAAAAACTAATAAAAAAACAGATGTCGCGCAAGGCCGTCATACATGGTACATGCAACGGCTTTTCGTGGATGACGTGAAATTTTTCGGTTGCTCAACTATCACAGCTCTTATTATTCACACTTCCGTTGAGATAAAACTAGGTTTAAGTATTGTGCCAAAATTACGAAAGATGTGCCTTCTTCAATAGTGAGGAAGAGCTACTGTCTTGTAACATGGGGCTGAGAGATGAGCTGATATGCCGAGCTCTTGGGGCGCTCCTTAAGGGCCATTAGATTCTGGTCTAAGGTCTTTGAGCCTTAATGGTATGTTACGGTGGCCAGGTGAAGCAATCTCGAGTACTGCGGCTATCCTCGACGAGAGGCAAAGAGGACGACTAAGATTTCATTAGGTTTGCAGATCCCAAAATGGCTTTAACACCGATTCCCGGTGTACAACATTAAAATATTAATGTAACGTATTATCTAGTGTTTCTTTATTTAGCTTATTTAGTGTCTCCATTTTTTTATGGTGTGGTTGTGTGTAATAGCAATAGTATCATGTTATGTAACTGACGTGACTAGCCACTTTAGTTTAGATACATATCTGCCATCACTTTTGCCTCTTCTCTACTTGTATTGTTTGTGTGTATGTAAGAATAACAGAACTCACTCCCGACAGGTTACAAACCGTATATGTTCTTATTCAATAAGAAGTTCAATCGAAGATGGATGTATAGCTTTGCGCTCATTTAATTCAGCTTTTTGGTAGCGCAATTTTTCGTGTCAACTGCATTTATCTTTTCACCTTCTTTCTTGATCTGCCACTTCTTAATATTCAGCGTTTTTTTTCTTTCGCGGCTCCAAACTTCAGCCAAGTCCTTCGTGCGAGTGACCTCAAAACGAGCCCGGATGATTGACGGGTCGTCCCCAAATCACAGCTTAGAAAGTCTTATAGTTGCCCTCTATGTTCCTCTCTTACTCTCTCTCTCTCTCTATGTGTCTCTCTAGGTTTCTTCCTTTGCGTCCGAACTGTTTGCATTATATATCCAGGCGCAACACCGAAGATGCGACGGACCAATAGGTTTTGCATCAATAGCGGTTGTCTCCGTCTGTGCGGGTCGGCCCTAGCTGGTCGGTCGGCGACGACTGCGAACTCCGATACGGGCCCGCGATTGGCTAGCAGCGCCTTTTGTGCTGACATTGCGCACTCGAGGCTCGAGCAATGATGCTTGTCACGTCCCATCTGACAGCCAGACGACCAGACGAACCGATGGCAGCACGGACACGAGCAGACGATCGTACAGCTCGCCGCTGTCGGCTACCGTCATCCGTGCGACAGCAACAACAACAACAACATCAACGCATCAACAACAACACAACAACAACAGAAACTGCCATAACAACAACAACATCAGCAACTGCCACAACAACACAACAACAACAACAGAAACTGCCATAACAACAACAACATCAGCAACTGCCACAACAACAACAACAACAGAAACGGCCATAACAACAACAACAACATCAGCAACTGCCACAACAACAACAACATTAGGAACTGCAACAACAGTAACTTTAAAACAACAACAACAACAACATGAAAAACAACAACGACAGCAGTACTACTAACAAGTGCTATGCTTTCAACAACAAAAACGACAATAACAACGATAAAAACAACTGCCACCTCCAACGCGTACAACAACAACAACAACAGGTGCAACAACATAAACGCCGACAGTGCACGTAAGCCCGAATGCGTCCCCTGGCCACCCGCTTCAGGTGGCCCTCTAATCTCGGCACTCGTCGGCCGCGGTGTCGGCCCGTTGATGATGGCTTTCCGACCAGAACAACACGTCGGCGTGAGCTGGCGGAGAAATGGCGGGACTACGGCATACCCAGTGTGTACGAGGCTAACTATAGACTAGTATGTGCGGCGCGGTTGTATGGCTCGCCGGTAGTGGTGCTCTATGGTCGGCGGCTCCACTTGGTCCTACCAGCAGATAGTAGGACATATATAGTCCATATATAGTCCAAGCGACCGGCGCTGACCACCTAGGCAGAGCAGGCCTCCCCCAGGCCAAGCACCACTGTTTCTCCACGCCATAACGGTGACGATGAAACAATCGTTCGACGATTCAATCTAATCAAACGGGCCTGCCTGCTGGTCTCCATCATACGCAATAGGAAGCGTGCCAGCCAATTGCATTGAAAGGCGGACGTATTGGACGTAACTACGCAAACCGTATGTGTGGGTAAAGATGAATCGGAGTATCTAGTTAGCCTCAAGATATTTATTGCAGGTAGTAGCTAAATAAAAAATTATATATATATATATATATATATATATATATATATATATATGATCTCCTAGTAAATATTTAAGGCACCAGAAAGGGTAGAACTGGTGAAGGTAAGAATTATCTAATAAAACGGAAAGTAGAGATTCTCTTGTTTAGGACTGACGGTGAAACTACTAATATTTGTTTTTACCGATGTGGCTGATTGAACATCGCTTCACGATCTGTGCATTTGCAAGAGACGGGTTGTTCGATAGCGACACAGTACAGGTTGGGCTACTGGGACAAAAGTGTATTTAGTCCGAAGTACACATAACATCGACCAGTGTAACGGAAATGGTCGTATTGAGAAATGTTTGCAAAAGATGAAATCCTAGACGTTTTCTTTTCTCCATTTTCACATGCATTGAGTTGAAAGTTTGCCATTGCGCTAGTGAAACAAAAACAGGCTACTTACACTGCGCGGATCATTTTGGTATTATATCGCGGTGGTTTGATTCATGGTTGCCAAATCATTTCCGTTAAAGAGCATTTATGCACGTACGGCTTTATCTAGTTTTACGAAATGTGTAGCTCGTGTTGCTATTAGAATAACAGAAAAAGAAAACTTGGTAGATAACAATAACAGAAAAAGAAACGCTTGAGAGATGAGCCATCAGCCTACACATTCTGCGACCTCTACTCGTTTTCTGTACTGCCATATATGTTTAGGCGTTATACAAAACGTAATCGATAGGTATGTATCCGAAGAAGGCCTCAAGAAGTCGTCCTCTGAACACGGACATGCTTTTTAACCGTAGCACGGACCGTCTATGTCCGTTCATGCTTTAGAACGAAGTCTATGCTCTCACATCTTATTTCTATATGGACGCAAAAGTGTAGCTCTTCTGGCTCTCTCTCTCTCTATATATATATATATATATAATTTTTTTTTATCTACAATCGACTTTTTGCCCGTTGCTACAGGAGGGTGCCATTCTGCTGCGATTCCCAAGCACGCCCCCTTGCTGTTTTTTCAGATTTGACAACGACTGAGTTGTTTACCTTACACCAATAGGGGTGTCTGTATTGTCCGTGCCATGTGCGTATTATTTCTTGTATTTGTACGCGATCTCCTACATTAGTAGCGGGTACAAAAACAACGGCATGTTAGTAAACTTTTTTCATTGTCAACTTTCTTTTGGTTTTCTTTTAATTGCTAATCTGCCGTATGAACTAGATTGTCAAATTGCAACGTTAAAGCAGTGTTCCCTGTTTGCTGGTTGTTTAGTTTTCCTTATTCCTCGTCAGTTAGTCTGTTTCCCGGTTACGTTTGCATTTGGAAGACACTTGCCGTTAAATGTACATGGCGGACCTTTCGTTGCCAACCATCCTGCCAGCTGATGAATGCTAGTAAGTTGTATATGCGGTCGGGTCGGTAGAGAGTCGCCACATTTATCATAGGTCCGCAGAGGGATTCAAGAAAGCGGCGTCGTGCTGCGAGGTCGCTGAAAGGTCGTCACAGACGTGCGCGATCCAGCAGGCCAGCTGACGGACGCTGTGTTAACGCTAATTGTGCTAATCAATGGTCACCAGCGGCTTGAACGCGTCTAGTTGGTGGTAACTGCTATCCGAATCTGATCTGCTAGTCTCGCCGAAGAAGTGTGTTGACGGTTTTGACCAGCGATTTTGCTAGCATCTGCGCGAGGTCGTCGTACGACGCGCGATTAGTTACCTAGTAGTAGTAGTAGTAAGTGGCGACAAATCGTTGCAACTAACTCTGTCCACACTATCTTACGGCCGCGGCTCGTTTTGAGAACAATCCCTCCTTCAGCAGTCTACTCTGCTGCTGCTGCTTCGTCTCTGTCCTCGCGCTCTATAAACGGCATCATGGTCATTAGCGTCGACTGTCGATTAAGTTCGACTAAATTATTTAATACGTTGAGGTCATCTGCTGCTCATTGCTTGGCTATCATCTCTCGAGCCCCTGGCCCTTATCTCTCCCTACTTCCGCTCTTTTTCCCCTTATTTATCACTCTCCCCCCTCCTACCCATTCATCTCTCTTCTTCTCCCCCTCTCTCTTCTTTCTCCCCCTCTTGCCTTCTCTCTCTTTATGTTTAAATCGCCCTCTCGTTATTCTGGCTGCCCTGGCATCCCTACTACGGCACTCTACTCATTTATTTGCTCTTGGCCTGCTTGCACAAGTAACTACTACTACTAATGCTTGTCTGCCTGCCAGCCACTCAATTCATTCGTCATGAGTCACAATGAGTACGTAGAACGTTCACGCCACGGCAAGTGGATGGGCGCAGACCTCACTGCTTCTTCATATGAGCATCCGGTCGGTTGCTCGTCGTCCTCAGTGTTTCTCCTCGATCTCGAGAGAGCGCGAGAGAGAGGGGTCATTTACTGCCTCCTGGGTAAACTTAACCTCTGCGAGGCATCGCACTACCGCGGGAGGATTGCGGCGGCGGTGGCGGCCGCAGTGGGGTAAAGTCTCAATGGGCCGTCGTGTCTGCTCGAACAAACGCAGCGAACCATGGGCGAGTCGGCTTACGTCTCTCTCTCTCTCGCCCTATATCTTTTTATCCACCCTCCCTTCTCTCGCACTCTTCCTCTAACCACCCCCTCTCGCTCTAACCACCCCCTCTCCCTCTATCCACCTCTTTCTCTCTCTATCTATATGTCTCTCCTCTTCTCCCCCTTCCTGCGTCTTCCAACCGAGTCGCCCGCTGCTTCAGGCGGCATCACAGTTTCCCATCCTGTAGCAGCAGCGGAGCAGGTGTCTGTCGGGGGAACACCGACCGATGTCGAACTGGTGGTCCCCTTTGACCAGCTCGTTTGGCTTGGCGTCTACAACACGGCAGCCAAGCGGGAATTCGCCCGGGAGTAGTGAGCCGTCGTTGTCGTGGTGTGAGACGTACGGCACGCCGGCTCAATGAAGTGCTCTTCTATTAATTGCCTTGTTCATTTTGGGCTCTAGTACTGCGCGAAGTAATCTCGTTTTCTCTTCGCAAGCGGCAATGAACAAGCGAGTCACCGAGCGAACTCCGTGAAGATCATCGCAAGTAGCTGTCAGACAGGCGGGCTGGCCTGCCGGGTCGCGGCCGGGGCTCATCGTTCCCGTTGTTAGCTGACGATTCCGGCCAGGGGGAATAGCTGACATGAAAATGAGCGCCAGTTCTACGGAACGGAAGTTCTTGTTCATAGCGGCGCCGATAATTTACAGCTACGCTATCCAGAAATTGACGTAAAAACGAAAAAGCATTCGTTTTTGTTAATCTAACACATACATTTTACGTGATATGTTCATATCCGGAAAGTATCACCAACCTAACAGCCAAATAGTTAGCGCTAACCGACATTTCTCATGTGACATTTGGTGCAAATAAGGCCGAAGAATGTACAGCAACACTCACTGAAAGGGTTCTAAACACACATGTCTTGAAAGGGAATGAAACCCAATCTGGTGGCATGGTTTGTGGTGGGGACCCATGAACAGAGAAGCGGGCAAGAGTGCGGCGCTACTCGAAGTGCAGTTCCAATCATGCATTAGTCTCCTTATCTTCTGATCAAAACCCCTCCGGAACTCTTTCAATGAAGCCGTAGGTGGAAGTTGAAAACGGTTGCCCAGATCAAGGGATGGACGGCGTCGTCCTCAACCGAATTTAAGTAAGTGGGTTAACCCCTTATGTGGGTTTTTGGGGAGGCCTAAAATTATCTTAAGGAACGTTGCCTGCACTTTATCGAGAGCTTTAAGCTTCTGAGCGGATAAGTGTTCACAAATAAGTGTAGACTCTTAGGTCGAACAGCTGTAGTGTCATTTTCACTGAAATCTTCTGTAGTGCCGGAACTTAAGTCATGGCGATAGTGCTGCAATTAACTCACTGAGATATGTGGGCCGAAAAAGATGTGCCAGATAATTAAACTCCTCAAAGGCTAAGCTTATCACTTCTCCTCAAAGACCCTTCGGATCTGAAATGCATAGCTTTTGTGTTCGACACGTTAGTCAATAGATCCTCAGAGATCTTTTTAGTTCCATGAACAGTCTACAACGTAACAAGCGTTCATCGACATAGAGAGTTACGCGAACACATGGGTGGTGGTCATCAATAAGGTCCGGTCGATCACTGAATTAGACTACGAATAGGAGCGAGCTATTACCGCCTCGGGGATAGCCGGCGGTTTAAAAGGCCGATGCTTCTGAATGCCTTCCTCTATGAGGACCGAGTTTACTTTCAGGATAGTTGCCAGTGTTCGCAAAATTCGCAATTCGGTTAGCTTCTCCATGGCGATCTCCCCGGGGTCAAACGTCACCTTGTAGTCCGCAAATACAGGGTACAAGCTTTGGTGTTTAACGGCGACCGAGTACTTCACGTCTTTGTACATAAACTAATATTCATGAAGTATTTCTGAGTTGCACGAGGAAAATGCCTTGGCAACTATACATTATGCATCGTTTTGCAATTGAACATGCCACCCTAAAGTCATGACCTTATGACCTTAAAGTCACAAGCCAAGATACTGCTGCACACTGTTTTAGAAGGCGTGAGTTCGATTCTGCCTACCCTTCAACTGTGTGCTACTTATTGAAGGAAAAAATCCGATTCAACACAGAGAAAAGGAATGTATCAATGTAAGATGTAAGCCCTAGAAATCGCTGCTCGGTTGTAAGATATAGATGCATATATATATATATATATATATATATATATATACATACGTTTATATGTATATTTATGTAGGCACCTAAGACATAGCATGCCCCCTAGTTCTGACCAAAGTTCCTGCTCCGTAGAGCCCACTAGAGAGGCTTTTCTACTACTTTGCTATGCAGCATATCTCTAATACGAGTAAAACCTATTTGTACTCTTGATCCTTTGGCGCTTTGGCCATTTTTACCTCTTAGTTCAGTGAATAGTTTTTTTTGGCAAATGCTAAGGGTTTACATGATGACAGAAAATGTGAAGTGTTCACCTTTCCATGTACGTTCAGCTTCAAGTTGGTATTTGTGTATATCGAATTTGGCTAACATTACACCAGTGATGCGGTCTATCAGATTTAAGCGTTTTTCTCGATAGTATCAAGCTATAGGTTACTGTGCACAAACCTGTGTGCGCGATCAAAAGAGCGCTTTTAAACGAGAGGTCTTTTAGGGGCATGCAGGCAAATTTAGGTTACCTGCTACGGGTGCAGGTCAGGCCTATCTTCAAGGCAGGTTGGCATTAGCGTCGCCCGTTTGCCGCATGACGCTTCTATCTTTAACAGCGCCTGAGTTTTTGCGCCTGAGTTGTTTATTCATCATCTTACGCGTGAATAGAGAGCGAATGTCTTTTAAACCCAAACCGAAGCTGCTCTCATTTAAAGCAGGTAATTGTCGACGTGGCGCCATCGCGAACTGATTAATAATAAATTAACGCCTTCTCCGCACTCCTCTGCTAAAGTTAGTTCCTCGGTCGCTTGCTTCCTGGTCTTCCGATGGCCTATGATTAAAAATAGAGTCTCGCTGGTCTTCTCTTAGCTTTCTTGGCGTGAAAAGAAGCTGGTAAAGCGTAGGCTTCTACACATCCGCCGACAGTTAGTACGTTCCTATCGTTTAAGCCGCGGTTGCGTGCGGCGTGTCCTTAATGCTTATATGCCACACAAAACACTACGCGCAACAAGACCTAGTTTAGAACCTAGAAGGGGGCACAAATGCAAGGACGCGCTAGGGAAGGTCGCACAATGGGGCGTTCTTTAGTGAGCGTATGTTCAGCTATGGCATTTTCCGTCTCTTGCCTAGTGGGCTTACGTAGTAAGGACACGTAGGAAGCGAAGGTTAGAACCATTCAGAAATCGTGCCGAATACTGCTGCCGCATTACTCCGTTGGACGTGAATAAATTGTCTTGGCAGTATAAAGGCTCCCGCACTTTTCGCGTTGGTACGAACTATGAGTTTACGACACACATAGCACATTATGCAATGCGTGCGTCAAAAGCGTTCTGCTACCGAATTACGCTAGTATTGCGATATATCCAGCGAGCGTAGAACTATGACCGACAGTGGTCAGGGATGCCAAAGTATTGACTATGGTCCTATTCCACACCAACGGCTACCTTTTCTCAAACGAAACCAGGTTTAGACCGTCCTTTTGGAGTTTATCACATTGTTGCACCCTGGGACAGCTTCTAAGTTAACCAATCTGTTTAGTTTATTTGGACATATTGAAACCAACGAAAGCGCTTGTAAATGGTCTAAACTAAACTGTCTAGATTAGGCCATGATCTCTCTGCACTGCTGTCTAGTTTTCGTACCGTTCCTAATAGCAATTCTCTTAACAGAATCACAAAGTTTAGTCTGGCAGTTTGTTTTTCGCAACCGAGCGCCCGTGTTACCACATGTCGCTCGTCCGTAAGTTATCAAAGCTCCGCTTAAAAAATGATTGCGCTTTACATGTGAAGACGACGTTTTAATCGCCTATGGAGAAGACGGGAACGGATATAGCCTATGTGCCACGTAGACAAGACGTGGACGTTCTTAATGGATGTTTAACACTTTAAAACGGTATCGAAATGTTTGTAAAAGATTTGCATGCAGCGATTTACGTGCAGTATCACATGGACAACTCGTCGTCTAAAGGCCAAAACGATAGACAAATAAACCGATTGAATAAACGTGCGCTAACAGCTATAAAGCGTTTGGTCATATATCGACTGTGGGGATCTGAAAGGCGTGATCTTTAACAGCGGCGACCATGGCCTCACCACCGTAACAACGGCGGTACACTAACCTTAGCTAGGAAAAGTATGTCTTAAGCGTACTCACAAATACTAACTAATTTCTTTCGCAAGGCTAAAGTACTTTACAGTAATTTCTTTTTTTTTTTGTACTACAAACACAACATAACCCGTCGTTTGTTATGGCGGACCAACATCTCTGAGCAATTTCTAGAGAGCGAGTCTCTTATTTCTTTTGTATTTTTCACTGTTTGGAACAGCACTCGCCGCATTACGCCGCAGATAGCAGAAGGTCGTTTAGCTCGGTAGCACGTTTAAGGCTAAATTTAGATTATCTATATCCAATCTGAGCACGCCGTTCCCGTTCTACCGCATACCTTTAACCAAGGACCGACGAAAAGATTCCTGACTTCGATTTTTCTTTGGCTCATATTTGTTGCTGCTGCTGCTGCTGTTGCTGACGGTACGTTGCTGATGCTTGCTGTCGGTACGAATAAAATTGCGTATTTCCTGGGTCCCACAAGCTCCCACCAAAAAGCAGGCTGACAGTGAGCAGTCAAGAGATTCGAAGATCAATGCTAGGAGCGGCAATCTGTTCTTGTTGTCGCTGGTGGCTCTGCATGTGTACTGCATGTGAAGCGGCGGGGCCGGGGGGGGGGGTCCTGTACCCCGTATGGCGGGAAGGGAGTCGCGTACCCCGTATCCGTCAAAAAAGGGGGTCCCCGTCGAAAACGAAGACCTCGTTTGTCTCAGGCGAATGAGCGTGAGCGGCGGTTGGTTGTTACATCTGAAGAGGCTCGCGGCGAGCGAGCGACCGACCGACCTCATGTCATGTTGGTTTGAGCCAGCCGGCGGAGCAAGGAGAGTTCAGGACTCATTCGGTAGCATTCCGACAAAGGAAGCCAGCCGGGCTCCCCCTGACGGTGGACGACTGGAACGACGCCGGAACACGGCCGGGTCGCAGTGGTCGCTGCAATCAGGACAATTCATGATGGGCCAATCCCAGGACACAGGACAATGGATGACGTTGTCGCTGCTGTTGTTGCCGTTGCCGCTGCTCGTTCTCGACTAGCAAATTGTCGATTTGGCATTCGACAGGACAATTCTTTCTTTCAAAGACTTGGCCAGCAAAACGGAGAGATTACAAAGCAAGCTGTAGAGAGAGATAGAGGGGGCGAGTGGGGAGAAAGAAAAAGCGCGAAAGGGCAAATGGGAAAGGCAAATGGAGAACTAGAGCAAGGGACAGTGAAGGAAGAAGACAAGCAAACCATGGGCGATGCGCAGATATATGTATGTATATATATATATATATATATACATATTCAGGAGCGCACGTACAAACGCATTTTGGGGCATTTGATGCGCTCGCATGTCGAAAGCGGTCCTGCGCTGTTTACAGGCGACTTCGCTTCGACGGACATCTGCTGCTGATGCGAGTTGTTTCCCAATGATCGTTGCGGTGAAGCCGCAGAAAAAAAAGCTAAACCAGATAGACCCTTTCCCGTGGCTGTCTCGACACTTCGGCTTATGGGAATAATGGGAAAAGTCAAATAAATTAAATCGTGACACAGCGGAAGCAAATGAAGCTAAGAAACGATTAGTAAAAACTACTAGCCACTAAAGGAATAGAGGCACCGTCTATTACCCCTCCCCGAAAGATACAAGGCAGCGTGTCTTGGTAAATGATTTTTGCAATTGTAATACAATTTAGGAGTATTGTGTGTGTATACGTGATAATAATAAGTACATAAACGATCTAAACTGTAAAATTCAAAAACACATTTGACTATAAAACACTAACTACAAAAAATGTTATTTACGACAGTTACCGAATAGCAAATCTTACAGCTGGGTCAAATTTTAATTCAAATACTTTGCTACTTTTTGTTTCAGGTAAGCATCAGGCCATCACGAGTTCTCTCAGAACCACTACTTAGCAGCACAACAGCGCACATTCATTTAGTGTGCAAAATACAGCTGCGGCTGCTAACTACAAGTGTGGGTATTTGACAGAAAAGTGTATATATATATATATATATATATATATATATATATATATATATATATATATATAAAATAACACACAATATGAAATTATGGCTTCTACGCGTGGGGGGCCGCCCATATCCTTAAACTGCTGTTATTCAACTGTAGACAATTTATTTTTAAGTTATTATTTTAAAACATTTGATGTAAAAAACAAATATATATATATATATACATATATATAAATAAAATTATTATATAGAGATATATATATATAGATATATATATATATATATATAAATATATATATATATATATATATATATATATATATATATATATATATATATATATATATCTATATATATATATATTATATATATAAGCACACAATATGAAATTACGGCTTCTACGCCTGGGGAAGCCGAACATACCTTTAAACTGCTGTAACTCAAATGTAGACAATTTATTTTAAAGTTAACCTTTTTAAAACATTTGATGTAAAACATATATATATATATGCACATATATAAACACATAATATGAAATTACGGCTTCTACGCGTGGGGAAGCCGAACATACCTTTAAACTGCTGTAACTCAAATGTAGACAATTTATTTCTAAGTTATCCTTTTTAAAACATTTGATGTAAAAGCAAATATATATATATATATATATATATACTTACTACCGTATTACTCTTTCCATTGGCAGCGCGCCAGACCCGTGGGACTAACTTGCCTTCGTCTGTTATGATCTTTGTGGCAGAGTGATTTGCTCGGCGTTGCGGAGACGGCGATATATATATATATATATATATATATATATATATATATAGCAAGGTACATATATATATATATATATATATATATATATATGTATATAGCAAGGTATACACGTATATATATACATCTCGGTGACGTCATGCGCGACCGCGTATTCCAGGAGGAGGGCTGAGGAGGCCGGGAACGGCTAGGGGGCGTAGGAGGCGCAGCGGCAGGGCGCAGTTACATCGCCCTGTGGCTAATACGTCCTCGTTGCTGCTGCTGCTACTATGATTAACGATGTATTCGTAAGTCATATATCGATTCATCGCTTACGCAGCGTTGCACGAATATACGATGTTCGCGCGGCGTTCGCTGTCGTGTTCGTATTTCTGCTCCACGCGGCTGGCTTTCACGCCGTCTTCGACATGGCATGTCCTCTTCCCTCCTCCGCGCCCTACACGCGATGCTACATGCACACATGCGGTATACAGGCATGCGCCCGATGCACACGCGACAGTCTGACTACCAAAATAGAGAGGGCGAGAATCGCCTTCCCCATCATTCCCGACACATCCTACATATACTGGTGTCAGCCCTCGTTTTTCCCTCGCAGCTGGACTCGAGAATTTACCAAATTTCTTGCAGCTGTAGTAGTAATAGTTACAGTAGCTGTAGTAGTAGTAGTAGAGTAGTTGTACTGTCGAGCCCAGTGGCGTAGTGCATTTGCCTGCGCCTCGCGACCGGAGGAGACACATACGGAGTGCGCGGATTTGAGCCCCATCGTTGCACCGATTTATATTTGTGGGGGTCCGTCTATGAAGCAATGCGGAAAGCAGTCCCGGGGACGTTAAATTGTGGCTGGGGGTCAGCCCAAAAAATATATAGTAGTAGTAGTTGTAGTAGTTGTACTAGTAGTAGTAATAGTAACTATACTATTTTAGTAGTAATAGTCTAGTAGTCGTCGTAGTGGTGAACTAGCCTAAACTCAAATATCCATTACGCTCGTGCGGAAACTGAGCGTTGCTGAACACGTCGGATGGTCGGTGGATGCAGCTCCACCCATTAGCTCGTCCGTTTTCCCACGCTATTCTCTCGCTTGCTCTCTGTCCCTCGCTCTGTCTCGTCCCTGTTTGGCAACTAATCGTTGAGCCATGTAGACGATATCATGGCGGGGGCAGAGGCAATCTCGCAGGAGGCCTCTCCTTGTGATTAATATATCACGGTTCGTATGTCTACAGCTGTCGTTGATTGCGCGACGGCCGCTGACGGACCGCTGAAACGCCGCGTTGCCTTGAGGTGCTGCCTCGCACGTATATATATATATAAATATATATATATATATATATATATATATATATATATATATATATATATGTCCAAAGGCCCTTTTTGTTGCATTTACTTTAATCAGAAGGGTGCACACTATTCAGATACGCAGCAGACTTGCGCCACGCTCAGACGCGGTCGTCTCTCAAAATGTACTTTAGTCTTCGATAGTTTCAAGTCAGACTGAGCAGCACCCTGAACAAACTTCATTCTATTGTATTGTCTAGCGTACAGCTGGGCAGATGCGTTTCCCCCCCCCCCTCACCTCCCTGCTGCATCTTTCACCATCTTCGCAAGAACATGCCATCTCAGGTCAAATATCTTAAAGATGCTGATGGTCTAAAGCTTTCTCGCTTAGCTCACTTCCTGGACTTCATCTCGTGCCGTGGTCACGCAATCTGCTGTTGATGGCATTGTCCGCCAGTGTGCTGAAAACGGTGTGCTATTTTCTACTTCGAAGTGTACATATATGCTAGAGTATGGAGCCTCTCAAATTGACTATGAACATACTTTAGTTTAAAACATTTTACTGACAACTGATCTAACGCGTGGTCTTGCAGCCCATATCACTACGAGCGTTGATTTTAGCTAGCATATAATAAAGGACCCTAAGATATATATATATATATATATATATATATATCGGTCTCTCGTACTCATGAAGCTCGTGTATTGCTCTCTGGCGTGAGAGTGAAATTTAATTAAAAACGTATTTGCATGTATAATTTTCATTTATTTGCATTCATTACAGGGGCATACTCCTGGTATATTTCCTACCTTGAAGTGAACTCAGAAAGGCTCTTAGGTTTTCTGATTACTATCGGTAGGTTATTCTGCACAGATACTGAAGCATTCCTAGGGCGTTTTTAAACACGAGACGGTTTTGCGTGTCCGCAAAACTCGAACCCCTTCGGTTCGTTCGGGGGCTTCTAGTCTGTGTCGGATTAAACGACTAGTTTAACCAGTTCCAAATATCGGTAGCCTACCAGATGACCATTTGTAGATAAACAAATCCGACACATTCTAGACGCTATCTTTCGCCTAAGCCGTAGAGATCGAGCTTGGTTACGTGAGAACCTAAAACTGTTCAATACGCATAATTTTGTGCCGCCTAAAAGTTCATGCGGTGAACAGTGTTTTGTGGCTGCGAATTTTGGAGTTCGTCAATTGTCTGTTTGCAAGATCAGATGGCCACACAAAAACCTATTCCATCGCAACCTATATCTTTGACGAGCGCACGTTTTCATGAGAGGGTTATGTCACATTTCAAATAAATTTTCTTACTAAAAAATATAGGCAATTTACACATGCCCTTGTTTGCAATAATAGTACGGTGTGTCACGTTATAAGCGTTTAAGAGTCTTATTTAAAAAATTAGTTACACGTCGTCTACAAAAGCTGCCTACATGTAGCTTATCCTTCCTACGCAAAATTAAAGACGCTAGATATAGAAAAGTACAATGGCATATGGATATAATACACAAACGCTCTACGACTATACTATAAAGTTAGATAATGAACATTTTACGATTTTGCGACCAAACATCTACAGTCTTGTTATGACATTTACTCACCAAAAGACTTAGCTTAATTTGAAGTGCTGGCATATCCTTGTTATAGCTGCTAGGCTTTGCAACGCGGTTCATTCGGTACAGAGAGTAAAGCAGTATAAAAAATAAACGCAACACAAAATTGTATATTTCGTTTCTCGACGTAGTTTTCATACATCATTTAGCCTAGCGGTGTTTTACCCTCCCCTCCCTTTCAAAGAAGAGTTATCTCGTAGCGAGAACAAGCAATAACCATGTATACATTGTTGAAATTGCGACTATTTACTTAGACATAACAAGACCCTTTTCTAAGACGAAATCTATAACTGTAACTAGACTTGCAAACAGTTCCAAGTGCACACATTCAAAAAGCCTACCATCAAGCAAAATTAATTTAGGTAGATGCTGAAAGGTTCAACAAGGTATGTATATGCCTGCTGTGTGTTAAATCTAATGCGTACGTTTAGATAAACTCGTTCACAACACATAGATAGGGATTAGAACGGAATCAGTGAATCAGTTTGTCTAGACGTCTTTATTTAGCGTGGCAACTGCAGCGCGGCAGCTATTTTGTTCGTTTAAATCGACGCGACACACATCGACCTACACAGCAGGTGGTAGGTAGAGAAGTAGCTCAAATCGATCGGGGGTTGTCCACTCCGCTCCTCACCACAATCCACGTTCCGACGGGCTCCCTCACCTTAACCCCACGGCGGTGGCGACGGGAAGGCGTTAGGGGATCGTCGGGCGCAGTGACAAGCTGTGACGGTGTAGTGTGTGTCAACCTATACGACGTACTATGGTGTGTTTCGGCCGTGCAGAACTAGGCTGTTTGTTGTCGTCGTCGTCGTCGTTGTTGTTGTTGTTGTTGTTGTTGTTTCTGTCATCTTTGTCATCGTCATCTCCGGCGGTTGTACAGGCGGCAGGCAAAAAGCACGCCCTGAGGGCGTTCTGCTTTACGAGGTGCTTTCCTCTCCTCCGTCAGGAACGAACAGACGAGACAAGGCAACAGACACGCCAATGGCCACGGAAAAACGGAAGGAAAAGAGAGGAAGGAAAGGGAGAAGTAAGGGAAGGGCGAAAACAAGTGACAGCGACCGAGGCTATTGGCAACAGCCGGCAACGCTGTTCCTTGAGGATGTTGGGGTAGTTAGGACCCCCCCCCCCACCCCCAGACAGCAGGTACAATATCAACAACAACAACTACTAAAACAACAAGGACAACCTCAACAATTATTAAAATGCCGAAGAAAGCGAACCAGCCCTTAGCTCTGGATGCGATCGAGTCAAGGCCTGCTTCGAATGTAGAACAAACAGACACTCAGACATATATACTGTCTACCGTCTTACCAGCCACATCTCAAACAATCTTATGTTTGGCCGAAGGGTTACTGACTGATTGACTACTATCAGGAAAGCTAAGCGTTTCAACGGCTAATGAAGGCAGTGATAGTAATTTAAGTGGTGAAAACTCCTGCAGGGCTTCGGCGCCCGGTGGCGTGGTGGGTGCATTCGCCTGCGCCTCGCAATCGGAGGAGACATATAGGTGCGCGGGAACGAGCCCCACTATTGCACATTTGTATTTGTGGGGGCCCGTCTATGAAGCAATGCGGAAAGCAGCCCATGGATGATACATCTTAGCTGGGGCTCAGCTCGAAAAGTATAGGGCCTCGGGCAGACCTAAACAGCCCGCCGTTGTAGCCAAATGCAACGTATACATTTATTTCAATGAAGAATAGAATACATGTTAGAATGCTTTGGAGTGAACAATTGCCTCCGCGCGAACGTGTGATTACGGGTTCTCTAACCCAGGGTTAGCCCAGTTACACAATGTGCCTCGAGCAAAATTCAAATAGAATGCACTGTGTTGGTACATATATATGTGTGCCTAGTACTGGTAAAAGTATCTGGTTAAAATCTTTATACAGTACTTTGTAGCCAGACATATCGTACATGGCCTTTACACAACGACGTGCGTACGTAAGACATTTTGGTGATAAACTTCTTATATATAATACGATTAAAATGTAATGAGATTAAAACACCCAAGGTCCCGGCAGAGAGTTAGAAAGAAGCTTGAAAATCAATCATTGCCGGCGGAAAAGAAGCCATTCGCGGCACAACAATTGTAATGGCCTTATCCAATCGATCATGGAAAAGATTATCCCTTCTACCATGAAAGCAGTACAATTGGCAAAATAATGTCATCTCTATTCTCGCAGGTGTTGGGATCAATTGGCTTCTTGCAGACAAAGAAGCGTCCTAAAAATAACGAAACTGAAGATACGCTTCGTCACCAAATCGAATTATCCTTACGAGAAGCGTTTTGTGTTTCCACGGTTGAGGCGATTCTAGACACTGGCGGATATGTTTTATATAGGGCACTCCTAATCAAGCCGCGCGTGAATATAGTGTCATGGCGAAAAATCTGACAGAACCCAGCCAGAAACAGCGAAGCCAACTAGATCCCTTCTTTCAACTTTAGACTTCCTTCCCCTGACTATGACTACACAATACGACATACTGGTGCTCACTGAGACCTGGGACACGGAACAAACTGTGGTTTTCAGTTAGTATCTGGTAGAAAGTTTTGAGCAACAGACTGAAGGTCCTGATAGAGCAAGCGGTGACGTTGCTGTAATATTTAACAATACGATTAGTGTAATAGGAGAGTCATACACGAACAACAGCAACGCTGTACTTGCAGGGAGCTCCTGCTTTAAAAATAAATGCAAGATATTCCAGTCACCCGAAAGCTATTCCCAATCTATTGGAAACACTACTATTTCCTTGCATAAAGTTGACTTTAGCAAACCAACTGTGCTTTCGACAAACCGAACAACGTTAGAAGAGGCGCACTTATCAGCGTCCCGCAGTATGTGGATGGTCTCCACAGCGGAGAAACCCTCCTACCCCCGTAGTTCCGTAAGATAGCTCTGCAATAGATATATTTGCCACAAACGCCAAGCATGCCCACATCGAATATAAAAATCCGTAAGTAAACACTCCGTTCTTTGGTACTACGGAACATCTTCCAGTGACGCAGTGGCGCTCACAGTACATCATCATGCAGTAAGCCGAAGGCGGCAACGGTTAAACGTTACGATTGACTTAACCCGCTGTTACTGGACATATCTATATCTCTCTAACTTACGCTAAAGATCAAAGTCTATGCTACACAAATACAAAATGTTATATTAGACAGCGTGCGCCCCTAACGACGGGGCGAACCCCAAAAAAATAATCTCTAAAACACTATATATATATATATATTTTAGAATAATATTTATTCATTGTAATTAATCACCGACGGTGGGAACATGACAATTGGGTCCCTGCGAACGTGTGCACGTTTACGAAGGGTCCAATGTAGGAACCAACCATCTCTGGAGGGTTCCCCGGACCGAAGCCGCGTTGCCCCGTTGCACATCCAGCGACAGACGCTGTCTGAGAAATTCGCCCGCTCGCCTATCACCGCTGGCTAGACCTAGTCGCTTCCCGACCTTCTGTAGCAAACCGCGAGTGAACGGGCCCGGCCCGCCAAGTATATTTTAGAAACTACCGAGTGCTTGTTAGAGCAGCAGCACGGTCTTAGGCGCAGATGGGAGCTCGGCGATAACGGCTTGCGCGCTTCTTCTTAACAGCATTCAAACGGTCCTTCAAAATAAACGAAGCTTTCTCTACCGTCTTTGTAGACTTTAACGCGGTTATCGACACAATGCCACGAACACTAATCTTCGAGGAGTTAGCATTATACGATGTTCCAACAGTGATACTAAAACCGTTACAGGCTGTGCTACAGAGAGGGCCAGTAGTTATCGAAGACGGGATAAGTAAACACACTTCAATTAATTGGACCACAAGGGTTCGACTTCAAAATTCAGCAGCTCCATTCGCCAGTAAGGGCACCTTTGTATGCCGATGACCTTGTCCTCTACGCCCTGAGTCGATTTCACCCGCAGCAATCGCTTGCATCATTGCAAACTTTGTTGGTCTTAACTCTCGAGTGATAAAATTATCAAAATTTAAAGCTCGCCAAAAAAGAGATGAATTTTGCTTGAGGTCAGCATCAATATAACTTGCTCAGCATTTTTTTTATTCCTTGGAGAAGTCTTTTCAAAGCATGAGGATTAAATGTTACTAAACATATTGAGAAAAGAGCTCGCAAAGGCATTCTGTTAGCACAGCATCATAGAGCCTCATCTGTTGTCGCTGGGCAGCAACCTCATTTTTTTTTTTAATTGATTGCACCGACCGCTGCTTACGGGAGAAAGGTCATATGGCCTCACTTATCCAAAGCAAACTTGAAAGGAAGAATTCACAAAAATGAAAGCCAATTTTCTAAAACCAGTGCTAGTAGTCCACCGCACTAGTCGCAACCGGCCTGTCTATCTGTTGGCCTCGACACACTTTTCGTAGAGGTCTTCAGAACGAAAATTGGTATCATAAAATGACGACCGAGTGCGAACGTAAACCATGCCAGAATCGTATGATATTTATCATCTCCAACAGAGATTTAGAGCTGAACCGCTGACGAATAAACCAGATAATACCTAAGGAATAAATAAAATCATAATGTATATATATATATATATATATATATATATATAAGACAATGGCACGGAAAATAACACATGTCATTCAACTCATTGGTGGATAAAGTTAGAAAAACTATATGAAGAATGAGCCTTAGTGTTTAAATGCCGGCGCAGACGGCACCACCTATATATATATATATATATATATATTTACACTCCATTGCATACATAAATTCGCACTCACATTGCCGCAGGTGTTCCTCGTCTTGGATATGCGTACGTGTTCTGTCTCAATTTCCCTCGAATCGCTCTCTTTATCCATGTGTTTTTTTCGTCCGTCGAATGTTCTCAACGTGATCCCCTCGCTGAAGTGATCATCGGACGATCACCTCATTGTAGCAGGTGCGGTCTCCCCCGCTGTCCCGGCCTATCCCCTACGCCCCGAGGCCACTCTAACCCCACGACTTTACCTCAGAATCCATCGGTACAGTTCCAAACCCCGTTGTGAGAGAGTCACCCAGCTCTTGCCATCTGCTGTACAATTTGCACAATTCACACTTCTTAACAACAACAACAACAACAACAACAACAAAACGGCAACGGAGTAATCGTTCCTGGCACGTGCCGAACATACCTACTCCACATGAGGTCGATTAGCAACCACAAACGAGCTGGCCCAGTGACCCAGCTAGCATAAAATGTTGCCCTATCTAGGATATATCCTATTCCTTTCCTTACCGTTTCTCCCCATGTGTTTCCTATCCTGGCCTCAGGATCTGGAGGCGGACACTTTTTGCGCTGGTTCGATATGCTGCTATTATGCATAAAGAGAGCGTCGTGGACGTCGTCGTCATCGACGTCATCATCATCATCATCGTCATTGTTGTTGTTGTTGTCGTCTTTTTTTGTGGTTGTTGTACCGTATCGTTGCTGCTGAATATACTGTTACCGCAGATGGTGAATTTTTTCGAAGAAAAACATCACGCCCTCTAGCGGCCCTCTTAAACGACAGCGATAATAACGAGAATGCCGGTGACAGCAACAACAACAACGACAGCAACAGCAACAACAACAACAACAACAACGACGACGACGACGACGACGACCACATCTCTGTCCTACACCTGGCAGTCCGCATCTGCATACGGTGGTCGTAGGCGTCCTTTCTTCCCCTTGTCCGACGTTTTCTCCGATGTTTGATCGATTATATTCGGGTTCGCCCTCAGGTCTCACCGTTGTTGTTGTTGTTGTTGTGGCTGTTGTGCTGTTGTTGCTGTTGTCGTTGTTGTTGTTGTTGTCGTCGTTGTTGTTGTTGTTGTTGTTGTTGTTGTTGTTGTTGTTGTTGTCGTCGTTGTTGCTGTTGTCGTCATCGTCGTCGGCGGCAGCTAGGCTGACACCGAGTCGTGAGGGATCCGCGTCTCGATCTCGGCGAGCACGTAGGCGACCGCCGCCCAGACAGCCGTACAGCGATCAAGGGCGTTGGCTGACATCATTGACATGGTGTCGGCGTTCGTGTGGTGATAGTGGAAATAGCGCGCATTGTCGTTGTAGAGCCCACCGCCTGGCACGCCGCGCTGGAACCACTGCTGGATGTCCGGGCCGTCGTTCGATTTTTGCACGACCGTTGCATTAATCGCGTCCAGCAGCTGAACTGTCTCCCAGAGAATGCACAGAGCCTGCAACGCGATTGACGAGAACCACAACAACAGTAACAGTAGCAGTGACAGCAACAGCGACAACAACAGCAACAACAACCACCACCACTACGATAATGTGAACAACAACACCAGCAAAAGCAGTAACTGCAACAAGGATAACAGCATCAACAATAGCAGTAACTGCAACTAGAGTAACAGCATCATCAACAACAACCACCACCACTACGATAATGTGAACAACAACACCAGAAAAAGCAGTAACTGCAACAAAGATAACAGCATCAACAATAGCAGTAACTGCAACTAGAGTAACAGCATCAACAACAACACAACAACAACAGCGACAACAAAAACAGCGACGACGACGACGACAACAACAACAGCAACAACAAGAACAACAACAACAACAACAGCGACAACAACAACAATAACAACACAAACAATAACAAAAACGACAAAGACTACGACGACAACAACAATAACAACAACAACATACGAATTGCGGTGACGGCCGCGGGTACAGCGGTTTCCGAAGAGCTAACATGAGCGGTAATAGTGGAAATGAGATGAATCCCAATGACTTAATCCCTGAACGACCCCGTAATGTATAATAATTAATGGTAATATGATTTAATTCGCATTTATTTTGTTAACAATTGGTGGCAACCGGTAAATGTCTTAAAAACTTTTTCCAAACACATCATTCCCTTCAGGTCTTTCACCATGGGAAGCGCGTCATGAATCATTCTCGCGTTGTCGTGCTGAACTTTTAAGGCAATGCTGCCTGCTTTAGGAACGCTACGAATCGTTTTTTTTCGTTTGATTTTTCGTCGATCTGGCCGATTGTCCGCCTGATGTCTCAGCGATGAACGAACAGAGAGAGGCTTCGTAATGACAAGTCTTGTTCGTTTTCGTCTTGAGGATAACGCCGCCTACCGTACGATTAGACGACAGAGTCACCTTAATCATAATTTTCTAGAGGTTCTAAAAGCTTTTTAGGGTACACGCAGAATAAAAAAAATACGTTTTCGGCAACAAAACTCCTAGAAGTAAAGATCGTTTTTCAGGAGGTTTATAATCCTCCGTTCCCCACAGACTTAGAGTCGCCGTGAGGCACATCTTCAATGCACCAAGGGCTTGGACGCTAAGATATCTAAGATTTCCCGAACGGTCCAAGTGATAGCTGGCCGATGACTGCCATCAGTTTGATTTATCATATATTCTCAATAAGCGTCGCGCAAAGAAAATTCGGTCAAAGACCGGGATCGAACCGGGGACGTCCCGGTAGATGACAACCATGACTAGCGCACTAGCCCCCATAAACTACGCCGTTAGTTAAGGAAACTCCTGGATATGAGCAATCACTTTATAAAATAGGGTACTACTGAGAATATTCAGCTGATAGACGAGGATACAAATACAGTATTTAAAAGTAACTAGTGAACGAATGAATGTCGTACAAGAAAGTGGCAGTGGAGTGCCAGTCCACGCGCTCCACAGAAGACGTCTCCCTCCCTAGCCCCAGACTCGAAGCCGTCGTCTTATTTCTAATATATAGCTAATCTTAATTGGATTCGCACACAATCTGCTAAAAATACGACGCCGCGATACGCCAATCCCCCGTCTACCGGGCGCCACTGACAACAAACACCTGGCGACCTCAGCCTTTTTTTTACCAGAGGCTTGATTTCAGCACATTTAGATACGTAAACGTTACAACATAACGAAGACAGTGTTGCCACGGGTATTCAACATTCCGATTGAAAGACCACTTTTGTTGGGATATCGAGAAACGTGTACAATGTTGCGGTGTTATCGCTACATTTATGACCGAGCAAGGTGTCTTAGCGGCAAAGCCATTGCCTTGCAATCGGGAGGTCGTGGGTTCAAGACCTGGACCGGCCACTCTTCAGTTGGTTTGCATGGTTTCCAACTTAGACAAGGTGAATTCCGGAGTAGACTAAAAATCGGTCATAATCGAACAAGCAAAAATCGGGAAGCACAGATGTTTCAATAAAAAGAGATGAAGCATTATCATCCGCCCACCATAATGTTTGTTTAATGAAAATCGCTAGGAGAGGAGATACACGGAGGTATCATGTAGGGGCCGGGAAATTCTATACATTTTCTTAGATTCAGCATTGTGGTCATACTGTAAGCAAACACTGTTTGCTAACCTTGTCCGTCCTAGCGACCTCAACTGTTAGCCTCATTTTGGTTAAGTCAGTGAAGATCGAGATTGTAGTAGTAGTAGTAGTAGTAGAAGCAACCACCGCGGCTACAACGGCCCGGTGAGTTCTGCTGTCGCCGCACGAACTGGCTACTGCGATGAACGGCATGGCCGCGCTCAACGATGGCCCTTGTTGTGCCATATATTCGTGTCAACGGACAGACGGATACAGGACAGAAAGCTAGACAGAAAACCAACGGGACAGCGGACTATGCCGTCCAGCTAGTATGAGAATAACGTTAGACTGTCATCTCGTTCTAGCGAGCCGCACAAGGTGAATGGCCTGTGCGAGGGCACACCGCGTAACAATGGAGACCGTAAGCAACAATAGCAACACGCAGTAGACCTGTCGGACGGTAGACGACAAAGCGAGCACTATAGATGTCTTTGCGGCACTTCCCTTGAGGGGTGCTTTTTCGTGCCGTTGCAGCAAGATTGTCTTCTCAGCAAAGCTGTACTGTAGTGACGGCGACAGGTGTAAATGACAGTAGACTTGCGATCATAAACCGTAGACCACAGACTCGTCCAGCGTTACGACCGCAGAACCACGATGGCTAACAACGGTTACGGGATACATACACACTGGGAAAGCTTGACTGTGGTCAAATTTGGCCAATACTATCTGGCTAAGCAAATGTTCGGGAGTATATATATATATATTTAATTTTTTTTTGATGGAAGGTAATCTTGCTTGCTAACTGGTGAAGTACAATATAGCATGCGTGTTGCTGCAACCTGCAACGTCTGTGCATAGATTGCACCTATTCTGAAGTGTGCTGCCCAAATATGTTACCCAAAAATACACACCGAGCAGCATACGGTGAGCAATGTACGATGGCGATTCTGTCTGACGCATCGACATCGACGAATGTCGGAACTGGCAAACGACAACCGTGTCAGGATTTCGAGCCTAAAAGCGATGTGCACAGACTGACACAAACATCGCGCACACAGACTCGCGAGCGAGATACCATACTTGGCTTCTAGCGCGTTTAGTGTTTCTTGTTTGGGGTGGAGAGAAATCTCAATATAAGGTTTTCTCCCTCTGGACACCTTCGTACCCAAGCGAACCAAGCCCAAGCCGCCTGCCTACGCGCTTACATCCACAGAGCTTCCGTCACAGCAGTAACCACTTAATCGAGACTAATTGGATTGACGAGGAGACGAAAGACACTCTTTAGCCAGCCAGCTGTGTGGTGACACGACCCGGCTCAGGCCACATACACACCCACAGGGATTTCGGCACTTTGCGCTTTCGGCGATCAGCCGTCACCTGTACGTCGTCAGACTAGCAGAGCCACAGACAAGTAGCTTGCTGTGTACGCAAGTGCACAGCTACATTGTGGCGCACGGTTCCACGGGCAACACGGCAGCGCATAGTCGTACACCAACATGACAGCGCATTCACCTATAGAACGCGTGAACATGAACGGGACAAGCCAACAGCGACCATAACAACAGCAGCAACAACAACAACAGCAATCATAACGACAGTAACAACATTAGCAGTAACTACATCTCTAGAACTAAAGAAAACAACAACAACAGCAGCAACAACAACAGCAATAATAACGACAGTAACAACATTAGCAGTAACTAAATCTCTAGAACTAAAGGAAAACAACAACAACAACAACAACAACAGCAGCAACAATTCACTTTCCGGCTCGCATCTGCCTGCCGTGACGTCAGCTGCCAGCCACATCGTTTTGACTTGGGCTTCAGTCCCTCGCGCTAGGGGGAGTAGGGGGTATTAGGCGTTAGGACATCGGGAGAGTGGCCCGGATTTCGGCCACATCTGCCTCTAGACTGCTTGCTGTGTGTGCGGCTGTCTATTTGCGACCACCCCTCAATGCGGTTGCCTGCGTGCGAGTACAGTGGAAGATCGAACACACGAGGGAATTGAACTTCGTCCGTTACATCCGGTATCAGGAAGGTACATTTGCCCTCAACTCTAAGCATTTGTAGTATATATATATATATATATATATATATATATATATATATTATATATATATATATATATATATATATATAAGCGTGTAATCTCACTCCTATAGCTGGCAAAGGTCAAATGTGCCCGAACACGTTGAGAGCAACGACAGCCCGCCAGAAACGACCATACTGCTGCCAACCTAAAGCATACGTAGTGATTCATTTGGCTTCTGATTGCAGCGGTAATCCACACAGGAGAAGGAAGTATTTCTTACTTCACAAAAAGGTTTTACCTGTCCTGGTCGACTGGACAGCTGCTAGCACCTTCCCCCCCCCCCTCCCTCTCCGCACGGCCGAAATTTACCGGTAGCAGTTAGCCTACTTGCTGCACACGCGATTTACAACGGGCCAAATGCCAAGCCAATACGAATTATCAAGGCTTCACACCGCTCTAGCGTTGCCGCCCCTCTAGCGTTGCCATACTGTCGCGCTTGCTCTAAGAAGCAACGAAATGCACACGAGCCCAAACGTGTAGAGCCCAGTATCACTGCGCTGATCCCCGCCAACGTCGAGACATGCCATATCGGGCACGCTGCTACCGTCACGCTAGTATCGTCGTAGCCTCGTCATCCTGGACCGATCAAGTCAGTCTCGTGGTTGTTTTACGCTGACAAGACACGAGTACAACGAATCTGAGCAGATAGTTAGAAAAATCCTTTCGGGACTGACTCTCAGCCAAGATGTAACGTCCATGGGACTGCTTTGCGCATTGCTTCACAGACGGACCCCCATAAATACAAATGGGTGGGCAACGGTGGGACTCGAACCCGCGCACCTATTTGTCTCTATGGTTGCAAGGCGCAGACGCATGCCACCACGCCACCGGGCTTGACTAAGCAGATAGTTAACGGAAGGCATGTATACGCGGGCTTGGTAGACTGTAGGCATAACAGGGACTGTTTGGTAACAACTCGGGAGGAAGATCCTGCTCGTAACAACAGCGTAACCAACCGCAGCAGCAGCGGCTTTGCAATAGCTTTTACACGTCTACTCAAGACATATATGCCATGGCCAGCAACAGGCATAGTGCTGATCGAGAAATGATGTTTTTGTGACGGCGTGGTATAGGAAGGGCTAATGCGCGGCGAGTGGCCACGGTTATCATGTACCGGGGTGCCACCTTTTCGATCGCCGTTAATGAGCCCAAAGGTTCATTGAGCAATGCCCGTTGAGAATAAACATTAAACCATGCAGTTGAAAGTCAGTGGCCATGTTGCTGCCACAGGGAATGTTGGGAAACAACCCTGGAAACAACCCTGGATATCTCAACATGTCTGCCCTCTCGGTGCGTTAAGATATGCCTCACACCAAAACCAACTTCGTCCGTAGGAGATGCGGGACGGTCTCGAATTAAAACAACCTTCTTAAAAAGTGTTTTTAATTGGGGAGCGGTCCAAATTATAAGAGCGTATTCTGGTTTGTAGGGGCAAACGAGGCCTTACCGCCGCCGCTCAACGAGGCGCAATACGACCACATGGGAAGGCTGTTGGGTCCCTGTTTAGTCGGGCCTATGAAACAACAGCAATCGGTAGGCGGCTGACTTAGGCTGTAAACTGCATGGGAACTGGGGATATCTGAAGCGTTACGACGCCAGCTGTCGTTCGGGCTCTACTCTGATCTCTACAACGCGAGACACTGCGTACGAGGCGGCGACTTTCACTCGAGGAGGCCCTGCCTGTTACTGCTGTACGACGTACTCTATGGCGGGAGCACGCGCGAATGATTCGTCTGTGCGGATCGTGACCACGACCACGATAACAATATTGTGGTGATGACCATGAAGATGATGGTGGTGGTGGTAATGATGACGACGACAATCATCCGTGTCAGTGACAGTTAGTCAGTCGTTGGCCGAGGAGGGCAGAGGACGTCGACATTGGTGTGTCGTCATTGGTGCCGCCCCCGGCGGGTGGCAAACGTAAGCTTGCTGCTGTTGCCGAGTACATTGTTCACGTAGACAGTGAGCGCGGCGAATAAGAACAGGCAGAGAGAGAAACGCGTGTCTAGTTTGACAGGAGTTGAAGATCAAAAAGAGAGACATACAGGCATGGAGAACGGGTGGACAGACGGACGGACTGACAATGGACAAGGAGAAGAGCCAATATGGAAGAGATTGTATACGATATATCGGGCATCTATTTATGTATGCACCTACGTGTATTTTGTAGGCCGCGTGTGCCGCTATGCCGGTAGTGGCCGGCAAACAGGCAGGTAAATTTAGTGCAGCACAGAAGCTAGTCGTAGGCGCCCCACTAGGGGTGACGTCATTTCGGGGGAGCAGCGATGGGATACCGACTCTCTGGACCCGTGCCCCCCCACCCCGCTCCACGAGAGGTTCTCGTCTCGTCGTGACCAAGGTCGTCGACAAGCAGGCGTAGTGAAACCGACAGGCGAGGATAGATGCCTGCCTCTACCCGTGCCTTTGAAGTCGTTATTATTATGATGATTATTATTATTATTATTATTATTATTATTATTATTATTATTATTATTATTATTATTATTATTATTATTATTATTATTATTATTATTATTGTAGTAGTTGTTGTTGTTAGAATTAAAGTATCAACTAAAATATTAGTAAAGTTGTAGCAGTTCCTATATAAGGCGTAGTATTAGTTGTCTTATCATTTACTTTCAATTTGCATTTCAATATTGCGTAAGTGAACATGTTAGTATTCAGCCCAGAACAGCCCTGGTCTGCACCAAGGTTCGCCAAGCGATTTCAAAATTGAGATCGCGCTGCCCCGCTGGACAGCCGCACAACTCTTACGCCAAAGGAAAGTCTTTGGCGTAAGAATTGTGCGGCTCTCTTTTCCCCAGTAGTTATCTCCAAACGTTCGCCCAATTTAGCGACTAGTCTATCAGTCAGGGGCCCGGTGGTCCCAAGGTCTCGAAGGCCACGGGGCTGAAGTTATGGGCTCTTGTCAGTTCGGCGTATTTGTTCATCTTGTTGTCTCATTGTAATGGAAAAATAAATAGCTAGTTCCATATTTGTTTGGGCATCAACCTGCCACACACGCCGGCAACCCAGGCAGCCGTGCGTGGATCGCAGCTGGCGCTGGTCCAACAGCCAGGCCCGACGGTGGCCTTACTTTGACTTGATCATCGCCGGCATGGTCGCTGCTTTGTGGCTTAATCATTTTTCTAAGGTACATAATACATGATGATGATGATCATAATTAAGATGAAGCGGATGACATATGCCGCTGAAACGCAACGATAATGTCATGCTATTAGCAGCAGCACCACCAGCAGAAGTATTAGGAGAAGTAATTAATGGTAACCTTAGTAGTAGTAATAGTAGTAATTTACGGTAACCATAATGATAATTATTGATAACCGTAGTAATTGTTCAGTTCAGTTTATTATTATTTCAAACACACGCTCCTTACAGAACATCCGTGTTTCATACATAACATACAATGTTGGAAGTGATCATAATTGGGTAGAAGTGAGTGGGAGGAAGAAGAAAGCCAGGACGCGTAGTTGTACAAAAGAAATGTCTGGATAAACACGAATGGGCACAGAAAGTAGAATATATAAAACAGCTCTTAGTGGCAAATGGGGAAAGGCAGGTAGACGAGATGCATAGGAATATTAAGGAGGCATATGACAAGTGTTGTAAGATAGGGAGGGGAGTTCAAAAGGGAGGAGAACGAGGATGGTGGAGTGACGAAATAAATACGGCAATAATGGAAAGGAAAAGGTGGAGTAAGGAGCATAGAAAGGTAATGGGAAGGGACATAGATAAGGCAGAAAAGTATTGGGAAAATTACAAGGAAGCCAAGAATAAAGCTCAAATGTTAATACAGGATGCAATTAAAAACGCAGACGAGAGAGAATTTAACAGGATTTAGGGGCCCCCAAGGGCCAGCGAGCCAAACAGTTTTGGGACTATGTCAGACAGGAAAAAACAAGGATGACAAATAACGTCCAGGACAGAACATACACAATAGATGAAATGGACACCGCGTTACAAGCACTATTTTTTACGACTAACGTGAGCAGTATAGAAAGACAAGAACTAGCACAGAAATTACAACCACAGCAAGACGAGATCGAAAGCGTGTTAAAGACAATGAATCCAAAAACGGCGTGTGGTCTTGACGGGATTTCGGTAGGAATTGTACAGGCTTTGGGAAAAGAGTACGTGCATTATCTAACGAAGCAATTTAATAATATATTTGGAGGGGGCAGAATCCGAGGGTTGGCGCAAGGGAAGAGTTTCTCTTATTCCCAAGGAGGGGTAGATAATGACACTCTACAAAATAGGCGACCGATCACAATTACACCTATAGCGTATCGAATATTTATGCAAGTGTTTAAGAATAGGATGCAGAGTTTTGGAGACAAATGAGAAAATAGGAGAATGGCAATGCGGATTTAGGAAAGGATATAGGCTAGACGATCACCTTTTCCTACTAAGTCAGGTTGTCGAAACATCGAGATTGCGGGACAAGGGTTGTGCAGGATTTTTAGATCTTAAGAAAGCTATGATATGGTGGACAGAACAAAGTTGTATAAAATTATGCTAGAGGAGGGTTTGGAGAAAGTTGGGTAGAGTTGCTGGAAGAAATTTAAGAAATAACACGGTAAGAATAATAATAGCAGCCGAAAAATCTAGAGAGTTCATAGTCGCTAAGGGGGTCAGGCAAGGCTGTCCGTTGTCATCTGTTATTTTTTGATGTATATATAGAGGAATAGCGCGAAGGATTAATAAAACGGGTTTAGGGTGGCAGATAGGGGAAAAAGGTGTATATATCAAGACACCTGTGCTGCTGTTTGCTGATGATATGGTAGTGTTAGGGCGGGGCACTAGCGAGGTTCAACAAATTTGAATGCATGTGGGGAAGCAGCGGAGAAACTAGACATGGTGTTTAATGAAAAAAAGAGCGCAATTTTAGTATTAACGGAATTAGGGAGGAAAGAAAGCTTGTATACAGGGGGAATTGGAGTATAAAAGTGGTACAAGTATCTTGGGGTGACAATGACTACAGGCGGGAATTATCTAAAAAAGAAGAGATATTACGAGGAAGAAGCTGAAAGAGGAAGAAATGCAGTAAGGTGTAAGGGCCTCTGGGGGTTTAACAAATATATCAACAAGGAATATATGGAAGGCCATGTATGTGCCAGGATTGACCTTTGCTAACGCCTCTCTGGTCCACAGCGCGGGTTAGGAAAGAAGTTAGAAACAATACAAAGAGAAGTGATAAGATTTGCATTGGGTTGCCGTTTTAATTGCGCTAGGGAATTTCTTGAGGGCGAAGGAGGATGTCAAAATTTATACAAAGGGAAGTAACAAAGTAAGCTAAGATTAGTGTTAGGATTAAAGTGTCACAATAAAAGATGGGTTAAACAGATGCAGCTGGTAAAGACGGCACTAAAGATGAAAACGAAGTGGGATCGCAGAGTAGAATTTGCAGCTAGGGAGATTGGGTACAATAGTCAGCAATGGGCCGAGCGGGAATATCGGAGAAGATGGTGGAAATCGAGGGGAACAAGTCATATACAGGCAAATGGAAATTGGCGATGGGTTCCAGATCGAGTTTGGCAAGTATATATGGAAAGGAAAAACGGAAAGGCGGGGTAGAATGGGTATAACGATAATCAACAGCGAGCGGGCTATTGGCAGATGCCAGGGCAGGGATGTTGGATACAAGGATACAAAGAGCTAAATATATGTAGGGACAAAGTACAGAATGTCGAGCATGTGGACTAGGGAATGAGTCAATTGAGCATATTGTTAAAGAATGTACAGCCCTAGGGGGAAGCAGAGATATAGCTGTCGGATGCCCTAGCTCTAGGACCAAACGTTAGAAAGGACCTGGTCGATATTACAAAGAAGAGGCTGTCCCAATGGAAAGCAAATACTCAGTAGGTATGGAAGTGTACATTGATTATTCAGATGCATAGGTAATAATATGCTGCCGCTCTAAGCGCCCCTGATAAAAAGGGTGACATGTGTATTTAGTATGCATGCCAAGCGAATAATAAATCAATCATCAATCAATCAACATCGTTT